>JAPPVO010000014.1:44027705-44531397 GCA_030407325.1 Camellia japonica
TGAAATCAAAATCAAATAAACCAATTGAGCTCCGTCCACAAAATCACAAATCACAAAATCTAACTATACACCAAACGCCAAATTGCAAAACCGGAAGCTTCACCAAGCGCAAAAAATCACAAATCAAAAATCACGAAGATACACCAAGAACGAAATCACAAATCACGAAGCTCCACAATAATGCATTAGCAAATCGTGAAGTTCCATAGAAATGCAAATCACAAACCCATACTCATAGTGCAATATTTTGATGGCAAAAATCAAATACAAGCGCGCCAAAATATGGGGGAAAACAGGGGTAAAACGGTACCAAAAAAAAGGCTCAGGACCTATTGGTGCACAAGAGCAAGCTTCAGGACTAAGAGGGGAAAAATTAAAAAAATTAGGACCGGCTAGTAAAAAAACCTAATATATGAGAGGGTAATTTATGTGTAAACTTGGGTCGAGCTAAATCCAGATGTTGAAATGGACCGAGCTATGGGCCGAGGTAATGGTCTACATAGCTTTGTCCTTGATCCCGTCAGTTTAGTCAGAGATGGCTACTAGTAGCCTAGTCTGGGTACTCTGGACCGAGGTATAGGTAGAAGGAGGACCGAGCTAGACGGTGCCCTAGATAACACCGAGCTGAGTAAGCGCGGTTAAGACTGGTGTAAGGCAAGGAAGTGCTAGCTCGGTTGTGCTGCTACCAAATCGTGGTTGAACCATCTCACTTGGTTAAGTAGTGAGGAGGGCGTAAAAAGATAAGCTGTATCTTTGTGATTCCTATAAGGACTCTACTAAGGAGAGTTTGAGTCCTACTAGGATTATGTCAGGTGAATCTATAAAGGCTCATGACAAGACCCATGGACAGGTATCACAATTCCTACTCTCAAATACATAGAGCTTTTGTGTCTATTGTCTTTTTTGCTGACTTAGGTATCGGAGAGGTTTTCGGCACACACCTTCCGGCTAGCTCACGTTTGTGTTTTCAGGGAGTAAAGTGACGACGTTTGGAGGAGTGTAAACTTGATCAACAGGATTATACGAGAAGATTATTTCATGCTCGTATAATTGGCGCTGTCTGTGGGAACACACGAAGAACAAAACCTTTTGATCGAAGTTTTCCTCTTTAGTTGAAATCAATGGCGCACAATGAAGATTTTTCGCAATCTGCTATTGAAGGACAAACCCCAAAGGGGGGCGGGAGGTGCAAAGGCTTACCTTTTATCCCACCCATGGCAGAGTTAAACCCTCAGCGACGGAACTCCTAGAGGGACACACGGGAGAAACGGGGCTCCAGCCCTCGTCGCTCCCAAAGTCCTGAAAGACAGAGGAGGAGGTTAGATCCTCAAGTTCTGGAGGATTATGTGAGGGAGCAAGACGAATTGATAAGGAGGATGGCGGCAGGCATAGAGACTATGAAACGCCAGATAAATGGCAAAGGGGTGACGGAAGAAGAGGCGGGTAAGAGTAGGGCTCACCCTCGCCACTCAGAAGATTGTGACAAGCAAGTCACGCTGTCTCAGACGAAAAGTAAAAGCCTAAGGACAGGCGATACACAATCACGAACCTCTAGGGCTCGTTACTCCAGGTCTGAGAGAACGAGAACTGAGAGGTCGTATACGGAGAGAAGCAGTTATCGGCCCTCGCACATGCACCAAACGACATCTAGGCACACGGAGTTGCCTAGGTCAGTAGACCTGCGAACAGTGCTAGAGGAGAGGGCCCGATGGAAGGAGACACCAGGGCTCGCGACCCTCGTAGAGTTTCAGCTCTACAGCGATTGGCCCCTAGGACACATGGGAGTGTCGAGATAGGGATGCCAATGCCGCGCCTTACTTACGAACCAGCAGATAAAGTGTTAGCAAGGTTATAGAGCTCGCCGTTCGTTTCGGCAATTGAGAACGCACCGCTACCCTTAGGCTTCCACCAGCCCAAATTCACTACTTATGAGGGGAAGTCAGACCCCTACATGCACTTAAGCCACTTTCGCCAGATTATGGCAGTATATCGACGAAACGAGGCTCTAATGTGTATCTTGTTTCCTTCCAGTCTTGGTGACCTAGGTCTAACATGGTTCAAAAGGCTACCAGAAGGCAACATAGCCTCATGGGCACAGTTGACAAAGGCGTTTGTGACTAGATTCAGAACGAATACCAAGACACCAGTGAAGATTGACCAGCTACTCTCCATTGACATGGGTGAGAAGGAAACATTGAGATCTTACAACAGTCGATATTGGGAGACTTTCAACCAGATTGGGGATTGCCCCATAAACCTCTCCATCGCACAGTACAAACAGGGTTTACCGGTTGGTAACAAGTCAAGGGATTCAATGACAATGATGCCACCCCTCACGATAGAGGCCCTAATGGAGAGAGTGCATCAACATATTTGGGTAGAGGAAGATAGCGCCTATGCTAAAGCAAAATCTGGCACAACAGCATTGCTGGATAAAAAGGCTGCAGCAAAGTCAACACGGTAGAACAACCAAGCAAGAATGGGCGAGGCAGACGAGCCAACAGAGAGGACCCCCAAACAAGGAAGTTAAGAGTCCGCACTACCATTACCACAGTATTCAACAAACCTATCTACCGATTCTTAGCGAGATACGCGATGAACCCTTCGTTCGGCGGCCAGCCAAGTTAGGAGAAGCACAAAGAGGTTACGACGAGAGGTCTGTTACACCTTCCATGATGAAAAGGGGCACCGAACTGAAAATTGTACACCATTGAGGCAACATCTGGAGGAGTTAGTGGCCGCTGGTCACCTGGACCAATATATAGAAGGGGGAACACAGCCAGCCCCCCAGGACCACAGCAGGCCGAGTGGGATACCGGTCGATGGACCACCCTAAGGCATAATCAACGTTATACATGGAATCGTCAAACTTGAGTGGGTATGTGAGCTCAGAGGGATGATCAAAAAGGCTGAGCACTTGAGGGAGGTACTAAGTGCACAACCCACCGTCAAAAGGGGAAAAACGGAGGCAACGAACGTCATCTCCTTCTCTGATAGGGATCTAACAAGGCTACATTGCCCTCATAATGACGCGCTGGTGGTCATTTTGCGCGTCGAGAATTTCGGCATCAAGCAGATTCTAATTGACCAAGGAAGCTCGTGCGAGATAATATACTACGAGACCTTCAAGCAACTAAAATTGGAGGACAAAGACTTGGCACTTGCAACATCTCCCCTCGTCAGTTTCAACTCAATGCCAGAATGGCCAGCTGGCAAGATAATTCTGCCAGTCAAAGCAGGAACAATGACAAAACAGGTAGAATTTTGGGTTTTGAAAGTCCTTTCCACCTACAACATAATCTTGGAAAGAGTATGGTTGCACGCTATGCATTCGGTGGCATCAACCTACCATCAGGCATTACGGTTCCCTAACGAAATCGGGGTGATTGAAGAAGTCTTAGGAGACCAAATCATGTCAAAATAGTGCTTCGTCACAGTAAAAGGCAATCGGGCTGCAAAAGGGTTTGTGCAGATGGTGGAGGAGCTAGAAAGCAATGAACTGTTTACAGATGTTGACAAAGCAGCCGAATAGAAGGCGGTGAAAGACTTGGTAGAGGTAAGGATAGATGAAAAGAACCCAGAAAAGTTCTTTTTGCTTGGCTCATCCCTGTCTAGCACTGAGAGAATAGAGGTCATGGAATTTTTAACCTCTAACATCGAAGTGTTTGCCTGGACACCGTACGACATACCTGGCATTGACCCTAATTTCATCTGCCATCAACTTAATGTCCAGCCAACTGCCATAACAATTATATAGCGAACTCGCCGATCGGCACTCCACCATGCAGAGATAGTGGCGAAGGAAGTGGGAAACTTGCTGGAAGCAGGAGTGATCAGAGAAGTACACTATCCCAGGTGGATCTCCAACACTATAGTAGTGCCAAAAAAGAACGGCAAATAGCGCGTTCACGTAGACTACAAAACAGTTAACATAGTATGCCCAAAAGACAGTTTTCCCCTACTACGGATAGACCAACTGGTAGACTTGACAGCAGGGCATAACTGACTTAGCTTCCTTGTTGCGTATCGGGTTACCATCAGATCGCTATGTATGAACTAGACCAGGAGTTCACGTCATTTACAACACTCAAAGGACTATACTGTTACAAGGTCATGCCCTTTGGCCTAAAAAACGCAGGGGCTACATTCCAACGGATGGTCACCAAAATGTTTGAACCATTGTTAGGCAGAACAATGGAGGCTTACATAGATGACATGGTGGTCAAAAGAAGAGATGAGAAGGGCCATCTCAGGGACTTAAATGAAACGTTTCAAATTTTGAAGTCCCACAAGTTGTGTCTAAATGCATCTAAGTGCGCATTCGGCGTAGGGTCAGGCAAATTCCTAGGCTTTCTAGTGACCAATCGGGGAATAGAAGCTGATCCCTTTCAGATCAAAGCCATCTAAGATCTTGAGAGGCCCAACACAGTCAAAGAAGTATAGCATCTCACTGGCCTAGCAGCCGCGCTCAACCGGTTCATGAGTCGATCGTCAGATAGGTGTCGACCATTCTTCTAGGCACTGAAGGCCAAATTTGAGTGGGATGATGAGTGTGACTGCGCCCTAGAAAGCTTGAAAGACTACATGACCTCTCCTCCATTGTTAGTAACCCCAGTACCAGGAGAAGAGCTCTTTTTGTACTTAGCAGTTTCACAGCATGCAGTCAGCGTAGTGTTGGTCAGAGTGGAGGGAATATAACACCTACCTATCTTTTATGTTAGCAAGACCTTGCTGGGCGCTGAAACAAGGTACCTACCGTTGGAAAAGTTGGCCTTAGCTTTGATGATGGCTTCAAGAAAGTTGTCACACTATTTCCATGCCCACACCATAATTGTCCTAACGGCTTGCCCCTTAAAAGCCTTGTTTGAGAGGGCAGATTTTTCTGAACGAATCTTGAAATGGACAGTGGAGTTGGGGCAATTCGATATTAAGTTTCAACCAAGAACCGCAATAAAAGCCTAAGCTTTGGCAGACTTTGTGGCCGAGTTCATGCTAGGAAATCATTATGTCTACCCGATCGATTTGACCGGGGCAACCGAAAGAATGGGGGAAAGTGCTGTGGGAATTGCGTAGCCCCCAAAGTAGGACGCCCAGTTGCATAACAAGCCATACAGGTTTGAGGACAGGGAAGAAGGAACAGACCATGGTATTCTCAGCAGGGACTCACCAAAAAATAAAGACTTGAGGCAGCTAGACAGTGAAGATCAAAGCCCGATAGCGGACATCGACCAAGAAGAAAACATTAGCAACACCCCTGATCCCAAGACATCATCTGATCCCTCTACTTGCTAGAAGCTATTTGTCGGAGAGATGTGGAAACTCTTCGTAGATGGAGCATTCAACAGGCACGGTGCAGGACTTTGCATAGTCCTCATTTCACCGGATGGCCTAACAATTGAACAAGTAGTCAACCTTGGCTTCCCAGCATCCAATAACGAGGTGAAGTATGAAGCATTGCTAGCAGGTTTAAAATCAGCACTTCACATGAAGGCCACCGAGTTGATGGTGTACTGTGACTCCCAGCTGGTAGTCAACCAGATTTCAAGCGACTACGAGGCAAAGGATGATAGGATGGCTAAGTAACAAGAGTTGGTCAGAAAGGAGATCATGAAGTTCGAAGTAGTCCGGATAGAACAAATCGGCCGAGAGGAAAATAGTAGAGCAGATGAACTGGCCGATTTTGCATCAATGGCAGATACATCTATCCCACACCCATTGCTGATTGACTTCCTACCCAGACCAAGTATTGAAGAACCCGAAGCAGCCGAGACATGTGCCGAACTAGGCCCTTCCTAGATGGACCTCATCATAGTATTTTTAAAATATGGCATCTTACTTGAAGAAAAGAAAGAAGCCAACAAAATTAGAGCAAAATTACAGTGATTTTGGCTCTCTCTATCACTAGCATTGTACAAAAAAATCCTTCACAGGACCTTACCTAAAGTGTGTCCATCCCAGTAAGGTCGAGGCATTTTTGTTCGAAATACATGAAGGCGTCTATGGAAGCCACCGAGGGGAAAAATCATTGGCCTACAGAGCAATTTCACAAGGATATTGGTGGCCATACATGCAAGTAGATTCAGAGAAATATGTTAAGAAGTGTGAGAAATGTCAGAAGTTCACACACCAAATACATCAACCAGCCAGAGAGCTTCTACCATTGACCAGCCCGTGGGCCTTTGCAATGTGGGGCCTAGACATAGTGGGACCATTTCCAATTGCCCTCGGCAACAGAAAGTTCTTTCTCGCAGCTGTAGAAACCACATTTTTGACCGCCCTTAAGACTTGGGGGCCTCAAGTTGATTACTCGAGGATGAAGGCTATTGTGTGTAAAGGTTCGATTTTTTCGGCAAGAGGAGCTTCAAATCCCAACCTTACACCCCTTTTTTGGACCAAAGTTTTTTTTGACCAAAATGATTTTAGACCTTAAAACCCTCTCTTTCAAAATATTTTTGCTAAATATTTCTACGATGTTCTGAGGCTCGCATTTCGTTAAATGTTGCACTTTTCAGTAAACCAAGCAAGGATAAAGCGAAAATAAATGAAAGAGATGTGAACTCTTTAAAAAATATTTCAAAACACCTTATTTAGAGGTTTGGATTTGAAGAAAATAAAAGTGGAGGGAAGAAACCTAGTTGGGGAAGAAGTTGGGGCATGAACCGTTAAGAGAGAGTTAAGCAGCCCTCGCTAAATCAGGCCTATCCTTTTGTACACTTGGACTTTAGTTATGAGGCCACTACCACCATTGGAAAGTGGACTTCCAAGGCTTCATTTTACACTTAATAATCTCCTAAAGCCAAGTTCGGATGAGGGAGATATGGCTGGTTGAAGTTAGGCATCCATCCGTTTAAGTCAAAATTGAGCAGTCTTCACTAAAATAGGCATATCTTTTTTTACATTTGGAATTTTGATGTTAGGCTTCCACCATTGGAAAGAAGACTTTCGGGGCTTCAATTTAAACTCAAGAATGACCTGCAAAGAAGTCCGGATAAAGGAGATATGCCTATTTGAAGTCGGGTCCCAAAAGCAGATTTTCTGGCCAGCCACTGAATGAGGTTTGCCGGCCATGTGCAGGCCATGGATGAAGTTTTCCGGCCCCATGCCAGGCAGGAGTGGTGTTTTCCGGCCAGAAATGGATGTTTGCCGGCCATCAATGATGGCTTGCCGGCCATTGGTGCGAAAAGGCAGTTTTCTACAGATATTTGTCCTCCAGCTATTTCCAGCTATCCTTTTTGAGATATTTTCGACCTGAAGCCATATATTTCTATATATAGAGGGCTTTCTCTATTTTTTTCAAGGTTGGAAAAATTTTGGGAGTCTCTCTCTCTATATTTCTCTCTCTCTCTCTCTCTCTCTCTTGAACTTTTGTGCATAAGTACATACAAGTGTAGATACACTTCAAGTTTGCCTATCAATCCTTGATCAAACTTGACCACCTTTGAGCTGAGGTCCTTAGAAGCCTTCTTGGAGCTTTAGAAGGTGTTTTTGACTTGACTTTGTTGCCTATTTTGTGCCTTTGTTTCAAGAGGTATAACACTTGTTACTTAAGCTTGCTTTTAATACTTGCTTTGCCATCTTTTTTCTACTATTTTGGGGCTGGTTTTGGCATGTAAAAAGTTCTGTTTTTGAGGCCTAAAAGTGGTGGTTTGAGCTCTTTTGAGTTAGGGGGTTGTCCAACGCTTTTGCTTTTTAGCTTGTTAAGCTTTTGTGCCATCTTTTCATAACCTCCAAACCAAATTTTTTGGCCCTTTTAACCACTGAATTTTAGAGGTTTTTCAGTAGTAAAAACTTTATTTTGAAGTCCAAAATTAGAGAGGTTAGCTTCCCTTCTTGTATCTTGTTTGCATGTCTAGTTAGCTTCATGAGTTAACATGTTTTTCTAGCTTAATTTAGCTTAAGTCTAACATGTTTTTGCCTCTGTTTTGACCTGATTTGGCTCTATTTTGGGCTGGTTAGTTCAGTTGAGGCTTGTATTGCATAGTTTTAGTGTTATTTCCTTTACTAGCTTGATGTTTTAATGCTTTAATCATCATTGTTTTGAGTTTAAAGCATGTTTTAGTGTTGTTTTGCACTCCATTTCAGCACTTTAATCTCTGCAACCTCCCTCAGTTCTTCACTTTTTTGTTTGCTTTGAAACTTGTTTGCCTAAGTGTGGAATTGAGGTGTTGCACCTAATGGTTTAATCCCTTAGGGGGTTCATTACCAACAGTGTAATGCCTCTTTCATACCCAAAGCACCTTGTGGTTTGAGCCATCTTTCCATTAGAGGACACTCACTTTTAGACTTAATCAATTAAAGAATGGTTTTGGTAATTAAAATGAGTAAACAAAATTGGACAAGTAAAAGAAGCTAGATAAACATTCTTTGTGTTGCATTGCATGTGTTCAAACTGGATGTTAGTTTGAACACAAGGCAAATGGGACGTTTCATACTTAAATGTGATGAAATATATCATTTTCCTTGGTCTCCATTGCCCTTGATCATGCATGATAGGGTGGTGGTCATTCGAGCCTTATTTGTGCATTTATTGAAATTGTTCAACTTGGATCTTTGGCCATCATGCAATGAAATTGCTTGATTGGTGGTTTTGGATCCAAGTGTGCCATTCCTTTGAGGTTTTGAGATGATAAGAAGGGGTACAATACAAACATACCCTTGGAAAAATCTTCATTTTGCTCTGTTTGTGCTCCTTTGCAGTATGGTGACCCAGAGCATTAGTGGCCGGCAGTGCCTCACCAATGGCCGGCAAGGCTTCATTTATGGCCGGTAAGGCACCCTTTTGGCCGGCAGAGGACTGGCAGCAGACATCCATAGCCGGCAGGCCACTGATGCAATCCTCAGCAGAGATTTGGTAAGTTGGAGCAGAAAAATCCTAGAAGGTGCTCAACCCTGCAAACAGAGCCTCTTGAGAGCAAAACGGAGGGCTTTTCGAGGCGAAAACCGAGCGCATGCATCGTCCACTTCCCGAGGCGGAGCAGTGGCAGTATAGTTTAATGCCTTGCATGATTAGTTAGTGTACATTTGTTTTAATTAATTAGTTTACTAGTTGATTAAAGTGTTATAATAGTTAGTAATTAGTTTACTAGTTATTCATTTGATTTGTAATAATTAGTCTAGTTAGCTTAATTAGATTAGTTTAATTAGCTTAGCTTAGATTAGCTTAGCTCTTATTCATTCGGACTCTTCTTCGTGAGGACGCAATGTTGTAATAAGTGCGCGTGCGTGTGTACATGTCTTCCAACCCTGCGTGTTTCTCCATTTTATTTAATCGCTTTCGATAGTTAGATTAGGGACATATTTTGATTAGTATACCTTATGATCGCATGTTTGCATCCATTCATTTGTCTTGCATGCACCGAGGCTCGGCACATCATTCAAACTGCATTGCAATTTCAATATCTTATTTGAATACATGTTTAATCACATGTTATCAAATTGAATCATGTGCCATATTAGTAGTCGGGCCTATTAATTGCATATTATATGTGTTGCATTAAGTATCTTTTATAGTTAGGATCATGTATCTTTCTAACTAGCTTTTGTTTTGGCTTGGAATACTCGGTGAGTTTTACGCTTTAGCATACTTGCATGATTGTGATTGCCATATTACCATGTTTCGCATGCTTGCCATGAGGCTATGTGCTTAAATGCTAAACTACATGAATGCTTGTGGATGAAGGTTTTGTTATTTGAATTGGAACAATTCAACGAATTGGAGTTTTAAGCCTACTTTGTTGTGGCAAATCATGTTTTAAGCCCATTATGTGTAGACCGCCCGAACTCCGCTCCGCGCGTGAGGGCGCAAATTGGGTTCTAGCTACTACAATTCGGACTCCTGTCACGGTTCTGAATCTAATCTCACAAAGTGCAATGTAAGACTGATAAATCACCAAAGAGTCCAAATCCGGCAAATCGTTTTGGAAAACTGATTTTAATCAAGAAGTGCCAAACATGGACTGCTTTGCCAGATTTCAGAGTCGCCACCTAAATATTTTGTTTTGGGAAATTTAGGAAACCCTGACTCGTGTCTAAGGCCACATGTCCGTCATCACCAAAGTTGCCTCGGCTCGGGAACTTGGGCACGAGAGGGGAAGGTCCTGAAATGAGCACCCCCGCTCGCCCGATCAAAGGATCGGCCTCTACTAACATGATATGTTGTTTTTGAAAACACATGTGTTCTTATTCCGGTTATTAATCTAACCTTACTATGTGATGCGCACAGCATACAAGTATAGACTCAATCACGCAGATTGGAACAAAATAACTCATGTTTGTTTTTTGAAAATGGTTTGAAGTTGCTACTCGCAAGTAGGCTAAGACGCGGATTTGCCACCCTCAAGTGGGCTTAGAAAACAACATGATTTTGCCACTCCGCAAAATGGGCTTAAAATGCACATTTCGATGAATTGTTCTAATTCAAGCAATGAAGCCTTCATCCACAGGCATTCATACAGTTATATCAGTTAAGCAAATAGTCTCATGGCAAGCATGCTATCATGGCAACACTTACACACATGCAAGATGCTAAAGCATAAACACTTACCGAGTACTCCGAGCCAAAAAAGAAGCTAGTTAGTAATTAATGCATGATCCTAGCTATGTTAAGATGCCTAATGCAACACATGCAAAAATGCAACTAAGTAGGCTCGGCTATTCTAAGATGTTATGTGAATGCAACTAGATAACATGTATTCAAATTGGTATTGAAATACAATTCAGTTTGTATGATGCGCCGAGCCCGGTGCATGCAAGACAAAATGAATGATGCATGCATGCAAACATAAGTATGCTAATTGAAACATGCCCTAAAACTAACCATCAAAAACTGGTAAATAAAAGGAGAAAGAAATGGGGTTAAAAGACAGGCATCACACACACGCACACTTATTACAACAATACGCCCTCTCGACGGAGGGTCCGAATAATAAGCTAACTAGCTAATCTAAGCTAATTGAACTAATTATTACAAACCAAAACTAATTAACTAATCTTAATTAACTAATTAGTTATTACAACACGAATTGATTAGTTAAGCGCATTAACTAATTAAGTACAAAACCAAAGCATTAGCTAGCTAAGTAAAGCAGTAAAAGAGGTCCTCGGGGTGAGGGGTGCATGCATGCTCGGTCTTCTCGTTCGGAAATCCATTGCTATACCCCAACTTGCCTCTGTTTGCATTTGATTTAAGAACACTGCACAAACCTCCAGGTATCTTCTACTCCAACATGGAAACCTCCAGGAGGGCTGCCGACCAGTAAAAGGTGGTGTAGACCACCTGTAGACCACCCAAGTTTGCTGCAGACCAGAAAAAGTGGTCGGCCAGCTACTTTTTCTGGTCTGCCGACCAGAAAATTCTGCCAAGCTCCATTTTGCTACAATAGAGAACAACAAGGGGCATAGTAATGTATTTGCGAGGTATGTGTGCACAACCACCCTCCCTATCATTTCTTAAGCTCAAGATAGTGCGGTACTCGACTCTCGGGCCACCAACCGAGCATCGCAATGCACGATGGCCGAGAAGCCAAGTTTGCACAATTCAATTTCAATGAATGCACAAATAACACATAAGGGCCTTAACATCTATCATGCATGATCAAGAGGGTCGGCGACCGAGAAATGAGGCACGTTTCATCACTTCAAGTATGAAATGCCCCTCGTTTCTCGTGTTTGGATTGGCGTCCAATCCAAACCATGCAATGCAACTCAAGCATGCCAAACACAATGCAATGCAAATAACAATGCAATGCAACAACATGCAAACAACAATGCAATGCAACAACATGCAAACACAATGCAATGTAACAACATGCAAACAACATGCTTTTCTATGAATGCTAGAATGACATGCACAAGATTCTAACATATGAACAATGCATGCATGGCATGTTCGAAGGCTAAAGTACCAAAGCAAGTAAAGAGCATCATACAAGAGGCATGCAATACAATGCTCAATGGACTTAAACCAAATATGGACAGACCTAAATCATGCCAAAACAGTGGCCAACACACCAAAACTTAGGCAAAAAAAAAGGTAAGATATGCATGCTCATGTAATGGCTCATCAACAAGACATAAAAGCACAACTCTCAAACATGATCAAAGAGGGATATGCATGAGAATATGGCAATGCTATATGCCCTGAAATAACATGTTAAATGATGCCATGACATGCAACTATCACAAGTATGGCATGCTAGGGTCCTTAAAACACAAGGCTAGCGAAGCCCATTACACTACAGCTATGCAATACATGAACCATATGGCCAAGGCAATCCAAAATAGTCCTAGAGCATGTCAAATCAAGGCCAAAAACATGCATGGACTAGAGCTAACACATGCTAGAATTAGAGGCATGAAGCATGGAGTATACAAGGCCAAAGAGTAGGATTACACTACACCTACCAAAACCAAGCATGAGATGACTTCACCAACAAAAATTAGAGTTGTATCATGGCAAGATAAGACCAAAAACACACTGATATGGTAGCCCAAAAGCTTAGGCAAGATGGCATACGTATTGGCTCATGTTTAAGGCATAAAGCACCAACTCTCCAAAGCATTGAAAGAGTGACACATGTGAGTGTATGACAATGAAACATGCTCTGAAATCATGTATCAAATGATGCTAAATCATGCGAATAGCACAAGCAATGCATGCTAGTGGCTTGGAAACTCAAATCTAGTGAGCAAGAATGCACTATGGCTATACAAAGCAAGGCATGCATGACCAAAACAACTTAAAACAGAGCTTAAGCATGGCAAAACATGAGTAAAAGCTTGCTGGAGTGGAGCCAAAAGCATGTTAGGCTAGCAAGGAGGATTGCACTATGAATACATGAAGCATGCAACAAGTGATCAAACCAACTCAAAACAAAGCTAAGGCATGCTGAAATAAGGTCTAAGACATGCTAAGATGGAGCCAAAACATGCTAGAAAGACATGCTAAAACCTTAAGCATACAAGGCTAGTTTGCAAGGATTACACTACAAGTATAAGAAGCATGCAAGAGGTGCCCAAGACAACCAAAAATAGAGTTATGGCAGGTCTGAAAAGTCACAAAAAAAGAGCCTAAACAAAGCCTCTAAGAAGTAGAAACACATGCTCCTTTGGAGGGCCATCAACACATGCAAACAAGAGAAGAGGATGGGGGACAACCCCCACCCATTTGGGACTTCAA
Source organism: Camellia japonica (assembly GCA_030407325.1). NCBI lineage: Eukaryota > Viridiplantae > Streptophyta > Magnoliopsida > Ericales > Theaceae > Camellia > Camellia japonica. Next base: position 44,040,883 of record JAPPVO010000014.1, read on the forward strand.
AACACACTTTCTACCACTAAAATTCCTCTGAGTTTCAGTGGTGAGAAGGCCAAAAAGAGGTGGTCCCAATAGCTTAAAAGGATAGCTCAAAATAAGGCACAAAAGGGGGTAGACCACCCCCAACACCAAAGAGGCCTTAAACAAACATTTCAAACACTTGAAAATGAAGCTTTTTGCAGTTGAAAGTTAAGCCTAAAACATCATGCAAATAGAGCCAATCAAAAACAAAGAGGCCTTAATAAAAAACAAAGTTGTAAAGAGGGTAAAACTCACCCTTGAAGCACAACTTCAACATAGCAACTTTAGAGGCAAAAACCCAGCTGAAACCACTCAAATGCAACCTCCAAGAACCTCAGCTCAAGATTGTGGTGTTTCACTAGGTGCTTTAGTGCAAAAGTGTGAAGAAAAGGCACTTTTGAGCACAAAATGGAACAAAGATGAAGATAGGGAGCAATATAGAGATAGAATGATATGTATAGCCCTCAGCCAATTTTTCTGAACCTGAGACAAGAGGGAAGAGGCTCCCTTATATAGAAAACCATGCCTTAAGCTTGTTAGACAAGCTAAAGGCTCCAAGCAATCCCTCCATACACGTGTATGGAGGATGCTTTCTGTGCCCAACAACTGGCACAGCTGGCAAGAAAATATCTGTAGAAAAATGCAGAAAAGGTGCCGACCAGTTGAGGTGGTCGGCTGACCACTCCCACTGGTTGACCGACCAGAAAAAGTGGTCTGCAAGGACAAAAGGTGGTCGGCAAGGAGGGAGAGGTGGTCTGCACAGAGAGAGGAAGGTGGTGGCATGGCTGTCGACCACTTTAGGTGGTCCATAGACCACCCACCCTAGCTGGCCGACCAAAAAACTGGCTGGCAGAGAAGAAAAGTGATTTACAGGGAGAGAAATTGGTCTATACCCCTGTTCCACCCTCCAGACAAAGGATAACAAGGTTTGGTTCAAGAACACAAAGAGGAAGCAAGACAAAAGTCCGCGAGGCGAGGCACTCAGCCGGAAGCCTCGAAAACTAGTCTATGGGCGCAAAAAATGGTCTACAAGAGGGAAAGGTAGTCTACGACTACAAAAGGTGGTCTACAGACCTCTGTTTCCCTCTAGGCAAAGGCAATAGGGCATGGTCCAAAAACCAGGCCAAGAGGAGAACGTTAAGAGGTTCCGAGACAAGGCGCTCGGCCGAAGGCTTCGAAAATCGAAAACTAGCCTACAAAAGGGAAAAGTAGTCTACGACTACAAAAAGGTGGTCTACAGACCTCTCCCTCCCTCCAGGAAAGGTCAACAAGGCATGGTCCACAAACCAAGCCAAAACACAAAGAGTTCAGAGACCCGGAGGCAAGGCACTCAGCCGAAAACTCCGAAAACTCGAAACGAGCACAAACATGCGCGATCATCGCGTGCACAAACGGTGACGCCTGAGTCTTAAGGTTGGTCAAAAATGGGGTGTCTACACTATGTTTGGTGGCAAATCCGCATCGTTAAGCCCACTTGAGGGTGACAAATTCAAACCATTTTCGCAAAACAAACATGACTTGAAATGTTCCAATTCTTGCGACGTAGTCTATACTTGCTTGTGCGTGTCACATAGTAAGGCTAGTTTAATAATCGGAATAAGAACACATAATGTTTATGAACATATGATGATTAGTAGAAGCGGGGGTGCTCAATTCATGACCTTCCCTCTTCGCACCTAATTTCCCGAGCTGAGGCAACTTTGGTAATGACAGACACGTAGCCTTTGGCACGAGTCAGGGTTTCTTAAATTTTCCCAAAAAAAAATATTTAGGTGACGACTCTGTATATGGCAAAGCAGTCCAATTTTGGCATTATTTGATTTAAAATCGATTTTTCAAAAAAGGTTTGCCGGATTGGACTCTTTGGTGATTATCAATTTCATATTGCACTTGTGAGACTAGATTCAGAACCGCGGGAGTCCGAACTATGAGGCCTTCTTTTCAAACCCTTTCCAAAAGGCGGGGCGCGCAAAAAGGCGAGTCCACAGCAACAACAGACTATTTCACAAAGTGAGTGGAGGCAAAAACACTCGCATCTATAAAAAAGAAAGACGTTAAGAAGTTCGTCTGGCAGAACATCATAACTCGATTCGGCATACCCAAGGTTCTAATATCCGACAACGGCACTCAGTTCGATGGCAAAATCTTCAGGGGCTTTTGCGAAGAATACAAAATAGAATTCCACAACTCTACACCAGCATACCCTCAAGCGAATGGCTAGGCTGAAGCTTCCAACAAAGTTGTCTTAGACGGTTTAAAGAAGAGGTTGGAAAAAGCAAAAAGCAAGTGGGCTGAGAAGCTTCCTCATGTTTTATGGGCTTACTGTACGACACCTCGGCGATCAACTGGAGAAACGCCTTTTTCCTTGGCCTATGGCATGGAGGCAATAATCCCGCTAGAAGTAGGCCTCCCTACTATTAGAAGCAAAAATTTTGACCCAAACTTGAATGGTGAGGCCATAACCTTGGAACTCGACCTTGTAGAAGAAAGAAAGGAAAGAGCACTAATTCACATTGCCTCATACCAGCAAGAGTTATCCAGAAAATATAACAAAACAGTGCACCCGAGGCAATTCAAGATTGGAGATTGGGTACTGCGCAAAGTAATGGGCAACACTTTGGTGCCTGGAGATGGTAAGTTAGGACCTAACTAGGAAGAACCATATAAAGTGGTTGGTTTAGCAAGAAAATGGGCATATCATTTGAAAGATATAGACAACAAAGCTATTCCCAGGCCATGGAACACGGCCAATCTCAAACTATTTTATTTTTAGTTTTTCCTTAAATCACTTGTAATTTTGCTTTTTTCAAATAAAACAAGTAGTTTTCTCCAGCACAATTCTTTCTACTGTAAAAGTTGTTCATAGTTATTGCCAATTAGGGGCAATCAACAAGGTTGGCAGGTTTGACCAAACATTTAGTTCTCTTCTTCAGCCGAGATAAGGATCTAGGCTGAAGAAGGTTGGCAGGTTTGACCAACACTTTTTCTTTCCTCAGCCGAGATAAGGATCTAGGCTGAAGGAAGTTTGGCAGGTTTGACCAAACATCTTTTGTTCTTCAACCGAGATAAGGATCTAGGCTGAAGAATGTTGGCAAGTTTGACCAACAGTTTTTTTTTCTTCAGCCGAGATAAGGATCTAGGCTGAAGGAATTTTGGCGGGTTTGACCAAACATCTTTTGTTCTTCAGTCGAGATAAGGATCTAGGCTGAAGAAGGTTGGCAGGTTTGACCAACAGTTTTTCTTTCTTCAGCCGAGATAAGGATCTAGGCTGAAGGAATTTTGGCGAGTTTGACCAAACATCTTTTGTTCTTCAGTCGAGATAAGGATCTAGGCTGAAGAAGGTTGGCAGATTTGACCAAAACTTTTTCCTTCTTCAGCCGAGATAAGGATCTAGGCTGAAGGAAGGTTGGCAGGTTTGACCAACATTTAGTTCTCTTCTTCAGCCGAGATAAGGATCTAGGCTGAAGGAAGTTTAGCAGGTTTGACCAAACATCTTTTGTTCTTCAACCAAGATAAGGACCTAGGCTGAAGAAATTGGTAGGTTTGTCCAACAATAATCTAAAGTCCCGAAGTTGTTATCCAGCCAACATATTTATCTCGGCCAAAAAATGGTGGGCAGGATAAGTGAAGACCAAGCCAAGATAAGCCAGGCTTGAAGAAAGTACATTCACCGAACAAAAAGATAGACTTGAAGAAAGATAGTACATTAATCGAACGGAAAGATGTGAAAAGGGAAAGTTTCATTTCATTTGTAAATAAGTACAAAAGGGGCTCGTAGCCCGGTTACATTTTCTTAAAGAAAAAAGAAAGAAAGAAATTAGGCAAGTAAATCATCAAGGTCGGCATCCAAATCGACCCGGACTTCACCCATTGGTAGGTCCGTTACAACCTCAGCCCCCTGGTTGGGCTCGGGCACGGGCACTTCGTCAACTACCCTGCGCAAAGCTTGGCTGGAGTCCACCAGAGTAGGAGATACAGACCGGTGACCGAGCTAAGTGTTGGAAGGAGGGGCGTTATGTGGAGCAGGGACCTCATCCTCCTCCCCCTCCTAAAGGAACTTTTGTTGGACCGCATTAGCATAGTCCATCATGTATCCCGGTATAAAGTGGGGAGGGGGATTCAGGAAGATCTCAGAGTCATGTCCATAGCCGAGCTTTTCAGCAGCGGCCTTCCAACCACACTTAAAGAAAATATCCTTAGCGGCTTCACACTGTTGGACATAGGTGTCCTCTCTTTCCTTGAAGCCTCGGTCCGCTGTGTCCTGTACCTTTTTTCACCTCCTCCAGCTCGACATTTTTCTTCCTCTCCAACTTAGCCAGCTCCCGCAAGTAGCGGTCTTTTTTCTCGGCTAAAGCTTTCTGTTTGTCAGCCTCTGCCGCACTGACCAATTCGGCTAGCCTTGCGTTTTCGGATTCTAGCTCGGTCAGCTTGGCCTTAACCTCTTTTAGTTTGGCTGTCTTGGCGTCTGCATCAGCAACGGCTGACCATGCCGTCTTCCGCAGCTCAAGCACTCATTTGTGAGCCACTTGGCTCTTTTGCAAGGCCTGCACAACATTCAGAGCGGTTATAGGAAAACCAAAGAATTGGGTCCATATCATTTGTTAAGTTATAGGGATTTTAGAGCTTACCAGTATCATCGACTTGGACGCCGAGCGAATGGCCTTCAGCTCGGTTAAGCCCTCATGCCGCTCCATGTCAGCAGACAGGCAGATGCTCTTCGCCAAGTTGAAGGCTAGAAGATGATCCTTCTCGGCACTAACAGAGTCAAAGGCTGTTATTGCAAGACCCCTGAAGGAGACAAATTGTGCCCACACCGGCGGGGAGGGAGGATTTGAAGGGCTAGGTCGGTTGCGACCTTGGGAGGGAGTTGCTTCTTGGAGCTTGGTCTCGGATGGCTCGGTGCCATCCTCGTTTCTCAGGCGTTGTATATGGGGCCGTTTGTTTGGCCGAGATGACGAAGCTTGAGTTGTGGGGAGGGCCACTACAGCCGCGTGTGATTGACCGGCCTGCGGTGCCTTGGTTTGAACATCAGCAGTTAGAGCTGTGGTTTGTTCGGTGATTAAAGTGCGGACAGCACAACGCTTAGCCATTTCTTGTTCTTCAGTTAGGGAAATGAGGGTGATTTCGGGTAGGTTTGGGTCTGGTTCTGGTGATGGTTCGAGAAGAAAATCAGTCACCCTGGTCTTCCTTCTTCCGCTATACCGGTAGGTCGGTTCAAAGTTCAGTAGCTCGGCCCAATCACGGTGACGGTATTGGAGCGCGGTACGAAGGACATCTTGGTTGGCGTACGTATAATGTGATTTAAGCTGGTTTAAGTCTGCAACACAGAAAGACAAAGTGCTTATGTGTTAGCATGGTGAAAAATTATAGCCCGGAACAACAAAGAAAAATTAAACCGAGGTATTCTTACCAATAGTCCCTTTATTCCAGTTTATATTATAGCCCGGTATCCGAGCTTCCTGGTCTTCAAAATTTCCCAAAACCCAGAAGAAATCGTCATCGTTCAAGTCTTTGTCCGATATGTTTTTTATGATTTTTTCTCAGCCTCTTCTTACCCGAAAATAGTACACCCAGCTGTCATCATTTTGGCCGCGCGAATATTGATGAAATAGCTCAGCCAATCCGAGGTTGAGGCCGAGCCGGCGGTTTAGCTCGGCGATGCCATTTATTATTCTATAGGTGTTGGTGGAGAGTTGGATTGGGCATAATCTAGTTTGCCTGAGGAACTCGCATATAAGGGACTGTACAGGGAACCGGAGCCCAGCCTCTACAATTGATATAACGGTGAAGGGCACGAAGCTCGATTTTTCCCAGGGCGTGGTATCTAGTTCGGCTAAGGAGAGGTGGACGTCGTCAGGGATATGGTAGTCTTTTCAGAATTCGGCAATGGCCCCAAGCGAGTTTACCAGGATTCGGTATTTACCCATTAAACTTAAAGGTTGCATAAAAATTAGCACGGTGGCCTAGCTCGGCGTTGAGGTGACTTTGGATGGCTTGGTTGAGCAATGGCACCAAGGGGACAAAGTGCAAAGGTGTGCCTAGCCAACCTAGTCAAGTTTGCAAAGTGGAGATAGAAAGCGTTATGCCCAGATGACTGGACCGGGCTAAGCAAAAAGGCAAAATAACATAATCCTAGGTCGGCTAAATGGGTTACATCCCGTTCTTAGTTCGGCCGTAAAGCAAGATGGGCTCAAGGTTTTAGCTCGATTATTAAGCACAAAGGTTCCCAATTCGGTCATGCGCAAGCCTACCACAAACAGGTTCCTAGTTCGGTTATAGTACTATTTTGGATCAAAACCTCGTGTTCCAGACTTATTGAAAATCCAGTTAATATGTTTTGGGGTTTGAGCATGTGGTTTTGGGGTTTCTGCTATTTTCTCAAAATCTTGGTGGTCATTACACACGTACGTGGAGCTAAAGTAATGCATTTTAAAAATATATATAATATATATATTCGCAGAATAAACAAAAAGAAGGAGCTTAAGCAACTTACAGATTTAAACGAGAAGTTGAAGACCAAACAGCAAGAATGCTAGCTAGAACACGAGCGAAGCAGGTGCTGTGGTCTTGGGTTGAGATTGAAGGAGTGAATATGGAGACTCAAGAGGCGAGGGAGAGAAAATGAACAGTAAGGGTGTTTGATTCAAAAAATGGGTTTTTGTATAGACACGAGAATGGGTGGGACTGTTCAAATTTTCATAGTACAAAGACGGTTGTAGCAGGTGTACTTGACTAGTGGGAGCAAGCCACGTGTCTAGAGGAATAAATAACGATTCAAACATGCTTGAGAAGTGGAATGGCGTGCAAAGCAATTGACAAGACGTTCCTGGACCAGGCAAATCGGTAGCCCAGTAATATTTGAGCTCGGTTGGAAGCTTGAACATTTAGCTTGACTAGAGAAGAATAATCCCAAATCATGCGTTGCAGATTGAATTAAGGGGCAATTGAGAGGGTAATTTATGTGTGAACTTGGGCCGAGCTAAGTCCAGATGTTGAAATGGACTGAGCTATGGGCCGAGGTAATGGTCTACATAGCTTTGTCCTTGATCCCGTCAGTTCGGTCAGAGATGGCTGCTAGTAGCCTGGTCTTGGTACTCTGGACTGAGGTATAGGTGGAAGAAGAACCGAGCTAGACGGTGCCCTAGATAACACCAAGCTAAGTAAGCGCAGTTAAGACTGGTGTAAGGCAAGGAAGTGCTAGCTCGATTGTGCTGCTACCAGACTGTGGTTGAACCATCTCACTTGGTTAAGCAGTGAGGAGGGTGTAAAAAGATAAGCTATATCTTTGTGATTCTTATGAGGACTCTACTAAGAAGAGTTGGAGTCCTACTAGGATTATGCCAGGTGAATCAATAAAAGCTCATGACGGGACTCATGGACAGGTATCACAATTCCTACTCTCAAATACACAGAGCTTTTGTGTCTATTGTCTTTTTGCTGACTTAGGCATCGGAGAGGTTTCCAACACACACCCGCCGGCTAGTTCACGTTTGTGTTTTCAGGGAGTAAAGTGATGACGTTTGGAAGAGTGTAAACTTGATCAACAAGATTATACGAGAAGATTATTTCGTACTCGTACAATATACTATGCAAAACATAAAATATAATTATTATAAAACTATTAAAATAAAAGTCAGATATTAATTATTTGTGCACATATTTATACTTTGTTCCAAAATAATACTAATCTCTTTTGAAAAATCTAATTCTGTTTGATAGTATAATTATTGCATTTTAAAAGTAAATTTTTCAAAATTACCCTTTGATAGTACATTTTTTTAGAAATATCAATTATCATAATTGTACTTTTTATCTTATTAAAAAATTTAAAAGAAAGATAAAATAGTAAATTTATATTAATTTATTTCTTAATTTTTGAAAAGAAATTAATATTTTAAAATAATAAAAAATAGAATAAAAAACTAATATTTTAATACAGAAGCAGTAAAAAATTTTAGTATCCCCTCACTTGGTACTTCGAGCGCATGTGCCCACCATTTTGTTTTAAACAATGGGGCTGTTTGGTAGAACTTAAATCCAGCTTATTTCAGTTTTTAGCTTAAATTAAGTATTTTTGTATGTTTGGTGTAGCTCAAATGACCAACTTTTAGCTTAAATTATGTCAAAAAAGTGATTATTCTTTGAGTTGTGGGGGAGGTGCTTTTGGAAATCAGCTTAAGCGGGGAGCTGAAATTTGAGGGGCAAAATGACTTAAATGCCCCTCACATTTTGAAGGTATTACAAGTGTGCCACGTATATAAACCAAACTCACTCACTTCTGTCCCTCGCCCGAACCAGAGAGGCAATTTTCGGCGAACGCTAGCTCTCTCTCTCTCTCTCTCTCTATGTGTCTGTGTGTGTTCGGTTTCAAATCTGAAGGAAGACAATCAATTGAGAGTGACAATCACCGCCCTAGAGAGGCTCGCGGTAGCGAAGGGCGATGGCTTGCTGAAGATCTAGCCTCCGTCGCGACAGCCTCGATCAAACCTAGCTTTCAACAGCCTCGATCAACATCGGAGAAGACAAAAAGATGAAGATGAAGATCTTGGCCTCCGTCAGCGTCCCCCATCGCGACTGGCCGTGTGAGGCGATCTAAAACTCTAGCGCCGCTGTGACTGCCGGAGCTAGGGTTTCAGTGTTCAATTTTTTATTTTTTTATTTTTTTTAAAGGTTTTCAGTTTTTTTAATAAAAATAATAATAATAATAATTAAGCATTTTAGCCATTAATAAAATAAATTTTATATTAATTGATACTAATTAATAATTTGTAACAAAAATATTAATTGATACCTAATTCATTTGTAATGAAAAAATGAAAAAAATTGACACCTAATTCATTTTGTAATGAAAAAATGAAAAGAATTATACTAATTGATAATATTAATAATTTTAGTATTAATTGATGGTAATTAAGCCATTAATTGACACCTAATTCATTCATAATGAAAAAAAACTATATTAATTGATACTATTAATAATTTTAGTATTAATTGATGCTAATTAAGCTATTAATTGACACCTAAATCATTTATAATGAAAAAATGAAAAAAAAATTATACCAATTGATAATATTAATAATTTTAGTATTAATTGATGGTAATTAAGCCATTAATTGACACCTAATTCATTCATAATGAAAAAATGAAAAAAAATTATACTAATTGATAATATTAATAATTTTAGTATTAATTGATGGTAATTAAGTCATTAATTGACTCCTAATTCATTCATAATGAAAGAATGAAAAAAATTATACTAATTGATAATATTAATAATTTTAGTATTAATTGATGGTAATTAAGCCATTAATTGACACCTGATTCATTTATAATGAAAAAATGAAAAAAAATTATACTAATTGATAATATTAATAATTTTAGTATTAATTGATGGTAATTAAGCCATCAATTGACACCTAATTCATTCATAATGAAAAAATGAAAAAAAAAATTATACTAATTGATAATATTAATAATTTTAGTATTAATTGATGGTAATTAAGCCATTAATTGACACCTAATTCATCTATAATGAAAAAATGAAAAAAATTATACTAATTGATACTATTAATAGTTTTAGTATTAATTGATGCTAATTATATTAACTTTTGTAATACTAATTACATTAACTTTTATTAATGAAATAGTTTTTTTTAAATTAAAACTGAAAAAATAACAAAATAATCATTTTTATATCATATAAGGGCAAAATGGACAATTACACAGTAAAAAGTTATTTTACAGTTTATTTACCAAACACTACTCTGCTGCTTAAATCCATAATCTCACAGCTGCACCAAACGGGTTAATAGCTTAGGTTCACAGCTATATGCCATAATCTGTTAAGTTATAATCTATAATTATTTTTTCACAGGTCTACCAAACGAAGCCAATGCACTGTTTGGGAAGTTAAGCTGGAATAGGATGAAGTTAAAATAGACGCGAAAATATGAAATATATTTTTTAGTTTTAAAGTTAAAAAATATCATATTTAAAATTATAATTATTTTATTTTATTTTTTATAAAAGTCAAAAAATTCATTTCAAATAAGATTTCTTAACGTCAAATTAAAAGAATTAAATAAATTAAAAAGTCATTTCACATTCCAAACGAATTCAATTATCGTTTGTTAACTATATATTTTAATTAAAAAATTAAAAATTTATTATAAATTATCACTTCATCCTTTCTATTTTATTAGTATATATCTTTTTTTTAAAAGACAAAAAAAAAATTATTAAAATTATTTGTTTACGAGACCTCAATTGTAAAGTGGTCATCATTATTTGCAGGAACCCTAAAAACGAACGAGTCCACACAACCAGGACCGAGTCAAACCCCGACTCAGGCTGTCTCCTACAACTCAGACACCTACGTATGCACCCTCCTCCACGTGGGGTCTTTCTGCAAATACTCTCTCTCTCTCTCTCTCTCTCTCCACCCACATCAGGCCCACTGCACGAGAAACAAACAAACACCTACTCTCTTTCACTACCCGACACCCACAAATACGGCACATGTATTATATGCATACATATAAATATCAGTAAATTACACTTCGCTCCTCTTGAGTTTTATAATTTTTTATTTGATCCTTAAAATATAGAGGAATTTCAAAATAGTGAAACAGACCACAATAAATAAATAAATAAATACAAAAATATGGAAGGAGCAAGTAGTTTTGTGATGGACAAGAGTGACTTGCACCTCTTTATATTTGTATAATTTTCTTTTCCTTCCACTAGAATGTAATTTTCCATAAATAAATGTGCCTATTTAGATAAGTGTAATTATTTGGATCACTTTACCTTTTTAATTTTTTGTAAAAAGTAAAAAAAAAATATTTATTTAGATCATTCTAAACAGCCCTTTAATTTAGTTTTCAGAATCAATTTTGAGAGATAATTTTCTAAAAATAATTTTCAAAATTTAAAATTTTGTTTAGTTATATATTTTGAAAATAGTTTTTACAAATTTGAAATTTTGTAGTTTGGGATGATTTGTAATAGTTTTTTTTTATAGTTGAATAAATGGGTATGAGAAAAAATGATTTATTGATGTGTAGGGATGTGAAAGACAAAGAAATAAGAAGGAAAAAATGATTAATTGATGTGTAGAATATGAAAGAATGAGAGAGGAGATAGAAAAAATGATTAAAACAGTTTTAAAAATTGTAAATCAAACAAATTTTAAATTTTAAACTCTCAAAATTTGATTTGAAAATCCAAACCAAATAAGCCCACATTTTTTTTTTCTATTTTGATTCATAATATGAGTAATTTTTTTTAGGGTAAATTATAATTTAACCCCCTGTGGTTTATCCAAAAAACACGGAGCCTCCCTATAATTTCATTTGTAACACTTAAACCCATGAACTTTATACCAAAGTGCAATTTTGGATGGACGTAACAGAAGTTATAAAAAGTCTAAATTACCCTTACTTCTTTCTCTAATTTTCTTCTTAATGCCATTATAAACCAAAATATTTCTCTCCCAGTTTTTTAAAATTTTTATGTATTCTTTTTCTTTTCTTCTTCTTCTCTCATTGTATTCTTTTGCTTTTCTTCTTCTTCTTCTCTTATTTCTTTATCATCCATGGCAAACCATACACTTCTCATACCACCATCAAATATATATCTTTCTCTAGGATGGTTAACTAATACAATACTATCGAACAAGCCAATAGAGCTAACATGATTGACTTGTATGCAACAGAGGTGCCCATTTTTCCATTGTCCTCTCGAAAGAAGAGTCTTTGATATACCGGCAGGTTGATAAAAACAATGAGACCACATAAAACAATCTGCAACGCCAATGCTTCCAAAACATTAATTTGCACATCTATAACCATCCTAATCAAGACCCAAACAAAACTGAATAGGTTGAGCATTGCAAGCGTGGTGAAAATGGTAAACATCGGTGATGATGGTGTACCAAACTCCATGACCTCTCTCAGATATCGTTCATATATCTCTCTCTAGAATTTAGACACAAACAAAAATTCATCTCTCTTTAGAATTTAGACCTAAACAAACACTCATCTCTCTCCCTAGAATGTAGACCCAAACCATAACTTTTTGCACCAAATCTAAAAAGAAAAGTGAAGGCAGTTTTCAGAAACTCCAATGAACATCAAACAATGCTAGGAAAAGGCAATGCATTGTCAATAACAAAACCATAACTTTTTGTAAATAGTCCATAGTTGCAAACACCCACAAAGCTCATCCCATCTCTTCCACTCAACCAACACCCACCCCCCACTACCTTCCCCTCTCACGGCACGCATGGTGGTAGCTACCATTACAATTTGGGTCTTGGCTTAATTAATTGGGTATGCCTATGTATATAATGTATGTGTGTCTATAGTGATAAGGAGAAGATGAAGGATGATGGTTGTTGCCATGGTAAAGAATGATAGACATGGATTTTAATTTATGGGTTAACTTTATTTGAGTTAAGAGAATGATAGACATAGATTTTAGAAGAATAATGAAACAAAAATAAAAGGGAAAGATGGAGAAATGAAGGAGATAAGCTAGAGAGAGAGAGCATTTTAGAAAGAGAAGCAACGTCTTTGTTTTCAAAAAACTTGGGAAGAAAAAGAAGATCAGGAATTATCCAGTGTGGTTAAGGGGGGAAATTTTGGTTTTATGGTCATGCAACACACGTTCTGTTAAAATAAACGGTTCTGTTCGAAATTGCATTTTGGTATGAAGTTCAGGGGGTTTAAGTGTTACAAATGAAATTATAGGGAGGCTCCGTGTTTTATGGGTAAACCACAGGGGGTTAAATTATAATTTACCCCTTTTTTTATAATTTACTTTTAAAATATAATTATGTTCAATTTTACATGAAAAAAATATATCGTTAACAACTATGTAACATAAAAATACATTATACTAAAATTTTAATATTCAAAATTCATAAATTGATTAGTTGAGTTTTCAAAACTTATTTCTAAATAAAAGTCAATCATTTTACAATCTACCAAACCACATATTTAGAGTTATTTTGGGAAGATAATTAAAAGTCATATTTCAGCTTTTAACTCATTTTAAGTCACAACATCTCTCACATTTTTTACATATATTTTTTTTTAAAATCAAAAAAATCAACTTTTAACCATCTTCTCAAAACAATCCTTACCTTCACAATTTTTTTTTACTTTATTGTCCTTGTACCATTTGATCTTTTATTTATTTATTTATTTTTGTTACAGGAAAATCCTCCCTATTCTCCCGCAGGTCCAAGGCAGTGCCCTTTGCAAGGATCACCAGGGTTCCTGTTAGCCGTTCTGAGCGAGGAGACTATAACCTGGGAACTTGCCCCGATCTTCCAAGACAAGTTTCGCTTAAGTCAGGACACGCAGAGTGAGAGAGCATTGAACCCACACCAAGTGCTCTGATTAGACAACTTGAGGTCCAACCTCCTAACCAACTGTACTTCGCCCAAGAAATTGACCCAAGGAAGAGAATTAAACCTGTGACCTGAGGGCTTAATCCCCAGGCCTTAGGCCTTAACCACAATGCCACCCACCCCTGGCTTATCTTTTATTTTTTTAACTAAAATGATAATTGACCTTATCACCGTTATTACATTTTCCCTTTCATATTCACAATCCACCATCAATCAACATGATTATCTTTTCCACCATGAACCACCAAAACCACCATCCCTCTCTCACCTTAGTACCTTATCGTAAACGATAATCACATTTTTGTTCCCATCTAGACCTCCCACATTATAAACTATCATCAACAAATTTTTAGCCAAATCTATTTTCCTATTGTGACTATAATTTTCATCTTCTATTTTTTTTTCCCAACCTATGACCTTCTCATATTTGTCAATGGGGTACTAAAACTAACCAATAGCCGTAGGTAGTAGAGTACCAAAGTTGGTCGATAGCAGTGGCAAATGACGTTTTGGTAGTGGTTAAGAAATGGCGAAGGCGAATTGGTACCATCGTCGTAATGCAAGAGATTTGCTATTGTAAATATAAGTTTCTTGGACACATTCAGTTTTACAAAATTGGTTTTCAATTATGAATTCTATCAATTGAGTTTGTATATGCAACGAAAACCTATAGGTTGGATTAAGATATTTATAAGATGTTAAATATTGATAGGTTGAGAAAAGTCACTAAAAGGGAAATAATTACGATAAGTTAACGTCGATAGAGTAGAACATTGTGAAAAGGGAGGTGTTCACGATCATAAGGTTCGATTATGTATATAGCAGGAGATATGGTACATATTTCAGTATAGAAAATAACTAACATGTAACAACATATATAGTTGAGTCACTTAATGCTATTCAATTTTACAGTCAAGACATGTGTTCGAATTTTGCTAATTAAGGATGGTTTGGAATGTTTTAAATAAGTAAATTTTTTGACTTTTTATAAAAAAAAAGGGTAAATTACACGGACTTTCTCTGAGGTTTGCCTTAATTATAAGGACCTCCCCTGTAGTTTCAAAACTTATACTGACCTCCCTTACTTTTGAAACTAATATACAAAGACCCCCTTCCGGTCAAAAGAGCCTTAACAACGTTAACTTGACAGTGAAATTGACCATAATACCCTTCAACCCATTGTCTTCCACAAAGACCTAACTCACTCTCTATCATCAGCATCTTTCTCACTCTACTATTTATTTCCGCCATTGTCTTCTTCACATTCTCTTCCCAAACCTCTCTAATCAAAAACCCAAAACCCAAACCAACAATAACCCCTCTTATACACTCCCAAATCGCTAACTCAGCTTGCAATGAAACTTTCTATCCAGACCTCTATGTCTCCACAATCTACACGTTAAATGCCCTTTCTGTGTCAATCAAACACACACATACACAGTGTTAAAGAATTCAAATTGGTAGTACATACATAGATAATTCGACAATTGATTCAAGGGTTTAAGTAAGGAATCAGATATGTAAAGTGAAGAGAGAGAAAAAAAAAAAAGGATATGAAGAATATGTTAAAGTGTGGATCGAAGGACATGACTTGGCCTTCAAGCTCTTCTCCAAGTGTGGTTTTCATTGAGAAAATGCATCCCACTGTTATGTCTTTGCCTCTGCTGATGATCGAATCCATGGCTCTCTGTGTGTGTGTGTGTGTGTGTGTTGTGTGTTTGTGTATGTGTGTGTGTATATGTTTACTCAATCATAATTGTTTTGTGCTTGGCAAGAACATATCCGACTGAAGTCAAATCAGGTACAAAGGTTCAACACCATAACAAATCGAGATTGAAGTTCCAATTGACATGAGATCTGTTCGTAATCCAGTTGAGAACTCCATCGCCCTCTCGCCTCCTTGAGCCTTACATCTTCTCTTAATCGCATCGTCCCCATTACACTTAACCACTACTGCGATCTCTCTGTTTCTTTCTTACTCTTTCTACAACTGTCGCAATCGCCATGATCGTCACCGCGATCCGCCATCACTACAACTCTCGTGATCAGATCGCGACCACCACGACACTAAGCTCCTCAGATCTAAGGTTTTTTGTGGTAGTGGTAAAGATGGATGAGTTGAAAGAGAGAAAGAGGAGTTCGATATGGGGAGGAGTTCGGTATGGTGGTGGCGGCACTGGGCGAAGGTTTTGGAAGGGGAGGTGTCAGGGTATGGAGGACGACGGAGGAGAGAGGCAAAGCACATAGAGAGAGAGAGAGAGAGAGAGAGAGAGAGAGAGAAAACCATACAGTGATATATATATATATAAAAGATATGTATGTGTTTATATTTATATGCGTATATATATATATATATGTGTGTATGGGGAGGTAATGGTAGTATTGGAATTTGAAGAATAATTTTGGATGACATCAACCAAATCTGTTTGAATTTGAGCAGGTGGGTGACAAAAGGAGTTATTTGTATATTAGTTTCGAAAGTATGGAAGGTCTATATAATTTTTGAAACAATAGAGGATATAGCGACCCCGGTCTTTTCCCATTTGATTATTGTATCCGGACTTATGTTCCGTAGACTCCATTGTTGTGTTATTGTTGTTGTCGTCTTTTAAATTCCTTAGCTTTGGAGTTATAGGATGTGTTGGGCGGGTTTGGAACAGGTTGGTTGAGCTTAGGAACCAAAACTAGTTGCCCAGATTTTAGCTTGTCCGCTCGAGCGGGGGTTCTGGCGCTCGAGCGGGAAAAACACCCATCCAGTATTTCTTGTGCAGGGTTGGACGCTCGAGCGGGAGTTGGGCCGCTCGAGCGGGAATGTGGGAGTGACGCTCGAGCGGGGAGTTGGACGCTCGAGCGGGTACCTAGTTTGTCGAGATGCTGGGAGTGTGCATCCGCCGCTCGAGCGTGGGATTGTCCGCTCGAGCGGGAGTCTGTGAGTGTGCTCGAGCGGGGTTTTGTCCGCTCGAGCGGAGATGCTGAGTATAAAATCGTGATTTCGTGTTTTAAAACAGTTTTTCAGCCCCTTTTGATCCAAAAACCCTAAAGTCCGACCTTTCTTCTTCTCTAAACACCTTTTCTCCTAGGTTTGATCTAGTTAGGGTGTGTTTCTACCCTAGTTCTTTTACAAATAAGATAGAGGAGAGTGAGGGCTTCCATTTAATCTGAGCAGTTGTCAGTTTGGAGCACTTTGGAGTTTCGAGCATCTTCTTCATCATCATCTTTTTGGGTTATTTCTTCGAGGTAGGGATTTCCTACTCCATTTATATGTTTTAATCCTAAGTGTTGGTATTTTGGTATGTGGGGGTAGTTTGGTAATTTTGGAAGAAACCTTAGGGTTTTGGTTTAGATTAATTTGTATAATTAATTTAAAGGAATGTGGAATTTGGTTTAATTCATGGAATTGGGAAATTTAATGAATTGATGATATATATATTTGGGGTAGTTTAATTATTTACCTTTGGGAATGTTAAATTTACATTCATTGATGTATTTATTTCTTGTTTAGAAATAACTGTTTTGGGCTATCGGTGGAGGATAGCCATTGATTGTTGTAGACCTTGCATGCGGCTTAGGTATAACTGGAATTGAGTCAATTGTTTGACTGTTGAGTTAATACAGAACATTTGTGTATTATTATGTGTTGTATATGGCAATTGTGTGTTTATTGCATATGCATGTTGTTTGGAGAAGATAGGGGATGAACTCCACGGTTTAGGGGAAGATAGGGGATGGACCTCTAAACCGGATTTATTGGGAGGAGATAGGGGATGGACTCCAGTAGCATCACTCTTATGTGTGCTTATTGATTAATAGATATATTTCTATTTATTGTGATATGATACATCACTAAAATGTGTATCAGTTGGGAAGTATGGAAGTGAATTGGTTATGATTGATACAATACCAACTTGTGTATTTGTTATGGTTAGGTCTAACTTAAATTGTTATTCCTGTTGAATTGGAAGTATTGTTAATAAAAGATGAAACCCCGTTGAGTTATTTGGCCAGGTTCTGAGCCATAAGTGGAAGTAAAATGTGCCATAGACAGTGTGTCATAGGCAATGTAGACATTTGTGTCATGAAAATTGTAACTTGATTGTAGAGTGTTAACCATGTATCAGATGCTAATACTTTAGTTAATTCTTATGCTTGGTTTAGTATTTCTCTACTGGGCTGTGGCTCACCCTATATGGGAACTTTATTTTTCAGGTTCAGGTGGTTCACTCCCTCCAAGGACTTAGCTTGTGAGGAATTGAATTGAAGACTTGTTTATTTTATTTTTTTGAACAATGTAATCTTTCAAGCCTAGGGCTTTATCTGTTTTTGAGTTAGAACTCAGTGAATTGTGTCCAAGTGTTGGCTTGGCAAGATGTAAGCCCGTAGGGCATTTATTCTGATGTTTTATTTCATAATACTCTGATGGATGGATTTATATTATTGTTTTAATATAATAATGCATGTTTATATTATTTATGGGTTTATTTTGAGGGCGTTACAACTTGGTATCAGAGCGTACCGGGTTTGAATACTTTGGGTACGTGGGAAGTGATTAGTATCACAATGGGTTCGTCTCGTTTGATAGAGACTTAGTGTAATGATTGCATGCTTATATGATAACATGTTTATGTGATTATGTGGGTATGGAATGTAGTTTCTAGATATTGATTGGATCCTTGAGTTTCTAGTAGTCTTGTTGGAAAGGCACTTGATCAATGCTGCTTCCAACCGGAACTATAGTAACCCTTTGGGACTATCATTATCCAGGAATGAAATTCGTAGGTGCTTATGTGATTATGTGCTTACGTGGTGTGATTTATTGTTGTCCAATGCATTAGGACGTGAGTGTTTAGCTTTGGCACATTTATTAATGTGCTAACGTCTTTGTTTCCTTTAATAGGATGTCAGGACGAGGACGAGGTCGCGGTAGGCGGTAGGCAGGCTAGGCAGGAAGTGCCTATACCGGAGGAGATTCCGGCAGTTCAGGAGGGTGTTGGCCAGGCCAATGTGGCCGAGCCAGTAGGACAGCCGTTTATGGGCGCTTTGGCCCAAGAGATAGCAGGGGCATTTCAGGCGTCAGTTGACATTCTGAGGGCTGCGAATCCAGCCCAGGTAGTTCCAGCCCCGGTAGTTGCTGCAGATGCAGGGCCTTCTTTTCTGAAGAGGGAGTTCTTCCGGTCTCAACCGGACGTGTTTGTAGGTGATCCTAGCGAGCCGCTTAAGGCAGACGAATGGCTCGAACAGACAACGAAAACGTTTGAGATGCTTGGCATCGAAGACGAGGGGTTGAAGGTGACCTTGGCATCTTTCCAGCTGAAAGGGGATGCGGGTCAGTGGTGGAAATTCATTAAGGCTCGTGTTGGAGGTACATGGGAGGCGTTTGTGAATGCTTTTCAGGAGAAGTACCTGTCTCCAGCTGTTCAGGAGACGTTGAGAGATCAGTTCTGCCAGCTGAAGCAGAATAGTTCATCAGTGGCTGAGTTTGAGGCCTTATTTACTAGTTTGTCCAGGTTCGCACCTGAGTTAGTGGCGTCCGAGGAACGTCGGTGTATAGAGTTCGAGAAGAAGTTGAGGCGCGGCCTCAAATTGAGAGTTGTGCCGACTATGATTAGGGATTTTGGGCGTTTGGTTGATGCAGCAGCCCATACTGAGATCGCGATGCGGGAGGAGGAAGAAGGGCAGAAAGGCTCCAAGAGGAGTCAGGATGGCCAGAGTGATGGCAGGAGGCAGAGAGGTTTCACTCCTCAGCAGCCTCAGAGTAGTTTTTCTAGATCCACTTTTCCAGTGCCGAGTGCTAGTTCTGGGAAAGGCAGTCAGGGAGACATTACTTGCTTCAAGTGTGGTCAGCTGGGCCACAAGTCTCCAGTTTGTCCTCAGAGGGGAGGAGTTCAGAGAGCAGCATCTTCTTCGGCTCGATCTCAGAGCCAGAGTCAGAGTAGAGGCCAGCCACTCTCGTGCTATCAGTGTGGTCAGCCAGGGCACATGAAGAGGTTTTGCCCACAGTTGGGTGGCACATCTGGTGCATCTGGTTTGAGGCAGACTCAGGGTCAGCAGCCAGCGCAGTCGGGTCAGGCCTCGAGGGCCAATCAGGGGGCTTCTTCGTCCCAGTCTGTGCAGCAGTCTACTGCTCCGAGGGGTGAGCAGGTTGATCAGAGGTCGTCTGGGCGCGTGTATGCTGTTACCGCGCAGGATCTAGTACCGGCTCCGTCTGTTGTGAGAGGTACCTTCTTGTTTTGCAATTCAGTTGCTAGTGTTCTGATTGATACGGGTGCATCTCATTCCTTTGTGTCTGCTGCATTTGCATCTATTTTGGAGTTGGAGTTAGCTCAGTTAGCATCTCCTATTTGTGTAGTGTCGCCTCTTGGGGGTGAGTTGATTTTGAAACAAGGTGTTAGGGGTTGTGATATAGAGGTCGATGATCATAGAATCCCTTTCTCTTTTGTAGTTATGCCCATGAAGGGCTTTGATGTTATTTTGGGTATGGACTGGTTGTCGTCATACCGGGCAGTTATTGATTGCTACCGTCAGAGGGTCACTTGTTGTACCGTGAACGGGGAGTGTTTTCGTTTTCTGGGGGACCGGGTTGGTAGTGTTTTGCCACCGGGTTATGATCCGCGAGGGCGGAGTGAGCTTAGTGGTCTACTTGCCAGTCTTTCGATTAGTGAGGGTGATGAGACCCAGATTGTGTTGCCGAGGGTGGTCTGTGAGTATTCGGACGTTTTTCCCGAGGATCTTGTTAGTTTGCCACCTCAGCGAGAGATTGAGTTCTCTATTGATTTAGTGCCCGGCACGGCGCCGATTTCTATGGCACCTTACCGTTTTGCTCCAGCCGAGTTAGTTGAGTTGAAGATTCAGCTTCAGGAGTTGCTAGATAAGGGCTATATCCGTCCTAGTGTTTCGCCGTGGGGAGCACCGGCCCTCTTTGCTAAAAAGAAAGGTGGTGCTTTGAGACTATGTATAGATTACCGGAAGTTGAATCGGGCTACGGTTAAGAATAAGTATCCTATGCCCCGTATTGATGATTTGTTTGACCAGTTGAAGGGTTCCCGTTGTTTCTCTAAGATAGATTTGAGATCGGGTTATCATCAGTTGAGAGTCAGGGAGGAGGATATTCCTAAGACGGCATTCCGTACGCGGTATGGCCACTATGAGTTTCTGGTGATGCCGTTTGGGCTCACCAATGCACCGGCAGTGTTTATGGATTTGATGAACCGGATCTTCCGGGAATTCTTGGATCGTTTTGTGTCGTCTTCGTGGACGACATTTTGATTTATTCACCTTCAGAGGAGGAGCACGAGGCACACTTGAGAGTGGTGCTAGAGTTACTTAGAGCCCATAAGCTTTATGCTAAGTTCGGGAAGTGTGAGTTTTGGCTAGAAGAGGTGAAGTTCTTAGGCCATGTAGTTTCTGGGGAAGGGGTGTCTGTTGATACATCCAAGACTGAGGCAGTGCAAGATTGGGCACAGCCTAAGAGTGTGTTTGAGATCCGCAGTTTTCTGGGATTAGCTGGGTATTACCGTCGGTTTGTGAAAGATTTCTCCAGGTTAGCTTCACCGTTGACTAGATTGACTCGGAAGGGAGTCAAATTTGTATGGAGTGAGACTTGTGAAAAGTCGTTTCAGGAGTTGAAGGTTAGACTGACCACCGCTCCAGTTTGATTATTCCGGAGAGAGGGTTGGGTTATGCAGTCTATTGTGACGCCTCACGAGAGGGTCTGGGTTGTGTGTTGATGCAAGAGGGGAAAGTGGTTGCCTATGGTTCACGTCAGTTGAAAATTCATGAGCAGAATTACCCCACACACGATTTAAGTTAGCAGCTGTGATATTTGCCTTGAAGATTTGGAGGCATTATCTTTATGGTGAGAGGTTCGAGGTATTCTCGGATCATAAGAGTCTGAAATATCTGTTCACACAGAAAGACTTGAATTTGAGGCAGAGGAGGTGGATGGAGTTCATTGAGGATTATGACTTCGAGTTGCACTATCATCCGGGGAAGGCCAATGTTGTGGCCGATGCCCTTAGTAGGAAATCTGTTGGTGACTTAGCTAGTATAGCCATCCGGGAGTGGGAGATGTTGGGTGCAGTTGGGGAGTTTGATTTGCATCTGGGCGAATCCGTTGAGGCTGCGGCCTTTTTCTGTTGTTGCACAGCCTACACTTGTGACTCGAGTGTTAGAGGCTCAGAGGGGTGATCTTGAGGTAGAATCTCTCCGAGAGAAGATTTCCAATGGGAAGGTTGAAAGGGTTTGACGGTGTATCCCGACTGAGTGTGAGATACCGAGACCGTCTGTTTGTGCCGGAGTCTTGCCGAGAGGAGGTACTCCGAGAGTTTCATCATTCGCGCCTTGCGGTGCATCCGGGAGGTACTAAGATGTATCAGGATTTGGGTCGCCAGTTCTGGTGGCGGGGTATGAAGAGAGATGTGGCAGCTTTCGTATCTAGGTGCCTTACTTGTCAGCAAGTGAAGGCCGAGCATCAGAGGCCAGCGGGTTTGTTGCAACCCTTGCCTATTGCCGAGTGGAAGTGGGAGCATGTCACTATGGACTTCGTTGTGGGTCTTCCGAGGACTCAGCGGGGTAGTGATGCCATTTGGGTGGTTGTAGACCGGTTGACGAAGTCAGCGCACTTCATTCCTATGCGCGTTAGAGATTCAGTAGATCATCTTGCTGAGTTGTATGTTCGGGATATAGTGAGGTTGCACGGGGTCCAGTGACGATCGTCTCAGATAGAGATCCTCGTTTCACTGCCAGGTTGTGGCAGAGTTTGCAGAGTGCTTTAGGCACTAAGTTGACCCTTAGCACGGCTTATCATCCTCAGACTGACGGGCAGTCCGAGCGTACTATTCAGATCCTTGAGGATATGCTTCGGGGTTGTGTTCTCGACTTTAGTGGGTCGTGGGAGAGGCACTTACCATTAGTGGAGTTTGCCTACAACAACAGTTTTCAGTCTAGTATCGGTATGGCACCGTTTGAGGCCTTGTATGGCCGACCGTGTAGATCTCCTGTTTGTTGGGCCGAGGTGGGTGATGCACCTTTTGGGTCCGGAGTTGGTAAGGGAAACGACGGAGAAAGTTGAGCTTATCCGTAAGAGGCTTGTTACAGCACAGAGTCGTCAGAAATCTTATGCTGACCGTAGGAGGAGACCTTTGGCATTTGAGGTGGGTGATCATGTCTTTTTGAAGATATCACCTAAGCGGGGTTTGATGAGGTTTGGGAAGAGTGGGAAGTTGTCCCCTCGATTCATTGGGCCTTTTGAGATTCTTGAGAGGATTGGCGAGGCTGCTTATCGTTTAGCTTTGCCTCCGCAGTTGTCCGGAGTTCATGACGTGTTTCATGTGAGTATGCTTCGGAAGTATGAGCCAGATCCGTCACATGTACTGGATTGGACTGATTTAGTTGTTGATGAGGATGTCTCGTATGAGGAGAGACCGGTTCGAGTCTTGGATAGGCGGGATCAAGTCCTGCGTGGCAAGACTATCCCTTTGGTGAAAGTTTTGTGGAAGCATCACGGAGTGGAGGAAGCCACTTGGGAACGTGAGTTGGAAGTCCGTGAGAAATATCCGGACTTGTTTACTGATTTGTAATCTTGTATTTAGATTATGTAATATTGTTGAACTTAAGAGCTATATATATATGTCTTAAGTTGGGAAAACATTGAGAATGTTTTGGTTTAATGTTAACATTTTGAAACTTGCCTTTTTATGGAAGTGGAGTATAACATTTATATATTGAATGTGTTATTTATATCATGAGATTGAATATGATATGGAAATTGTTAACATTGAAAAGATTAATGCATAATATTGATGCAAGTTGAAATATATGTTGATTTATACATATTGTGAGATGCCTCTTGATTAGAGATGAAGTGACCAGTTTTGGGTCAAGTTGTTGTTTATTGCTTTATGATATCATTGGGAATTGAGAAAAACTTGTTTTTACAAACTTATGCTTAATTTCGGGGACGAAATTCTTTTAAGGGGGGGAGGTTATAGCGACCCCGGTCTTTTCCCATTTGATTATTGTATCCGGACTTATGTTCCGTAGACTCCATTGTTGTGTTATTGTTGTTGTCGTCTTTTAATTCCTTAGCTTTGGAGTTATAGGATGTGTTGGGCGGGTTTGGAACAGGTTGGTTGAGCTTAGGAACCAAAACTAGTTGCCCAGATTTTAGCTTGTCCGCTCGAGCGGGGGTTCTGGCGCTCGAGCGGGAAAAACACCCATCCAGTATTTCTTGTGCAGGGTTGGACGCTCGAGCGGGAGTTGGGCCGCTCGAGCGGGAATGTGGGAGTGACGCTCGAGCGGGGAGTTGGACGCTCGAGCGGGTACCTAGTTTGTCGAGATGCTGGGAGTGTGCATCCGCCGCTCGAGCGTGGGATTGTCCGCTCGAGCGGGAGTCTGTGAGTGTGCTCTCGAGCGGGGTTTTGTCCGCTCGAGCGGAGATGCTGAGTATAAAATCGTGATTTCGTGTTTTAAAACAGTTTTTCAGCCCCTTTTGATCCAAAAACCCTAAAGTCCGACCTTTCTTCTTCTCTAAACACCTTTTCTCCTAGGTTTGATCTAGTTAGGGTGTGTTTCTACCCTAGTTCTTTTACAAATAAGATAGAGGAGAGTGAGGGCTTCCATTTAATCTGAGCAGTTGTCAGTTTGGAGCACTTTGGAGTTTCGAGCATCTTCTTCATCATCATCTTTTTGGGTTATTTCTTCGAGGTAGGGATTTCCTACTCCATTTATATGTTTTAATCCTAAGTGTTGGTATTTTGGTATGTGGGGGTAGTTTGGTAATTTCGGAAGAAACCTTAGGGTTTTGGTTTAGATTAATTTGTATAATTAATTTAAAGGAATCATGTGGAATTTGGTTTAATTCATGGAATTGGGAAATTTAGTGAATTGATGATATATATATTTGGGGTAGTTTAATTATTTACCTTTGGGAATGTTAAATTTACATTCATTGATGTATTTATTTCTTGTTTAGAAATAACTGTTTTGGGCTATCGGTGGAGGATAGCCATTGATTGTTGTAGACCTTGCATGCGGCTTAGGTATAACTGGAATTGAGTCAATTGTTTGACTGTTGAGTTAATACAGAACATTTGTGTATTAATTATGTGTTGTATATGGCAATTGTGTGTTTATTGCATATGCATGTTGTTTGGAGAAGATAGGGGATGAACTCCACGGTTTAGGGGAAGATAGGGGATGGACCTCTAAACCGGATTTATTGGGAGGAGATAGGGGATGGACTCCAGTAGCATCACTCTTATGTGTGCTTATTGATTAATAGATATATTTCTATTTATTGTGGATATGATACATCACTAAAATGTGTATCAGTTGGGAAGTATGGAAGTGAATTGGTTATGATTGATACAATACCAACTTGTGTATTTGTTATGGTTAGGTCTAACTTAAATTGTTATTCCTGTTGAATTGGAAGTATTGTTAATAAAAGATGAAACCCCGTTGAGTTATTTGGCCAGGTTCTGAGCCATAAGTGGGAAGTAAAATGTGCCATAGACAGTGTGTCATAGGCAATGTAGACATTTGTGTCATGAAAATTGTAACTTGATTGTAGAGTGTTAACCATGTATCAGATGCTAATACTTTAGTTAATTCTTATGCTTGGTTTAGTATTTCTCTACTGGGCTGTGGCTCACCCTATATGGGAACTTTATTTTTCAGGTTCAGGTGGTTCACTCCCTCCAAGGACTTAGCTTGTGAGGAATTGAATTTGAAGACTTGTCTTATTTCTACTTGTTTTATTTGAACAATGTAATCTTTCAAGCCTAGGGCTTTATCTGTTTTTGAGTTAGAACTCAGTAAATTGTGTCCAAGTGTTGGCTTGGCAAGATGTAAGCCCGTAGGGCATTTATTCTGATGCTTTATTTCATAATACTCTGATGGATGGATTTATATTATTGTTTTAATATAATAATGCATGTTTATATTATTTATTCTGGGTTTATTTTTTAGGGCGTTACAGAGGAGGTCTTTGTAATTAAGGTAAAGCTCAAGGGAGGTTAGTGTAATTTACCCTATAAAAAAATGTGTAGAAAAATATAAAAAGTGGTTAAAAAATAGGGAGGAGATATTAATAGATATTGATTGATGTGACCCAAATAAGTGTATGCAGGTAAAAAAAAGTACATTTTTTTAGTTTACCCCAAAACACCTACTAAGTTTAGTCCAGAACAATAATCAAACCTATTTAAATGGTTTTACCATTTTAAAAGATAGAATTAAAATCAAAACCAATAAAATGCGATCTGGACCAAATTGAATTAATTTACTGAGCCTTCATTTGGGAAGTGGGTTGACTTTTTGACTTTTTGGCTATTTTACTATGGGGCTAAAAGGTTTGGTTTGGAAATGGCTTTTGACTTTTTTGTGAAAGAAAAAAAGTAATGGTTATAAATTAGATATGATGTTTTATTTTATTGAGTTAAAAATTTATTTTATTTTTTGTGACTATTTTAACTAAAAAAGCATGATTTTGACTTCCCAAACGAAGCCTAAATTCCACCCATTTTTAAGCTCACCTCTACGTATTGTCAAAGTGAGCTCCACTTGGCCTCAAAGATACTAATGTAATTAAACAAAACTTCAAGGAGTGTATGCAAATATTACTTTGACAAATACATTAGGGTTGTTTTGAGAACTTGATTAAAAATTAATTTTTGATTTTTAATTTACTTTGAATTATATCATCTCTCTATTTTTTATTTATTTATATTTTTTCAAAAACAAGTAAAAAATAAAAAAAAATAACTTTTAATTAACTTCTCAAAACAACTTATGGATTCGTTTGAGATGTGGGTTAGTTTTTTAACTTTTTGACTTTTTTAGTATGGGATTAAAAAGTATTGTTTAGAATAATTTTTTTAAATTTTTTGAGAAAAAAATGATATGATTATAAATTAAATGTAATATTTTTTTTATTTAAACAAAATAATTTATTTTATTTTATATGACTATTTTAGTCCAATGAAACATCCAAACGAGTACTATTAAATATATAATACAAATAATATAAATAATAAATAATATTACTCCCTCCGTCCCAAAATATTAGTCCTTTATTCCATTTTTCATTGTCCCAAAATATTAGTCCCTCTTAAAAAATCAACTACAAAAATAATATAAATTTTCTATTTTGCCCTTCTTTTAAATTAATAAATAATATAAAAAGTACAATTATAACATTGATATTCTCAAAAAATGTACTATCAAAAGGATAATTTTGGAAAATCAACTTTTTACAAAAACAATAATTATACTACCAAAAAAAAGTTAGATTCCCTAAAAAGGACTATTATTTTGGGACGGAGGGAGTATATAATATATAATATTATTATATGTGTTTTAGTAGTAGTAGTATATATATTTTGGCAGGCGGCGCTGAGGAGAGCAGTACAGGTAGGGCTGACGTAGTCCCTAAGGGAGCAACGTTGTTGTGGAGTGTAGGGTACGAGTAGTCACAGGACAGTCCCCCTGCCAGACACGTCTTATCAGGCGGCGGCTCCTCTATCCTACCCCTCCCTGCTCCTGGCCCGGCCCCCACCACACATAAAGCACCACCTCTTTCCTCACCTGTCACTTTTCCCACCCTTCACTCTCCACCATCCGATCAATCTCTATCCACAAACCTCCTCCATTCAGGGGTCGTTTGGCAAGAAGGTTGGGGCTAAAATAGTCACAAAAGATAAAATAGGCTATTTTAGCCCCAAAAAACAAAACATCACATCCAATCTATAATCATTACACTCTTCTCTCATAAAAAAACTCAAAAAAGTCAAAAAGCTAAAAAGCCCTTCCAAACCAAGCTTTTAAGCCCAGGCTAAATAGCCAAAAAAGCCAAAAAGCCAACCCACTTCCCAAACCCACCCTCAGATTAGTTGTTTTTTTGAGTTTGGCTAAAAAATTACAAAATGTTAAAAAAAAATCAAAAAATCACAAAAGAAAAAAATCACAAAAAAATAAAAATAAATTGAACATTTCAAAGTTAAAAAGTGAAAAAAACCAAATAACAATACCAAATCACCAAAGAATCTTAAGCTAAAAAATTTAAAAATTAAAAAATTAATTAAAAAAATCATTATCAAACGAATACTTATTATAGTTTATTTTAATTTGAGGATTTGTTTGGTTCAACTTTTGTTCATAGGGTTGATTAATTATTTTTGTTGATTTTTTAAACAATTTTAATTTGATTAAAAAAAATTATGTTTTGGATGGTATTTGGTCTTTTTTTTTTATTTGATAGTTGTAATAGAAAAAATAAAATAATTATGATTTGAATATAACATTTTAGCTTCTTTTAGGTATCAGTTTAAAAATTATTTTTTATTTTTTAATTTATTTTAAGTCACATCACTTCTCTATTTTGTTACACATTTGTTAAAAAAAATTTAAAAAAAAAAGTTAAAAAAATAACTTTTAACCTACTTTTCAAAATATTATTGACTTTTTTAGAAAAAAAAAAAAAATCCAAACCAACTTGCCAAATACCCCCATAATTTATTAGCCATAAATACTTTTAAAATAAAATGATATATAAGTCAATTTTTTAAACTCATTTTTTAGACTTGTTTGGGAACAGGCTAATTTAGTAATTTTTTGATTATTTAGCTAAAATATAAGCTAAAAAATTAGTATGTTTAGGATGACTTTTTGACTTTTTACAAAAAGATGTGCAAAAAGTAGAGAGAAAAGAGAATCTTTGACTTTTTAGTATGGGTTGTTGACTTTTTGACTTTTTTTAGTAACTTTTTGACTTTTTGACTAAACCGGTCTGTTGCCAAATGAGGCCATATATATTAATTGATGATTAAAAAAAATATAAAATAGAAATTTGCCTAAGATATTTTGATTAATTCTCATATCATTAAATTAAAAATGTAAGTATCATTTTTAAGCTAGAATAGCAATGCATTATATTAATTAAATTCTAATGTATAAAAATTACTTTGATTTGATTTCCCAATTTAACTACACTTTTAAAGTTTAACTTTTAAAATTACATATTTAAATATGGGTAATGGGTAAGTTACCTCTAAATTAAAACAGTTATATATATATATATATATATATATTAAAAACTAAATTAATAACATTTAAATATGGGTGATGGATAAATAATAGTGACTTCTTTTGTGGTTTAAAAAAATAAATAAATTATACGGTTTTATATAATTATATACATTTTTATTTTAGTAAGGTTAAATATATTAAAATTAATTCAGATGTTGCTAAAATATAAAAATAAATAACATAAAGTACATATATTTTTATGTAAAATGGATGACATTATTATTATTTTATTCATATAAGTTACAAATTATTGATGAAAAATAAGATAAGTGTTATATAATTTAGGATTTTGTTAACAAGTACCTTTAGATCATAAGTAAATGACAAAAAATTTAAACTTTATACACATTTACTAATATTAAACAATACATATGGGACACTTGTTAACATTTGCTTATAATATAAAATCACAAAAAAACTTAGGGACACTTTGGGAAGTTATCTCTCATATTTTTTACTCACAAAAAAACAAAAAAATAAAAAAAAAACCAAAAAGATAGCTTTTAACCAACTTCTCAAAACACTCCTTAGGCATCGTTTGAGGAGTTGAATTTTTAGCAAAAAAATCACGTTAAATTGGCACATCATTTTCTCTATTTTTTTGTAAATTTTTTTCGTGAAAACATAAAAAGTCAATTAAAATAGTCAAATTTTAAACGAGGTTTTAATATAATTATGTCAAAATTTTAAAAATTATATTTTTTGAAATTGTCAAAAGAAATCTACTTCCCATTTAAATATTGACAATAAAAATAAAATAAATAAATTATATATTTTTATTTTTTTATAAGAAAATTGCAACTCAAAAAAAAAAAAAATCAAATCGGAGATAAACAATTTCAGACGTCTTTTGGAAGTCAATTTATTAACTGTTTGATTTCCATTTTTTAGATTCAATTTTATAGAATTTAAGTAATTTTTTTATTTTTTTAAATACACCTAACTTAGATGTATCTAAAAAATAAAATATTTATAAAAAATATTTTAAAAAATAAATAAATACATAAGAACACAAAAAATATATTGAATTCTCTTTTTTTATAAATACAACTATTAAATTTTTGTTATTTATATTTTAAATTTCGGTTGTGATTCGTAGCTCGAAATGGTGAGGCTCGAAAGTGGCTCGACTTTGCCAAACTGGGTTCTGGGTTCATCAACATACCCTTGGGTAAACCTTTTTTCTTCTTCTTCTGTACAATTTTCTTCATCAACAATTTTTTCTGAACAATTTTTCTTCATCACCCACACAAATCTGGAAAATCAAACCACCCACACAAATCAAACCCAAACCCCCCCACACACACACAGCAGCAGCAAAATCACCCACACACACAGAGCAGCAAACCAGCACGAGCCTCGTCGGCGGCAGCACCAACCTTGGGTCGTCGTTCGTCGTTCGTCATCCGCCGTCGTCGGCAGAACCAGCACGATCGTCCGCCGTCGTCCTCCGTCGTCGGCAAAACCAACACGAGCCTGCCGCCGTCTTCTGTTCCTCTTCTTTTCTTTCCTCTTCCTCTTTTCTCCTTCCCTCTCTTCTCTCTCTCTCTCTCTGTATTCGAATGCAAGAAAAAAAAAATCAAAACCCAAAACGACGTCGTTTTGGGTTTCGAGCCAAAATCGGGCCACTAATTTCGAGCTACCAGCCATTTTCCTTTAAAGTTTTTTGTTTGCCATCTCCTAAAAAAAGTCAAAAAGTCAAAAAGTCATTATTCTAAGTTTGGGAAGACTAAATAAGTGCACTTTTTGTCTTTTTGAACAAAAAAAGTGAGGTTGAAAATATGGATGTTTGGGTTAACTTTTTGACTTTTTATGGAAAAATGTGTAATAAAAAATTGTGAAAATTGGTTTTTAGAGGAAAATTTGAATTGGGAGTTGTGCAGTCGTAATTGTTAACTTTTGTTGAATAATGTTAACTTTTTAACTTTTTGAGTAACTTTTTGGCTTTTTGGATTATTTGGGAGTACCCAAACTTGGCCTAAGTTACATCATTTTATTTAAGTCACATTACTTCTTTACCACATCATTTCAAACTCAATTCATATTTTATAAAAATTCAAAAAATACACTTATTTAGAATCCCAAACAACCCCTAGATTAGGTGTATTTAAAAATTAAAAAATTGATTAAATATTAAAAAAATTCAGTAAATTTTAAAAAATATAAAAAACAAAATTTTAATTTTCTAAAAAATAAATTTTGAAAATTCAAACCAAACCAAACAAACTAATTACCTCACTATTTTTTACACGTCTTTTTGATAATAAATAAAAAAAACCAACATATTTAGCACTCTTAAAAATAGACCTCATTAAAAATTATAAAATTTTTCATAAATATATAAATATTTTATACTATTTGTAATTTTTATTTCAACAATGCTAGATAGTCTAAATTTTCAAGACCCAAATACCTCGAATATCTCAAAACAACATAATTTTAGTAATAAAATGATATCATTTTAGGCATCGTTTGGGAACAGGCTAATTTAGTAACTTTTTGACTATTTGGCTAAAATATGAGCTGAAAAAAATTAGTATGTGTGAGATGACTTTTTAACTTTTTACAAAAATATGTGTAAAAAGTAGAGAGAAAATAAAATCTTTAACTTTTTGGTATAAATTATTGTCTTTTTAACTAATTAGTAACTTTTTGACTAAAAAAAAAAAATTCCCAAATGAGTCCTTAATATATTCAAACTATTTACGCAAATTCCAACTAATAACCATTTTATTTATTTATTTTTTAACCAAAAGAGGGAAGAGGGTCTTGCCGTCCAGCCGACAATTACGGGAGACACATCGTGGGTCCCTCGCACACCACCACATCTCCTTTCAGACCTCCCTCTCTTCATCTCTCCTATTTCATCTCATACAAATTCTTCACGGTTTCTCGTTCCAAAAAAAAAATAATTTCTACGGATTTTCTCTCTCTAAAACATTTTCATCCATGGCGTCGGCCGCGAGAGAGGGACACTACAGGGGAGTGAGAAAGAGGCCATGGGGTCGTTACGCAGCCGAGATTCGAGACCCATGGAAGAAGACCCGTGTCTGGTTAGGCACTTTCGACACCCCAGAAGAGGCCGCCTTGGCCTACGACGGCGCTGCTCGCTCTCTCAGAGGTTCCAAGGCCAAGACCAACTTTCCGCCCCCCTCCACCGCCCTCTCTCTCGACCTCAACTTGCCCTCCGACCACCACCGCTGGCCCTCGCCCTCCGCCCGCCTCCTCGCCGCCGGCTCCTCTGTCATCGCTGGCCGTGTGTCCGGCGAAGCTCCTCCGTTGCCGGAAAGTTCGCCTACGGCGGCGTATTTTGGGATTATGAGACGTGGGTTGCCTGTGGATTTGAACGAGCCACCGCCGTTCTGGCTGGGTTGACATTGCAGTGGATGTATGACGTCGTTTGGAGTAATCTCTGTATTTTTCGAATCGTTTTCTCGTGATGTTTTAACGTTAGACAGACAGAGAAAGTAATGATTTGTGTATAAATATTTTCAAGTTCATGCTTCGAAGATACTGAAGAGTTTTCTACTTTTATCCAGACATTTTCATGCATATAGTATCTATGTATGAATCTATGCATGTATAGATAGTTTTTCCACTTAATCCGAATGATTATATAGTACTTGCTCTAATTTAATTATTTTAAGTACTTAAATAGTGTTTTTTTTTTAATTTTTTAATTTACAATATTGGGTAAATTACAATAACCTCCTTTGTAAAAATACAATTGTGTTTACATCCTCAATGTTTTTAAAATGGTTATGAACTTGTTTTTATTCAAAATTTAGGAAGAGAAATCGTTGAGACAATTGATACAATTTTTTTCATGAGAAAATCGCAAATTAGTGATATTTTAAAAAAATATTTATAAATTTATAGAAAATTTTATAATTTTAATTATTAAAATTGATAAAATTTATCATTTATTTGTAATTTTTAAACAAACCAAACAAGCCCTTCAAATGCAATTTCTTCCTTTTTCATTGAGATATCATGACGATTTTCTATTATAACTATTTAATAAAGATGATTTTCAATAGGAGTAGAATATTATCGCGTGGTAATTTATTAAAATATCTAAATTAATTTTATGTCTCATATGTTTTTGTAATTATCAATCAATAATATAATTTAAATATTATAAAGTTTAAAATGTGGGGGTAGAAATTGACGAGTATATAATAGGTGGTCTTTATTACATCATTTAATAGTGATTAAAAATAAGAAATATGATTAGAGTAGTGTTAGAGATTTTAAAAATTTTATGAAAATTTTTACTCTCGTTTGGGAACCTACCTTTTTAGTTAAAAAGTTACTAAATTAATCAAAAAGTCAATAATTCATAACAAAAAGTCAAAGATTCTCTTTTCTCTCTACTTTTTGCACATCTTTTCGTAAAAAGTCAAAAAGTCATCCTAAACATATTAGTTTTTTTTAGCTCATATTTTAGTCATATAGTCAAAAAGTTACTAAATTAGCATGTTCTCAAACGAGGTCTTAGAATGTCTCACATGAGTGAGATTTACATAATGAGTTTTATGTGGCTCTCATATTTATGTAAGACATTTAGTATAATTTTTGAGATTTTTAAAATTTTTTAGGGTGATGTACCAATAAATCTTAGATTGTGGACTTATGCACTGTTTGATCCTTAAAGATTTCTTGTAGACGGGAAAGTCCTATTATACACAATATTACCAATAAAGGTTTTCGTAATGTGGGCCTGTGTTACAAAGTAATGGACAACAATGGTATTTTATAGAGGGCAAAATTATGAAATTGGGTAATATTCTTTTCTTTCTTGGTCGGTGTTGAAGCTGTGGAAATGAAAAGATTTTGGGAATCAACGTTCAATCTGTGAATGTCAGATTTTTCATAATGGCAGTTTGAGTGTAACGTTTACCTCCCCGAAAATGAAGGGTGCAAACCCTAGATATGGGAAACCCTAAAACATTAGTTGAGTCATCAGTTCTGTAGCTGTGTTTACAATTTGCGAAGTGTAAAGGGCGAATCGAACGGTGCTTGGTGAGCGGCATTTGCAATACCTTGTTTTGGTGCGAAAACATTGCGTCAAAGTGTGTAGTGTTGGGACATCGTAACATGATGAAAAATTAATTAGGTATCTATTTTATTATGTTGTTTGATTTCTAAGATTGTAGTGTTGTGTGCTATCCTTTTTTGGTACGCGTATGGTGGCTGTTGTTTTGGTGCGTAATGATTTCTCACGGTGGTACCTTGTTATTGTGATTTTCGGTATGAAGTGATGTTTGGGTAGTTTGACGTGTAATGTTGTTTGATGTAGACAGAGTGTATACACCGAAACGAAGATAATTTTGAAAATGAAAGAGTAGTTGTCATTTTATGGGTGTGGGAATATATGATCTGGTGGTTAATGTTTTTTCCAATTTTGATTCATGTTGTAGTGTGGCTAATATTATGTTAATTTTGACTCCTTGTAGTGTGGGTAATTTTATGTTCAGGGTGCAGGGTTACATATGTATGTGCATTGATGTTGCAGAATTGGTTACAAGATTACGTATGTGTGTGTCGTAAATGTGGGTGTGTCGACGTAGTGTGCGATGTATGAGCATTGTTTGGGGGATGTCCATCTGAGTTGGTTTCCAACTCATTGTAATAGGAATATGTGTGTTTTGGTTTTCGAGATGTATAACATTGTTGATGATGGGTCTGTAGTTACAATTGTTTCAGTCATATGTAATAAAATTACAGTATGTACGTTTCCAATATGATATTGTCATTTTGCAAGGCAGTGGGTGAGGTGTAATGTTTACCAGTATGATGGGTGGAGGGTTGTGTTTCTTGATCGTGAGAGTGGAGTGTAATTGGTTTCGTGGGTATATTTACTTTGCATGTTGTGTTACATCGCAATGTGAGTGAGGTTGACTGTGCGATTGATGGGGATCGGTTGGTAGTGTGTTGACTGTTGTATACATCAAACCAACCAAATAAAAACACATAAATGGAACTCTACATATCACATGCCATTAATGCTTCCCTCCTCCCCCCTAAAAAAAAAAAGAAAAAAAGTTACAACAGGCCACCACAAAACAAAATCAACACCCAATGCCAAAACGCCGTGATGTTCACATCAATCGATACAACACCAGCCAAATGACAAACGCCCAAAACCCTCGCAGACTTTGGCTCTTACACACAGCTAATGTTACAAACGTAAAACCCTTGCACACGTTATCATACCAACACACAAAATGAATCAGCCACAATAGGGAAATAATATAACACCAGGGGTATTAATGTAACCTAGCAATCAACTAATAAACTTTACCAAAAAAATAGGACTAATTAGTGTATAAAAAAATTCTTAGGATTAAATGATACAACTTTTTCTAACATAGGATTTATAGATAAATTTTTCTATTTTTTATATGATTATTTGCAATAATATTTTTGCAATAAGTTCGTAATATTGCAAAGATTGCTTTTATATAAGACTATTTTGAGAAAATTGTTATAATTAGTTCGTTGGTTAAAAGCTGAATAAAAATTGATTATAACCAACTTTTTAAAAAAAAAAAAAAATAAATTATAATTTAAAAAGTGAATTATAACTCACTTTTCAAAAGACTTCATATGGTAGTGGGTGCCTGCTAATTTGATGACTATGTTATTAAATTTATTAAATATAAATTTTAATTTTGATTTAAAAGTACGTGAACCAGACATCATGGTTATCGAGAAATGTGAGAAAAGTATTTTTATTTTCTGTTTTTAATTATTAATTATTAAGTCAAGAAGTTGTACAAGAGAGACTTCAAATCATTTGGGTTTGGATTTGGATGTTGTGGGCCTGATTCGGATTTATATTAATTTCAAATTGTTTAATATTCCCTCCGTCCTAAAATAATGATCTCTTTTGGAGAATTCAACTTTTTTTGGTAGTACAATTATTGTATTTGAAAAAAGTTAATTTTCCAAAATTATCCTTTTGATAGTACATTTTTTGAAAATATCAATGTCATAATTGTACTTTTTATATTGTTTATTAATTTAAAAGAAGGGCAAAATAGGAAATTTATATTATTTTTGTACTTGATTTTTAAAGAGGGACTAATATTTTGGGACAATGAAAAATGGAATAAGGGACTAATATTTTGGGACGGAGGGAGTATGCAGGATTCATTAAAATATATTATTTATGTAAAAAATTATATTAATTAAATATTGATAAATATTTTAGTGTCATTTTGGGAACATGGTAAAAAATCATATTTTTAGACAAAATGTTTAAAAACGTGGCTGCCAAAAAGGTCAGAAAAGCCATTTGGCAAGTACCAAAAACGCAGCCGTAAAATTACAAATTAGGGCTTATGAAAAAAAAAATAAAAAAATAAATCTCTTATGTTGGATAAGGGTATTTTGGTCATTTTAATTTGATTTGACACCATAAATAAATATTAAACTAAAAAGCAAAAAATCAGCTTTTTACCAACTTCCCAAATCACTTCCAAAAAAATCAAAAAGCTTGATAAAAAGCCAAAAGTCAACTTTTTACCAACTTCTCCAAACAACCCTTATTAAATTATATTTTCGTAAGCGATAAGTGTAATTTTTAAAATAAATTATGACATAAATATATTTTTGTCAAGTGAGTATTAATATCTGGTCATCGTAAATTTTTACAGAAAAGATGTATTCGATGGGCTTTGCCCATCAAATGCTTCCAATGACAGATTGGAAATGAATCAAATCTATGTGTTTTGGACTTAAACTAATTATTTGAATTATTATTGTAACAATAATTTTGAATCAATGTGTCATCATTAATTTTTTCTAGTTGAATCTAAAAAAAAAAAATTCAATGAACTATTGGGATTAGTTTGGTTAGTTAAAACTCTTGTACCTCATTAGAAGATTAGTGATTTCAATCTGTCTACGTACATGTGATTTGAGTCTTATTTATCAAAATTTGAGAGTGACTTTATGATATTTACCCTACAATTTTTTTACGATAAATATTTGGAGTTTGTTCCTCACGAGAGGGTGTAAAAAATAGAAGTTATTTGGGGATAGAGAGTGAGAAGTTAGAAGACATGGTAAGTAGAGGTGTAAATTTGTCTTGACTCGATCCATTCGGGCCTAAGTTCGAGTCGACCCATGTCAGGTCGTGCAAGTTCCCGTCAAAATTATAGTCAAGCCGAGTCGGCTCACGAGTCAGAAAATTAGAGCCAAACCTAAACCCAAAGAGTAATAAGCCAAAAAATTTAAAAAAATAATTAATTTTTAGCTAAGTTCTCAAAATACATTAATCTATATATTCATTGGCAATCATGCGCGTGCAACAAAAAGTCACATCTATATGTATTTTGTTTTCGTATTTTCGATCAACTCACATCCATATGTATTTTTTTTTTTGTATTTTCGATCATAATGGACCCAGACGTCGGATAAGTGGGGTTTGTGTTGTTAACCAAGGGGTGTGGTTAAGTTTAAAAGGTCTCAGGTTGGGTTTAGGGCTCTTTTGAAAAGAAATTTATAAATCAGTTTATTGACTTTTGACTTATCTAAATTATATTATCTTTTTATTTTTATGTCTTATTATAATAAGTAAAAAAGTCAATTTTTTTAGCACTTTTCAAAATAGGCCTTAGTTGATAACATATATAGTTAATAAGATAAATTTTATTTGTTATTTATTTATTTATTTTTTATCACGGTTGACACTATTTGAAATAGATATCAAGTTTTGCAAGTGATAGATTGTATCCTATATTTTTTTTTCCTTCTCATCATGTTTGACACTATTCGAAGTACATATTAAGTTTTAGGGCAAATTATACTAACAGTTTATAGTTTGAGATTTATGTCACTTTGATCATTAACCTTTTAATTGTGATACTTTTGATCCTAAATTTTAAATATCGTTTTAAATAAGAAAAATTGAAGATACCATTGCTCAATTGTAAGGGCAAAATCGTCAATTTAATAAAATATAAAACTAGTGTGACAAAAATAAATTTCAAAAAATTATTTCTATATACCAAAGATAAAATTATATAAAAATGATAGATTTTTTACATATTTTTTTTTGTTTTTTTTCTTTTTAAATTTTTTTTATCAAATTAATTTTTAGGGTAAATTATGCAAATAGTCCTTGTACTTTATACGATGTATCAATTTCGTCCTGTAGTTTTAATTTGTTCGATTTTGCCTTTTAATTTAACGGATTGTGCTATTTTAGTCCAATAAATAACGGTTGTTAAATTAATTTAACAAAAGGTCAAATAATGTGTCAATTTGGTCCTTGTATCTTACACGATGTGTCAATTTGGTCCATGTAGCTTCAATTTTCTCGATTGACAGGGACTAAATTGACAGATCGTGGAAAATACATGGACCAAATTGACACATTATTTGTTGTTCAAAAAAAAAAATTGACACATTATTTGACTTTCTGTTAAATTAACTTAACAACAGTTATTTATTAGACTAAAATGACACAATTCGTTAAATTAAGGGGCAAAATCGAGCAAATTGAAACTATAGGGACCAAATTGACACATCGTGTAAAATACAAGAACTATTTGCATAATTTTTTTCTAATTTTTAATATGTGTTTGGATGATGATTATATAATGGGTGGTTGTTTTATTGATATTTTTCGATAGTTATCATGTAATATATAATTGCATTTGTTATTAACAAATATTTTTAGCTGATTATCATGTATTTGGATGATGATTATGTAATGGGTGGTTGTTTTATTGATATTTTTCTATAGTTATCATGTAATATATGATTGTATTTGTAATTAACAAATATTCATAAATGGTTATTATGTAATAGATGGTTATATGGCTTTTATTATGTAATCTGTACGTTTAAGCGCTTTGTTTGGGAAGTTGTTTTGGGATAAAATAGTCATATAAGACAAAATAAGTAATTTTAGCTAAATATGACAAAATGTCACATCCAACCCATAATCATTTCATTTTTCTCTCACAGAAGTCAAAAAATTTGAAAAGCCTATCTCAAATGAGGCTTTTTAGCCGCAACCTAAAATAGCCAAAAAATTCAAAAAGACAACCCTCATCCCCCAATGAGCTCTAATATAGGAAATGTTTTAGTTTTGGATTTTTTGATTTAATGAATTGGTTTAATAATGACATTAAAATTGTCGCCATATTTGACTTTTACAAAAGTAAAAACCAATTTAACGAAAATAAATATAAAAAATTATTTCTACCTATTCAAAACATAAAATTATATAAAAATATCTATTTTGAATTTTTTTTCACCAATTTAATTTTTAGTTTTTTTTAAAAAAAATTAAAAAATAAAGGGTTAATTACACTAATAGTCCCTATAGTTTGGGACTTGTGCCACTTTGGTCCCTGATTTTTCAATTGTGACACATTTGACCCTGAATTTTGAATTTTGTTCCAAGTAAGGACAATTGAAAATATCATTAGATTTTTCAAGGGTAAAATTGTCAATTTGATAAAATATAAACTAATTTGACAAAAATAAATATCAAAAAATATTTTTAATTTTTTTAAAATTATTTTTATCCACTAATGATAAAATTATGTAAAATTAATAAAAATTACATGATTAATTTTTTAAAATTAATTTTACATGATCATCATCTAAACACATAATAAAAATTAATTTGGTAAAAAAAATAAATAAATGTCTAAAAGATTTATCAATTTTACATAATTTTATTTTTAGTAGGTAGAAATAATTTTTAAAAACAACAATGATTCATCCCCCCTTTTCCCCCACCCCCTTTGACCCCCTCTCTCTCTCATTGGTTCCCTTTTCTTTTTCTTTTTCTTTTTCTTTTTTTTCCTGCTCCTCCAATCACCACCCGCCACGTGGCAAAGGGGGGTGAGGGGGTGACCCCCAAAAGGGGGTCCCAAGCATTATTCTTTTAAAAATTCAAAATATTTGTTTGACATTTATTTTTGTCAAATTAGTTTATATTTTATGAAATTGACAATTTTACCCTTGAAAAATCTAATTATATATTCAATTGTCCTTATTTGGAACAAGATTCAAAATTCATGGCCAAATGTGTCACAATTGAAAAGTCAGGGACCAAAGTGACACAAGTCCCAAACTATAGGGACTATTTGTGTAATTTGCCCAAAAATAAATTCTATAAACCAAATCAAAGAGAACTTTGGCCTATTTTGGCAATTGGGTTTAAAGTAAGTTTTTTTTTCTTCTTTTTTTTCATATCACCTCTCTATTTTTTTATACGTTTTTTTAAAAGTAAAAAAAAAAAAAAGGCTAAAAAGTTAACTTTTAACCTATTTTCTAAAACAAGTCATAACTAAGAAAGTTTTAGCATTATTCATTAAAAAAAAGCTATTACATTTCAAACAACATATAAGTTAACCAATACAAAATAAGTTGCATGACGACTTTGCTCTTAAAATGGATTGTTGGCAAAGGAAATGTATTTGATTGTCTTTGTTTAGAACAAGATTCAAAATTCAAGATTAAATATATCACAATTGAAAAGTCAGAAACTAAACTAACACAAACTTCAAATTATAGGGACTGTTAGTATAATTCACTCCAAATTTTACTAGATACACATTAACGTTTTTGTTCTCTCTCCATATATATACATAGTTGAACAATTTATCGAAATTACGTTTTGTAATTGTTATTTTTATTTTATTCAATCATTGTCTTATTTTATTCTTTAATAATGATATATAAACATAATTTATATGCAATATATATATATATATATATATATAATGATGTGTCACATTCGCATCTATTGAAAGTTTAAATCCTCGTTATTTTTAGTTATAATTGTAAGAATGATAATACCACATCATTTATCATTTGTGTTCAATTATACAAGAAAATTATGTATAAATATCATTT
The DNA here is from genome assembly GCA_030407325.1 of Camellia japonica. Classification (NCBI taxonomy): domain Eukaryota; kingdom Viridiplantae; phylum Streptophyta; class Magnoliopsida; order Ericales; family Theaceae; genus Camellia; species Camellia japonica. The sequence goes on from JAPPVO010000014.1 coordinate 44,081,291, forward strand.
TTTTAAAAAAAATTACTTTATAATTAGTTTTTTATTAAGATTTTGTGTAGAAAATATTTTAAGTATTAGTCGAACACTGGAAAACAAAAATAAAAAGAAAAAATTTGGACAAAATCATGTTACATTATGACGAAACAAACAGAGCTTACATAATTTATATTTTTTGGTAAAATTTTCTAATAGAAAGAAGATTAATGCTTGGTGCCTCGACACTGAGAGGCTCGAATGCCCCTAACCTTCCTCTCTCTTCAACCATTCGCATGGCCTTCTTCTTCTTCTTCTTCTTCTTCTTCTTCTCTCTCTCTCTCTCTCGTATTAGGTTCTCTCTTCACTCATCCTCTCGCGTCCTCTCATCCCTCTTGTCTTCTCATCCCTCTCATCGTTGTGCCATTCTCCAAATTGTCTTCATCAAATCGGTGAAGCCTTCTTTCATAAATCGTCGTCCTCAAATCATCACCAAAGCCCTCCCCACTGCTATCTGTCAAACTGCTGTTGTGGTCGGTGGTTTTGACTATCATCATCTACCAGAAAAGCATCTCTCTCTATCTAGTCAGTCCCATCAACACAGTACCTAGGGTTTGGATTTTCAATTTGTAAATCAGAAATTGAGACTTTTTATATCAGTCTGGAGTTGATCTTGAAGAGGATGTCAATGGATAAGAGATTTTCATTGTAGACAAGATAAGTTCTCTGTTCTTAGCTTCTACTTTTACTTTGTCTTTGTGAAGAAACTATTTCTATTTTGTTTCCATCCCCAAATTGAATCCAGCTCTATATTAATTTGTTCATCACAATTTGGTTTTGTAGTATGTGATGAACTTCACCATTTCTCAACAATGAAATAAAAGTACCATATACATAACAGTTGTCTAAACAAACAAAAACTTTCTATATGGACTTTCAACAAACACATAGAATGCATCAATACAAAAACATCAAAATCATGTTTAAAACAAATTATGGACCAAGAAGATTTCAACCAATGTAAAGAAAACATGAGCAAAATCACAGACCAAGCAGATTTCAACCAATGTAAAGCAAAGAATATGTTTGAAGCAATACCAGTAGTGACCCACGAATTAGTTTGTTGTTGGTGGGTGGAACCAAAATTTTCAGAGAAACCAGAGAAATTGGAGAGTGGTAGACGGTGGTCGATGGTCACCGGTGGTCTTCATTGTCGTTGGTGGCCACTTAGGTCGTCGTCGTTGCCGGGGTCATATCCTCTAGGTCGTTGTCTTTCTATCTCCCGAAAATAGCTGATTTGTTTTCTAATCTTGTTTTGTAGATGTGTAAAAGCCACACAAGTTTTGCTGCAATTAGTCGACGTGTGAAGAATGGATAGGCCAGCTCATTCGAGCCATTCGCACTAGACCTCATTCGAGGTTTGTAGCGGAGTTGTAGAAAGAATGATTTGACAATTTGTATGACATTTGGCTAAAAATTTTACTTATCAAATAAGGCTTGAGTATAATGAGTGGTAGGGATGGCAATTTGAAACCGGCCCGACAGGGACCCGACCCCCCGATCTCAATTGGAACAGTTTTTCCCTGAAAAATACCCCCGACGGGTCAGGGATGGTATTCGAAAATGAATTCCCAACCATTTTTGGGCCGGGGATGGTGATATGTTCCACAACCCTGTCCCCGACCCCGTACCCGGTTTCCCCGATATGAAATTACCATTGTACCCCTGTCTATATATATATATATATATATATGTTTTTTTCTCTTTCTTTTCTTATTTTAGGGTTAAAGACACTGAGACACACACACATCGCACTCTCTTGCTTTCTCCTCTACGTCGCTCGGTCGCTCCCTGTTCCGTCGCCACTTCTTCACCGTCGTCGCCTCCTTCTTCTCTTTCGTCGCCTCTTCTTCCGGAAGATTTGAGCAGATCCCCGTTGCCTCTTTTTTCGGAAGATCTGAACAGATCCATGTCGCCTCTTCCTCCTCCTCCTCAGCCTCCGCTGCCGCCTCCGCCGGCTTCTCCTCCGGCAGATTTGAGTAGATCCCTGAAGCTCTCTCTCTCTCTGTCTGTCTCTATTTTTTTTTTTTGTGTGTGTGTATGTCTACTGCCGTTGATGATGTTGTTGTTAATGATATTGAATGTTGATGTTGATGAAAATGAAACAGGGGATTAGGAAAGAGTTACGAGGATTTTTTGGGATTGGGGAAACTCGATCCCCGTTAGGGCGCGGGGGCGGGGGGGTGATGGGTTCCCCGCATGGGATCGGGGGTAGGGGTGGGGACAGGGAATTTTGTACCTTCAGGGGTCAAGGACGGGGAGTGTGATCCCCGATTCCGCCCCCGTCCTTTGTCATTTCTAATGAATGGCAATACGAAAAGGAAAATGCTATGGACCTCAAATAATCTATCAAATTTTTACAAAATCTCTCATATGGGTGTGAAACCTATACAAATCCACATGTGTGTGGATCCCACACTATGTGAGAAGTTTGATTAAAAAAAAATAATAAACTATTTAGATTCTCTAGCATAACTCATAAGAAAAATATTAGAGATGTTGATAATAGCCTCTGGCTAATATCCTAGCCTATATCCATCATCGAGATGCCTACAATCCGTTCTGCGATTCTTCATCTGCTCTTGATCTCTTTCTCTCTCTTCGCAACAATTGATGGTAGTCATGATTGTGTAAAATACTGTTAAATCAGTTAAAATTGCACTAATTTGTATTAATTCATACCGTCCTATCCACTAATCGCGGATTAAATTTTAAAATTTATAATTCACTTTCAAAACCCCTCCATTATAATTAATATATATTTTTTAACCTGTAATGAAATATCAAAATAAAAATGAGTATGAGAAAAATTTAAGATATGAAATTTCTTACAAATAGTAGTTATATATATGAAACATATTTTGTAAAATTAGTTTGTGTTATATATATAAAAAAATATTATGCAAATTTAATGTTTGATAATTGGTTATAATATTCTTCAATCCGTCAATCTATCCAAATCATAATTTGTCAATCCGTTAATTCACCATTTGATTTATAATTTTACTTTCAAATTTTTGAATTGCACCGCGCAAACTCCTAATGGTATTGATAGTGAAGGAAAAAATGGAAAGGAAGTAAGCGGTGGCACTAGATAGTGGTGAGGGGTTGAGGAGGAGAAAGGGACTCGGGGTGGTGGGTGATGGATCGGGTTGGATGTAATAAGATTAAAATAATGTTTGAGAAAATTAGAGGTTAATTTTGATAAAATGGAGTCCCTAAAGAATTTTTAAAAATTCAAATGGATACGAAAATTTTGAGCCGTATGAACTAAGAAAAAATGACGTAGTGAAATAAAATAATGCCAGCATAATTTATACGCCTGGGTTATGAGTCAATTTTTTTCAGGGCATTTTGTAATTAATTTAAGATAAATTGTACTTTACACTGTGAGTGTCGGTCAAATTTGGCATCTACTAAATAATACAAAAAGTCAAAAAGTCACTATCCTATTTAAGTCACATCATCTTATTTAAATCACATCATCTCTCTAACACATCACATCAAATCCAATTCAAACCCAATCCATATAAGCCAATAAGTCAAAAAGTATATTTTTTTAAAACATCCCAAACCAAATTGATTCTTAAATTTTAGTATTTTCAAATTGATTCCTCTTTGGTCAATGTGGGCAATTAGTTATGTGATATGTAAAAGTTAGTCCGTTTGGTTTAGTTTTTAAAATTAATTTTGAGTTTTGAATTATATCTAAAAGATAAGTTATTAAAAATAGTTTTGAAAGTTAAAAATTTATTTGTTTATGAGTTTCAAATAGTTTTGAAATGATTTTATTTTTTATTTTTTATTTTTAGTTGAATAGATAGGTGTAAAAAAATTTGATTAATTGCTATGTAGAATGTGAGAAAATAAGAGAGGAGAGAGGAGCGATAAAAATGATTAATTGATTCATTAATAATTAAAAAATAGAATGAGAGAGGAGAGAAAATTTTGCTTTGCTTTCTTAAAATTTGTTATCCAAACAAACTTTTTTTTTTTTAAATTTTTTGATCCAAACATTACCTTAGGCCTCGTTTAGAAAAAGATTATTTTAATAATTTTTTGATTTTTTATGAAAAGATGTATAGAAAAATAAAGAGAATGATACGACAATTTATAATAACTTTTGACTTTTTAATTAAAATATTTAATCCCCAAATGATGCCTTTGAGATGCACTACAAAAATGTACTTTTTTATATTTTTATTTTTTTAATATATCATCTCTATATTTTTTCGTATATTTTTTTATAAAAAAATTAAAAATATACGTTGTTAAATCGTTTTAAACTAATAAAGCTGTCACATAAAGCTGAAGCTGTGTGCACAGCCTTGACTTATTGGTACCTTTGTTCAAAGGCCGGCATGAAAGCTCATTTCTTAGAAATTAAGCAATATCCGGAAAGATTTGACCGAGGGAAGGTAGCTCTAAATATTCCTTGATTAGAATAAGAAAAATAATTTATAAACATAATTTTTATATAAAAATTATAATTAAATAATTTGATTGTGACATTTTTAAAATTATTAGTAGTGCTTTAGTTTGAAATGAAAGCACAGAAATAGAAAGTGTAAGGTAGCGTTTGGTTGTATTTTGTAAATGTGATTTGAGAGTATGAGTTGTATTTTGAATTTGTGTATTGTGGAATTATAATTTGAGTGTAGAAAATTTGTTTGGTAAAGAGTTTTGAAAATAGTTTTGGAAAAGAGGTTTGATTTGAGTGGGGAATTATTGATGTGACATTTGATATATGATACAAAAATTTACAACTCATAACTAAACATACAACTCAAAATTATTTTAAAGCACATAAAAAATTTAAAAAATTTCAGAAAATATTTGTCCTGATTATGTAAATCAATTGCAAAAAAAAAAAAAAAAAATCTGGAAATCAGCCGGACATCCGGGTGGTCTACCGGGTGCACAAGCGGGTGGACAAAAAAAGCGCTTGTGCATCAGAGTTCTCTCTGCAGAGTGTAGAAAATTGATTTGAAAACAAAACCAAACATCATGTTCCAACACACGGGTAGAAAATTGATTACAGAGCACAACCAAACAGAGCCTAAATTACTGATCTCTCAATAAGCTGGAAAAAAATTACGGTAAGTTCATAAGTTATTCTTAGCCAGTCCCGTTTTGTAACTTAAATTTCATTTGGCTTGAATGGTCTGACTGTCCAAAACGACGTCGTTTTGGGTGTTTTTTTTTTTCCTTTTCTTTCTGCAGATGAAGAGGAAGAAGAAGAAGGAGGAGGAGGAGGAGGTAAGAAAAGGGAGCTGAGAGCATATCATCATCATCATCAACAACATATCATCATGAACAACAACAATAACAACAAATAGGATAGAGAGAGAGACATATAGATCTATACACATCATCATCAACACAGAGAGAGAGATAGATCTATACATACACATAGAACAAAGAGAGAGAGATCTATAGACACACACAGAGAGAGAAAGACATACACAGATCTGTGTATCTATGTATACACAGATCTATTTTGATGATGGTGCCGGTGATGGCGCCTCGCTTCTTCTCTCTTCCTCTTCTTTCTTCTCCTCATCTCTTCCTTTTCTCTCTTCCCCTTTTCTTCTTCTCTCTCTCTCTTTTGTCTCTCTGTATTCGAAAAGCAAGAAAAGAAGAAAAGAAGAAAAAAAAAAAAAAAAAACCCCAAAACGACGTCATTTTGGGTTTTGAGCCAATTCGAGTCACTGAATTTCGAGCTACCAAGGATTATTCTTAGCATAATTGTATTAAATTTTCTTAATATTTTAATTCATAAAACACTTTGTCTTCTTTTTATCAGAAATTCATCAATCATATAGATAAAAAATGATGTTGTCATCTATTTTATTTTGAAATGTATATTTTACCTTATTTATTTTTTGTATTTTCATACCATCAATATTAATTTTAATCTCTTTAATTGTACTAAAAAAGAGATTAACGTCATTGTGTTAAAACTGTACAACTTATTATATATATTTTTTAAATTTAAAAAGAAATTAGTGTAATGCAAAATAGAAAGTCTACACACCCAAAAACTATATCAAGAAATCTACCATTAAAGAAAATATGAGATTGATGCCTTGTTTGAGAACAAATTATTTTAGTAATGATTATATACTTGCTCTAATTTAATTATTTTAAGAATCTGTTGGCTACATATTTTGTAAAAGCCAAATCATAGTTTGACACGTGGGAGAATAAGGGTATTATGGGAAGATAATTCAAGTCCTCGATCTTGATCGAACACGTGGCAATGAATATTGGTTCTTACGTGATCTGAGTAGCACTAGATCAGTAAAGAGATACAAAGTGACGTGGCTTCAACGGTTACTCATATTCAAATTTCGAATACAGGAGGGAATCTCAACTGCAAGAGATGGCGTAGTGGGACTACTTCTAAGGCAGCATGATCAACGATCATGGAGGAGCAGTTCGACGGTTTGAAGTGCAGTTTGAAGGTCATCTTTGACAAGTATAAATAGCAGGGAAGCCCTCAGAAAAGACCCCCAGACTCAGATCATACAAACCAGTCTTTACTTCATATTTTCCTTTCCAGTTTTACATTTCTTGTTCTTTAAATACCTGCACTTTAATACCAGCACTGCACTTCGATTCATAGGAGTAGTTTCAAGTAGATTCAAGTAGACTGTTGCTGTAAACCTCTTCGAGGCTGAGTTGAACTATTGTAAGTGTTCATTTTAATGAAATACTTCGATTGTTCTTCATATTAACTGTTATTTCTCTTAATTTCTCCTAAGTCAAGCCACCAGTAAAAGTCCTCTTCATTGAGGCTGAAAGAACTAAAACACAATCGTCTGATAATTGGTTGGCAATTATAATTTCTGTAAGGACTGATTGATCCTTGCTGGCACGCTCGCATTTACAAAATTACCCTTCGAAAAGCCAAAAAGCCAACAGAATCTAATAGTTTTTTTTTTTTTTAATTTACAATTTTGGGCAAATTACAATAACCTCCTTTGTAAAAATACAATTGTGTTTACATCCTCTAACGTTTTTAAAATGGTTATGAACTTGTTTTTATTTAAAATTTAGGAATGGAAATCGTTGCGACAATTGACACAATTTTTTCATGGGAAAATTGCAAATTAGAGATATTTTTTAAAAAATATTTATAAATTTATAAAAAAACTTATAATTTTAATTATTAAAATTGATAAAATTTCTCATTTATTAGTAATTTTTTTTAAAAAAAATTTACACTGAAATGCAATTTCTCCCCCTTTTATTGGTATGACGATTTTCTATTATAACTATTTAATAAAGATGATTTTCGCTAGGAGTAGAATATAATATTGCATGGGAATTTATTAAAATATTTAAATTAATTTTACATGTCATATTTTTTATAATTACCAATCAATAATATAATTTACATATTATTAAGTTTAAAATATGGGTGTAGAAATTGACGTGTATGTAATAGAAGGTTTTTTTACATCATTTAGTAATAATTATTAAAAATAAGAAAGGGCGAATTATATTAACAGTTCTTATAATTTGTCATTTGTGTCATTTTGACCTCTAACTTTTTCCTTGTGATACATTTGGTCATGAATTTTGAATCATGTTTCAAAAAAGAACAATTGAAGATACCATTACTTAATTTCAAGGGCAAAATCGTCAATTTGATAAAATATAAACTAATTTGACAAAAATAAATATCAAAAAAATATTTTTAAATTTTTAAAAAATATTTCTACTTACCAAAGATAGAATTATGTAAAATTAATAAATTTTTTAGACATTTATTTTTTTATTTTTACCAAATTAAATTTTATTATGTGTTTGGATGATGATAATGTAATGGGTGATTATTAGGATTTTAATGTATAATCGATATATTCAATATATGAAATGTTTTTAGTTTTGGATTTTTTGATTTAATAAATTAGTTTAATAATAATATCAAAATTGTCGTCATATTTGACTTATGAAAACATAGAAACTAATTTAATGAAAATAAAAACAACTACTCATTACATGCTTATCATCCAAACATATTATAAAAATTAATTTGGTAAAATAAATAAATAAATAAAAGATTTATTAATTTTACATAATTTTATCTTTAGTGGGTAGAAATAATTTTTAAAAATTCAAAAATATTTTTTTGACATTTATTTTTGTCAGTTTATATTTTATCAAATTGACAAGTTTGCTCTTAAAATTAAACAATGATATCTTCAATTGTCTTTATTTGAAATAAGATTCAAAATTTAAAATCAAATGTATCACAATTGAAAAATTAGGGATCAAAGTGACATAAATTGCAAACTATAAAGACCGTTAATATAATTCGCCCAATAAAAAATATGATCATTTGCAATAATATTTTTGCAATAAGTTCGTAATATTGCAAAGATTGCTTTTATATATAGTAGCGGGTGTCTTCTAATTTGATGAGTATGTTATTAAATTTATTAAATATAAATTTTGATTTTGATTTAAAACATGTCAATCAGACATCATGGTCATTGAGAAATATGAGAAAAGTATTTTTATTTTCTGTTTTTAATTATTAAAGTCAAGAAGTTATACAAGCGAGACTTTAAATCATTTGGGTTTGGAATTGGTTGTTGTGGGCATGATTCGGATTTATATGGATGATTTAAATTGTTTAATATGTGAAGTTTGTTAAATATATTATTTATGTAAAAAATTATATTGATTAAATATTTATAAATATTTTATTAAATTATATTTCCGTAAATGACAAGTATAATTTTTAAAATAAATTGTGACAAAAATGTATTTTTATCAGGCAAGTATTAATATTCAATTATCATACCTTTTTATAGAAATGATGTGTTCGACGGGTTTTACCCATTGAATGCTTCCAATGACGGATTGGAGAGGAATCAAATCCTACGTGTTTTGGACTTAAACTAATTATTTGAATTATTATCGTAACGATAATTTTGAATCAATATGTCATCATTAATTTTGTCTAGTTAGATCTTTAAAAAAATAAATAAATAAAAATTTGAGTGATCTATTGGGGTTAGTTCAGTTAGTTAAAACTCTTGTATCTTATTAAAAAGTTAATAATTTCAATCTTTTCACCTACATGTGATTTGAGTATTATTTCTCAAAATTTGAGAGTAACTTTATGATATTTACCCTACAATTTTTTACGATAAATATTTGGAGTTTGTTCCTCACGATAGAGTGTAAAAAATAGAAGTTATTTGGGGGTAGAGAGTGAGAAGTGAGTAGACATGGTAGGTAGGGGTGTAAATTTGGCTTGGCTCGACCCACCCGGGCCTGGGTTTGGGTTGGCCATGTCGGGCCGTGCAAGTTCCCGCCCAAATTCTTGTCCGGCTGAGTCGATTCACGAGCTAAAGAATTAGATCCAGACTTAAGCCCAAGGATTATTCAAAATAGGAGGAAAAAAAAAAATCAAAGAATTAATTTTTAACTAAATTCTGAAAATAGGTCAATCTATATACTCACTGACACATATGTGCGTGCAACAAAAAGTCATATCTATATGTATTTTGGGCTCTTTCGGTAAAAGTCACTTCCCAACTTTTAACTCATTTTAGGTCACATCATCTCTTACATTTTTTATATATTTTTTCAAAAAACGCCAACAAATCACCTTTTAATCATCTTTCCAAAACAACCCTTTGTTTTCATATTTTGGGTCATAATTGGATAGGTAGGGTTTGTGTTGTTAGCCAAGGGGTGTGGTTGAGTTGATAAGGTCTTAGGTTAGGTTTAGGCTTTTTTAAAAAGCGATTTATAAATCAGTTTATTGATTTCTGACTTATTTTAATTATATTATCTTTTTATTTTTTATACGTTTTTTTATAACTAGAAAAAAAAGTCAATTTTTTTTTAGCACTTCTCAAAATAGGCCTTAGTTGATAACACATAGGATTAGTAAGTAAATTGTATTTGTTATTTATTTATTTATTTTTATCACGGTTGACACTATTCGAAATACATATCAAGTTTTACTACTGATAAATTGTATCTTTTATTTTTTTTTCTTCTTCTCATCATGTTTGACACTATTGTTTGGGGTGTCCTAAATAAGTGTACTTTTTGTCTTTTTAGACTAAAAAGTTGAGGTTGAAAATATGAATGTTTGGGTTAACTTTTTGACTTTTTATGGAAAAATATATAATAAAAAATTGTAAAAATTGGTTTGTAGGGGAAAATTAGAATTGGGAGTTGTGCAGCCGTAATTGTTGACTTTTGGTGAATAGTGATAACTTTTTAACTTTTTGAGTAACTTTTTGGCTTTTTAACTTTTTTAAGACTTCTCAAACTCGGCCTAAGTTTTAAGGCGAATTACACTAACGGTGTCCATAGTTTGAGACTTATGTCACTTTGATCATTAACCTTTCAATTGTAATACATTTGACTTTAAAATTTGAATCTCATTATAAATAAGGACAATTGAAAATATCATTGCTCAATTATAAGGGCAAAGTCGTCAATTTGATAAAATATAAAACTAGTTTGACAAAAATAAATGTCAAAAAATTATTTCTACCTACCAAAGATAAAATTCTATAAAAATGATAAATTTTACATATTTTTTTGTTCTCTTATTTTTTTACCAAATTAATTTTTAATATGTGTTTGGATGATGATTATGTAATAGGTGGTTATTTTTGTTCATATTTTTTGATAGTTATCATGTAATATATGATTGTATTTGTTATTAACAGATATTTTTAAATGGTTATCATGTAATGGATGGTTATATGATTTTTAATGTATAATTAATATGTTTAATATAGGAAATATTTTTAGTTTTGGATTTTTTGATTTAATGAATTGGTTTAATAATGACGTTAAAATTGTCACCATATTTAACTTTTGAAAAAATAAAAACTAATTTAACGAAAATAAATATAAAAAAATTATTTTTACATTTCCAAAACATAAAATTATATAAAAATGATACATTTTTTATTTTTTTTTCACCAATTTAATTTTAGTTTTTTAGAAAAAAAATTCTGAAAATAGATTTTAAAAACCAAATCAAACAAAACTTTGGCCTATTTTGGCTATTGGGTTAAAAGTCAACTTTTTGGCTTTTTTGGTTCATATCACCTATCTATTTTTTTACATGTTTTTATGAAATAATAAAAAAATAGCCAAAAAGCTAGCTTTTAGCCTACTTTTCAAAACAAGTAATAACTAAAAAAGTTTTAACATTATTCATTAAAAAAAAGTCATTACATTTCAAACAACATACACGTCACAACCCAATTCCCACCCCAAAGGATTAGAGAAGTGACCGGTTAGTAATCCAAGATTACCAAAGGCCTGCTTAACAGTAATACAGTAATAGGGGCTAACGGAAGCCAATAAATAATAAAATATGACCTCCAATGAGTTGTGAGGACATAAATGAACAAACCAAAACTTTATATATATATATATATATACATATGCACACTAATCCACATTAAGTTTGTGTACAACATGAACACAACTCAGGGAGTTATTCCCAATAACCAAAAATCAGTCTTAAACAAAACATTCATACACTTGATCGCAATCCAGGAGGGTGTATACAAAATCACCCGTGAAGCGTAGGAGCTTGACCGCTTGGAACCTCACAGCGAGGCATGAGAGTTGGCTTGACAAAACAGAGACTAGGTCGATGCCACTAAGTCCAGTCTAGTGCTTGGTCACCTATATATACATATAAAACAATGAGTTAAAACCCAGTGAATAACAACAATGTAAAAGGGTTATGAATGATGTCCTGACAGAATTAAAAACAATTAATTTCATTAGTGGATCACTTTCTCAATTAGCATTTCATAACTTGTCATTCACTTTGAAATCATAGCAATAATATATGGTACACTCAATAGTAGAACAATACAGTAGGTCATAAAGACCGAGTAATCATATATGATGGCCATCAATACAATAAATAGAAGTTCCAAGAATTGGAGCTGACAGAGATCTCTGTAACAGTAACAGTAACAGTAAACAGTAGCAGTAACAGATGCTATAGATGCCACGAATACAGTTCATAAAACATGACAATCATTCAATCAGTAAGAAAGTATCATTTCAGAAACATAGCATTTTATAATTCAAAAAATACTTGTAACTCAAGCATAGCTTTACAAGGTTGTTACTCACAGTTGGCTCCTTGAATTCCTTGGCTAGGGTGCGGCGTCTGATGTGACGTCCCAAAAATCGGAACATCAGAGAATATATTAACCATTAAATACAGGGTTTTCGAGTTTTCGGTTGGCATGCATATTTGATTCTATAACTAGAATTGAAAACAAATAAGGATTGGAGGGTCTTTATTGAAATAATTCAAAAGTCAAGGACTTAATAGGTTTTACAAAGGTTAGGGGCCTCATGACCTACCCCTCTTAAATAAATTTCGTCCTCGAAATTTCAAACATTCTTCATGTCTCAAATGTTGTGGGCAATTGCATCCTAGTGCTGCCAACGTATATTAATTAGCCGGATCATCTTCTTCTCTTAAGTTCTTCTTCATTTGTCCAAGCCATCATTGGTCTCATTCTAATAATAGTGTTTTGAATTGAATTCCTCCCCAATTAATGAGATGCGTTAGTCTTTCATGTTATTTGAAAATTCTGAACTGTTCGTTGTTGTTTCAGTGTGAGGGCTTGTATTACCAAATTCCCGATTTGGTGATCTATACCCTTGTTAAGGATTGATCCCTTGGTAATTTGCTGATGCCATTGCGTTTGTCAAGTTGTTGTGTTGAATCATGGAAACTAATCTATCCCCCTTAAATAATAAAAGCGTTCCATTGGATGGGTAAGTCATTTCCTTCTTTTGGTAACTATCGATAATTGCTGAGTAATGAATCTATTTCTAAGATGAAGTTGGAGTCGGGTATCTTTATGCCTCGAAAATTGCACAAATAATTCCAATGTCCTAACATATATTGCAGATATAAAGGAATGCGATGAGTAAAATGTATACCCAAAAGTTCTAAGACTGGATTAAATAAAGAAAATTTACACCATCTACGTTCAGGTTACAAAAAGTCATTCCAAAGGAGTTCTAACTGCTTAGTTACATTCTTCTAGGTTAACCAAGGCTCGTGCTGTAGTTCCTCGGGTTCATATGTGTTGTATTTCTCGCTCTCAAGGTACTGCTTAGTGAGGTCTTCGTCTTCTTGTCCTTGTAGTGCAAATATTCTGCCAGTTGGCCTTTGATTATTATTAAGGCCAGGCCTCTTGTTGCCTCATTCCCTCTGGTATTGTTGACTGGCTGGACCTGGCTTGTTCTTCCATGTCTTCTACTCGTTAATCCCTTGTGCATTTGCTTTCATACCTTCTCCTTGATTTCCTGACTGGACGAGTTGGGGACACTCATTCTTCTTATACCCCAGTTGTTGACAATAGTAACACTGGATTGGCCAAGCTGATCTTGTTTGAAAGCTTTCCTTCTGGTGCTGCTGTTGTGGTTGTTGTTGTAGTTGTGGTGCCCCAGAGTATGGTTTTTGTACTGCATATCTTCAGTTGTTTCTTTCTGGTCCCACATGGAATTGACTCTCTTTCTTTAAGCTCCAAATCCGTTTGGTATCTACCACCTCCCGTTCTGCGTCTAGTGTTGTGTCCACCACATTTGAAAAAGTATGAAGTCGCAAGGACAAAACCCTTCCTCTGATTATAGGGTCTAGACCCCACTCAAATTTTCGTGCTTTCTCTTCATCATCAGCTACTTATCGAGACGCATAACGAGCTAATTCCTCGAACTTCGCCACATATTAGGTCACCGTCATTGTGCCTTGCTCTAGCAATTGAAACTCACGAATTCTCTCATGTCTAACAATGTGTGGGAAGTACTTCCTCAGAAACGATTCTTTAAATTGCACCCAAGTCATAGTCGTGATGTCCCAAGATTCCTTGATTAAGTTCCACCAATGGTCTACCTCACCTTCCAACTGGTAAATGGCCAAAGCGATCTTGTCTGTATGCTCGACTATTTCCATTGTCTCCAGCATCTTCTCAATTTGTCGAATCTAATTTTCAGCGATCTTAGGATCGAGCTCACCAGTGAAGGTCGGCGATCTTTGTTTACGAAATTCGGAGAATAGATGTGTCCTCTCATTTTGATGTGTGCTCTTCAGCCTTCATAATTCTTTCAAAATTCGATTTTCAATATTCCTGGGTAAGTTGGCTGTGGGTGTAGGAATGTGATTATTGACCCCGGCTGTCCCGTTCCTGTTAATATTGACGTCATCGTTGTGGTTGGTGTTGTCACTGGTACCAGTGTAATTGTTTGCTCGTGTGTGGTTCACCATCTGCCAGCATACAGTTAGGTGTAGGTTAGGGTTTTGCTAACACGGTTAGTTAAGAGAATTACTAAGGTGAAATGCTTCTAATTCAAGTAATTTCTATTATGCTTCCTAACATAGTCCTGCTCAACTACCAATTCCGTCGCCATTTTTAATCGTTCTGGACAAACTACATGTCTTGATTTATTGATCAAGATTTTTCTCCTTCATTATGAAAGTTTGGTTCTGTTGGTCTTATATTTAGATGCTTTCTTCAGCTCTCCGATTCCAATGATGGAATCGCTAGAGCACCACTATACGGCTTCACAAACTAACGTTGCCATGCCCGAAATCCGAAGAAACGTCCTAAGGTCGGTTAAGCAAAATTTGATTTTTAATGTCTTTTAGTTGATAGAGTAAATAGTGTTGTAATAATAAAACATAGTCGAGGCAGGGAAATCTCTAACCGTAGGTCGAAACGTGTGGATAAGGGTTGAACCTAGGCTCTAATACCAAGTTGTGACGTCCCAAAAATCGGGAACATCAGAGAATATATTAACCATTAAATACAGGGTTTTCAAGTTTTCGGTTGGCATGCATGTTCAATTCTATAACTAGAATTGAAGACAAATAAGGATTGGAGGGTCTTTATTGAAATAATTCAAAAGTCAAGGACTTAATAGGTTTTACAAAGGTTACGGGCCTCACATCTGACTTATAGAAACACGTTCAAGCACATTCTTTTATTACATATGTAATTCAATCAGTCAGTCTTTAACCCTATTCGGGTCATTCATTACTTATTCATTCGGTTAATTTGATTCGTTCTCTAATTCCCTTTGTATTCATGAAATGCATATGCACGTGAAATACACATGAAAACCATGTAAATAGAGGCCTGAAAGTCCAAAAAACAGTGAGAACAAAATCGAAAAACTACTTTGAAAATCGCACGTGCGGATGCACTGGCCACATGTGTGGAACCTCCACCACACGTGCGCCTACACTTGCAATTAAAGAAGAAGCAAACCGAAATAGGGGAGGGTTTGGCCGCACGTGCGGGACCTCCCACCGTACGTGCAGTCTCGGTTGAGTTTCAGTGTAACAACCCTCGTACTGATTACCGATAAACGACTGAATTAGCTACTGGTTACTGCTAAACTGAACTGATAATGACTGATAATTGAATTAACTGAAGTACTGAATGGACTGATTGAAATCGAAACTGAAGTTGAATGAGTTTATCTATTGAATTGCATATTGTATCTGTTTGATTGATTGATTATCTGTTTGAATTCATATGTTTAAACTGCTAATTGAAGGCCTTATCGGCGGCCGAATTAGGAACCGTTTAGAGTTTTGGGATCAGTAGAATATTTGTGATTTAATGGTATATTTATCTAAAAAGCGATGAGGTATGATTAAATTAGATTAAATATTGATTTAATTGGCAAGTTTGACTTATTTACACTTAGACCACTTAGTGGCCCACTACTCCTCATATTTGAGCCATATACAAAACACTTAATCAACATTTGATCAGCCATTTCTCTTGTTTGCCGACCAAGAAGAGAGTTAGAGAGAGAGGGACTTGTTCTTGTTGATTTGCTTGAAGATTTGAAGTAAATTGAAGTGTATTTGCATGATTGAACTTCTAGACAAGAAATTGAGACTTAGGTAAGGAAATTCATCATCCTCTTGTTGTCTGTAAGCTTCATCTTCCATGGTTCATGCTCCATTATAGGATTAAACCATGATTTAGTGCTAAGAGGTTGATTTATGCTTGAACTCATGCATGCATGGCCATTTTGGTGATTTTTGGAGTTGAATTCATGGTAGATTGTCCGTGCATGTCCATGTTTAAGCTAAAGTCCATGTTTTCATTTTGTCTTCCAACTATTGAGCTCAATTGAGCAAGAATTGAAGCTTGATTTTGGTTTAAAATTCATGCATTGCATGGTTTGAAATTGTTCATGGAAATGGGTTTGAATTTGGTTTTAATTAACTCACCCTTGGGCTTTGATTTCACAAATTGAGCTTTAAAACATGTTATTCTATGTGTTTACAAGAGTTTTCCAGAAAATGGGCCCAAGAGGATCGATTTTGGTGGTTGAAAACTTGGTTTTGAACTTGGAGTTCGAATCTGGGTTTTCCAGATTTTTGAGTCCCGCTCGAGCGGGGAAATCGAGCTCCCAGCATCTTGCACTGTACATCAGTCCGCTCGAGCGGAAGAAGTTGCGCTCGAGCGGAGGACTGGGTGACACGCTCGAGCGGGCGTCGAGCGGAGATTTCACCTATCCAGTACTTTTTGGTCCGCTCGAGCGGCTAAGTGGACGCTCGAGCGGGTACCTTTGTTTGCTTGTCCGCTCGAGCGGGGAAACCTGCGCTCGAGCGGGACCCTGTTTCACTGAAATTTCTGAAAATGCCTTCAAACTGTATTTTTGCATCCTCATCTCATTCTAGGCATTCTTAGGCCTAGTTTTAGACATCTTAATGAGGATTTAGACGTAGAACCACACCGAGGAAATTTAGGGATTTAATTATCATCCTTCCCGACTGTGAAACTTAGTGTGTGTTCTATTTGTTAACTGTTTAGGGTTGGCTCTCGGGGACGCGCTCTAGCTGCTATTAGCCCAATCTCTGTGAGTAACGATTGTGTAAAGATATGTTCAAATTGGTTATCTTTTGAATACCGAACCGAACCGAACTGTTTACTGAACTGATATTGATTACTGAATGAATGTATGTCCTTTATTTCTGAACTGTACTGTGGCATCCTTAGCACTTACTGTTTACTGATACTGTTACAGAGCTCTGTCGGTTCCCTTGTGGAACCATACTGTTTACTGAATGATTGGCCATCATTACTGTTGGGTCTGTTAAGACCCGGTCCTTTTGGACCTACTGTTTATAGGCTAATGGGTGTACCACATATGACTGATTGACTGAAATACTGAAAGACTGAAATACTGTTTAATAAACTGTTTTCATTACTGTAAGGACATTCATTCATAACCTCTTTACGCTTTTTGTTATTCACTGGGCTTTAGCTCACTGTTTATATATATATGTAGGTCCTCAGCAGCCAGACCGGAGCTAGGAGCGTGGGTTGGTCCCCAATTTTGTCAAGCCAGCCTATGTGCCTCACTGCGAGGTTCCGAGTTGCCATGCTATGGCTTGGGGTGTTTTTGTGTTCCCCATCGGTCTCCTTACTGTTTTGACTGTCTACTGATTTACTGTACTGTTATCGAGGGCTTAGGTCCCCGTACTGAATGTTTGTATATGATTGTATAGACTATATATAGACTGTACTGTTCTGAACTGTATGAATGCATGAAAAATGTTTTTGGCATACAGATTCTCACGGCTCAATGGACACTAGTTACTTACTGTATTGGCTTCCGCCAGGCCCTGTATTCTGTTTTACTGTATTTACTGTTAAGCAGGCCTTCGGTAATCTCGGATTACTGGCCGGTTACGGTGCTAAACCCATAGGGCCGGGTTTGGGTCGTGACATTCAGTCTGAAATTCTTGCTTCATTTTTTAAGTTGGGTTTTACAACCTCAAACCTCATTTTTATGCAAATCAAGACCCAAAACTCTTCAAAAACATTTTGAATTAAACATTCCTAACTTCAAACTCAAATAATCACTTTAAAACAAAACTCAAATTTCCTTTTACAAGATCAAAGCCTTGAATTTAAAGTGTAAAGTCAAAATCCAAGCATAGCTTGAGTTCTAACTCAAAATCCATAGGGTTTTCTCCTCTATTCTCATAAATCATGCGAGAAAACATGTATCTCATGAAACTATGCCATGCAAGCCATATTCTTGAGCTAATTCTCACAATTTCTCTCTTTAATGCTCATGAGGGTTCACAACTCTAAAACAACCATAAATTCATCCTAATTAAACTTAGATCCTAGAAGATGATGAGTTTAGAAGTTTCAATTTCAAGAAATTTGAGTGAAGAGCTTACCTTAAGTTGTTGATTTGTGAAGATCAAGCATATCTCCAATGTTTTCCCTAAGCTCCTCTCTTTTCCCCTTTTTGAAGCTCTAGAATTCTCTACACAATGCACTAACTCACTCTCTCTCTCTCTTTCTCTCTCTTATTAAGTTGATGAGTATCTTAGGGAGTGTAATTAATCTCTATTCCCCTTAAGCCTTAATTAAGCTTAATCATAAACTTAAGTTTAAATTAATAAATTCTATTGAATTAAATTCCACTATTTATATGCTCAATTCCACTACTAATGTCAATTAGGCTCTAATTGCCTATTCAAAATGTCTAATTTTAACCTTATAGCTTACTGATTCAGACAGGTTTAGTTCATGTCCTAACCATATCTGTTTACAATAATACTTGTTAATTCACACATGGCACACAAGAATACACAAAAACATATAAACAATATGTAATCAAGGAAACCCACAAAATTAACAGTTAATTAGGGAGGTGGTTGTTACAATATAAGTTAATCAACACAAAATATATTGCATGATGACTTTACCTTTAAAATGGACTGTTGGCAAAGGAAATATATTTGATTGTCCTTATTTGGAATAAGATTTAAAATTCAAGATTAAATGTATCATAATTGAAAAGTCAGAGATTAAAATGGCACAAACTTTAAATTATAGGGACTGTTAGTATAATTCGCTCTAAGTTTTACTAGATACATATTAACGTTTTTGTTCTCTCTTTATATATATATATATATATATATACATGGTTGAACAATTTATCGAAATTACGTTTTGGAATTGTTATTTTATTTTATGCAATCATTATCTTGTTTTATTTTTTTAGTAATGATATATAAACATAATTTATATGCAATATATATATAATATATATATATATATATATATATATATAATGATGTGTCAGAGTCATATATATTGAAAGTGTAAATTCTCATTATTATTATTCATAATTGTAAGAAAGATATTACCACATCATTTATCATTTGTGTTCAATTATACAAGAAAATTATGTATAATATCATTTTTAAAATTTTTTTACTATATAATTATTTTTTTTTATTAAGATTTTGTTGTAGAAAATATTCTAAGTATTAGTCGAACACTGGAAAACAAAAATAAAAAGAAAAAATTTGGACAAAATCATGTTACATTATGGCTAAACAAATAGAGCTTACATAATTTATATTTTTTGGTAAAATTTTCTAATAGAAATAATGATTTGACAATTTGTATGACATTTGGCTAAAAATTTTACTTCCCAAATAAGGCTTGAGTATAGTGAGTGGCAATAAAAAAAGGAAAATGCTATGAATCTCAAATAATTTATCAACTTTTCTGCTAAACCTCTTACATGGGTGTGAAATCTATACAAACTCACACATGTGTGGGTCTTACACTATGTAAGAAGTTTGGTAAAAAATTTAATACATTATTTAGAATCTCTAACATAACTCAAAAGAAAAATATTAGAGATGCTCATAATAGCCTTTGGCTAATGCCTTAGCCTGTATCCACCATCGAGATATCTACAATCCATTTTGCGATTCTCCATCTCCTCTTGATTCTCTTTCTCTCTCTTTGCAACAATTGATGGTAGTTAGGACCATATAAAATATTGTTAAATCAGTCAAAATCGCAATGATTTGTATTAATTCATACCGCTCTATCTGTTAATCGCGAATTAAATTTTAAAATTTATAATCCGCTTTCGAAACTACTCTGTTATAATTAATATATATATATATATATATATATTTAACCTGTACTGAAATATCAAAATAAAAATGAGTGTGAGAGAGATTTCAGAGCATTTCCAACGGTGCATCAATTTTTTCACCAAATCTGAGTAAAAGATTTTTTTGATATCAAGTGTTCCAACGGAGGATTTTGGAGCTTTATCAGACCACTAGTCGACGAGGAGGACGACCGGGCGGACATCCGTCCGATCGACCGACTACTGTAAATTTTTCTCTTTTTTTTTGCCTTGAGGTGGTCGACCGATCAGTGTAATTTTTTAATTTTTTTTGCCTTGAGGTGGTCATCTAGGAGGATATCTAGGGGGACATCTGGCAACAACAATGAACAGTGATTTGATGAAAGAAAAGTGAAATCCTCCATTTGATTAAACCTTTGGAGCTAAGGAACACACTTTTCATTAAATTCAAATTTGATGATGAGTGTGATACATGATTGGAGATGGTCTAAGATGTGAAATTTATTACAAATAGTATATATATATATGAAACATATTTTGTAAAATTAGTTTGTGTTACATATATATATATAAAATATTATGCAAATTTAATGTTTGATAATTGATTATAATATTCTTTAATCCGTCAGTCTATTTAAATAATAATTTGCCAATCCGTTAATTCGAGATTCAATTTATAATTTTACTCTTAAACTGTTCGAGTTACCTTGCGCAAACTCCTAATAGTATTGATAGGGGAGAAAAAAAAATGGAAAGGAACTAACGGGTGGCACTAGAGAGTGGTGAGGGGTTAAGGAGGAGAAAGGGACTTGGGGTGGTGGGTGATGGATTGGGTGCGATGTAATAAGATTAAGATAATGTTTGAGAGAATTAGATGTTAATTTTGATAAAATGGAGTGTCTAAAGAATTTTTAAAAATTCAAATCATGAATTATAATCCAATATGGATAGGAAAATTTTGAACTGTATGAACTAAGAAGAAATGATGTAGAGAAATAAGGATAAATTATATAAATAGTCTCTATAGTTTACACGTTGTGTCAATTTAACTTTTGTTGTTTTAATTTGTTTGATTTTGTCTTTTAATTTAACGGATTATGTTATTTTAGTCTAATAAATAACGGTTATTAAATTTGGTGGACGGAAAGTCAAATTATGTATCAATTTGGTCTCTGTAATTTACACAATGTGTCAATTTGGTACTTGTCAAAATCAAGCAAATTAAAACAAAATGGACCAAATTGATACATTGTGTAAATTACAATGACCAAATTGACACATTGTGTAGATTTTCTGTCCACCAAACTTAACAACCGTTATTTATTGGACTAAAATGACACAATCTGTTAAATTAAGAGGCAAAATCAAGCAAATTGAAACAATAGAGACCAAATTGACATATTGTGTAAATTAAAAGGACTATTTGCATAATTTATCTGAAAAATAAAATAATGCCGGCATAATTTATACGCATGGGTCATGAGTTAAATTTTTTTAGGGCATTTTGTAATTAATTTAAGATAAATTGTACTTTACACCCAGTATCACTTAGTATTTTCATATATATATATATATATATATTTTGTTATAGGAAAATCCTCCGACTTTCTCGCAGTCCAAGGCAGCGCCCCTTTTGAGGAGATCATCAGAGTATCCTGTTATCCGTTCTGAGTAAGAGATTATAACCTGGAAGCTTGCCCCGACCTCCCAAGGCAAGCTCCGCTTAAGTCAGGACTCGCACAGCGGGGGAGTATTAAACCCATACCAAGCTGCTAATTAGGCATCCTGAGGTCAACCTCCGAACCAACTGTACTATGCCTAGGAAATTGGCCCAGAGAGGAATCGAACCCAGGACCTAGGGGCTTAGTATTTTCATATTGATTCCTCTTTGGTCAATGTAGCCAATTAGTTATGTGATATGCAAAAGTTAGATCGTTTCGTTTAGTTTTTGGAATGAATTTTGAGTTTTGAATTGTATTTTAAAATATAAGTTCTTGAAAAGAATTTTGAATGTTAGAAATTTATTTAGTTATGAGTTTTAGGACTATTTTTGGAAGATGGTTATAAACAACTTTTTGGTAAAAAAATTAATTATAATCAGCTTTTGTGAAAGAGGCTTCCCAAAATAGTTTTAAAATGATTTTATTTTTAATTTTTAGTTGAATAGATGGGTATGAAAAAATTTGTTTGATTGATGTGTAGAATGTGAGAAAAGAAGAGAGGAGAGATAAGAGATAAAAAGTAATTAATTGATTTATCAATAATTTTTTTTAAAAAAAGAATGAGGGAAGAATGCAAATTGAGTTTTGAGTTGTTTTCTTAAAATTTGTTATCCAAACAAACTTTTTTTTTATTTTTTAATCCAAACATTGCCTTAGGTCTCATTCCCGAAAAACGGACTATTTTAGTAATTTTTTAAATTTTTATAAAAAGATATATAAAAAAGGGGAAATGAGCGGTTGCTCGAAAAATGAAGCTCGAATTTGGCTCGAAAGAAAAAGAGAGAGAGAAGGAGAAAAGAGGGAGAGGGAGAGAGAGAGAGAGAGAGAGAGAGAGGAGCAGAGGGGAAGAGAGAGAGAGAGAGAAGACGATCGTCGGCCATCGTCAATCGTCGCCCCGCCCAGCCGCAGCTCCGTCGCCCGTCGCCCAGCCCCACTCGTCGTCCCGCCCAGCCGCAGCTCCGTCGCCCGTCGCCTAGCCCCGCCGCAGCCTCCGATTGCCGTCGCCCTGCCTCCGCCTCCGCCTCTTCCTCCCCCGAATATTGTGCCCCCTCCTCCTCCTCCTCCTCCTCCTCCTCCTCCTCCTCCTCCTCCTCCTTCCTCCTCCTCCTCTCTTCCTTCTTCTTCCCGGTTCGTTCTTCTTCTGGTTCGTTCTTCTTCTGCCAAAAAATAAATACAAAGGAGTTGAAAATAAAAAAAAATAAAAAAAGGGGTCAAAACGACGTCGTTTTGACCCCTCGAGCCACACTTGAGCCATAACTTTCGAGCTACCTATCACTACCGATAAAAAAGTAGAGAGTGATGTGACAATTTACAATAACTTTTGACTTTTTAACTAAAATACTTAATCACCAAATAATGCCTTAGTGTTTGGGATGCACCACAAAAGTGTACTTTTTTATATTTTTATTTTTTTGTTATATTATTTCTTTATTTTTTTTTTTCACATCTTTTATTAAAAATTTAAAAATATACGTAATTAGATCCTCTTAAACTACAAAGCTGTCACATAATTGAAAAAAAAAAAACAAAAAATCCTGGTAAAGCTGGAGCTGTGTGCACAACCTTGACCTGTTACCTCTGTTCAAAGGCCGGCATGAAAGATACTTTCTTAGAAATTATCTGGAAAGATTTGACCAGAGGGAAGGGAAGGTAGCTTTAAATATTCCTTGATTAGAATAAGAAAAATAATTTATAAACATAATTTTTATATAAAAATTATAATTAAAATAGTTTGATTGTGACATTTTTAAAATTATTACGAGTACTTTAGTTTGAGATGAAAGGATCAGAAATAGAAATTGTAAATTTAGCCGTGCTGGGACCCCAACAAACCTAACTCCACGTGGAAGCTGTGCAAGATTTGAAAAAAAAAAAAATAGATAAAATAATAATAATAATAATAATTTTGACCAATCAAACCATACTGGGGGTCTGGAGGTCACCCCAGTGAGGGTTTGATGTATTTTCCTTGTAAATTATACTGATCTCTCAAGAAGTTTGGAAAAAATATAATAAATTTAGAAGTTTGACATAATTGTATTGAATGTTTGTAATGTTTTAATTCACATAACACTTTATCATCTTTTCATTAGAAATTCATCAGTTATACAGATAAAAAATGATGTTGTAATCTATTTTATTTGAAATATATATTTTATCTTATTTATTTTTGTATTTTCATACCATCAATATTAATTTTAGTCTCTTTAATTGTACTAAAAATGAGATTAGTGTCATTGTGTTAAAATTGTACAACTTATTATATTTTTCTTAAATTTAAAAAGAAATTAGTGTAATGCACCATAAATAGAAGGTCTACCCACCAAAAAATTATACTCTCTTCGTGTCATAGTATTAATCCATTATTTTTTTTATTGTCTCAAAATATTAGTCTTTTTTTAAAAATTAAAAAATAAAATAATATAAATTTACTATTTTACCATTCTTTTAAATTTATTAATAACACAAATAGTACAATTGTGATAATTGATATTCTCTAAAAAATATACTATCAAAGAATAATTTTAAAAAATTAATATTTTTAAAATATAATAATTGTACTATTAAAAAAGTTAGATTCTTTAAAAGGAACTATTATTTTAAGATGAATAGAGTATCAAGAAATCTACCATTGAAGAAAATATGAGATTGAGATTTATTTAGTGCATCGTGGCTTCATTTTGAGAATAAAATTGAAGAACATGTTAAAGTTTTTGAATAAAATTTTGATAAAAATTGTGAATACATAGGTGTTGTTTGGTGTAACTTATTATGAGTTAAAAGGTAATAATTAGAAAGCAGAAATCAAAAACATTCCTTTCTAAATAATTGGTTTTTCTCAGCTTATTTAAACTATTTATGTCTAAAAAGCTGTAAGCAGAAGTTGCACTAAACAATTTGGCACAGATTTCTAAATTAAAATAAGCTATAATCATTCCCTATAATCCACACCAAACACCCCTTATATAAGGAAAAAAAACTTTTTTAGTGAGAAACCTTCTAAGAGTTCCAAACCCTCATTCTAAAATTATTAATTTTTTTTTTATTTTAAACAATTAAGAAAATTTTCATTGGTTAGCTTCTATTTACTTTTTATTTTATAATCTCACATCGGGAAAAAAAGAAAAAAGTGAATTGTTTCACTTATATAAAGTGAATTTTATACTCCCATTTATATAAATTATTAAATTTTCTTAAATTTAAACAATTAAGAAAATCTTCATTTGTTAGCTTTCATTTATTTTTATTTTACAATCTCACATCGGGAAAAGAAGGAAAAAGTGAATTGTTTCATTACATAAAGTGAATTTTATGCTCTCATTTATATAAACAAAATGAGATTTTTAGTGAGAATCCTATGATCAACCTCACATCAATTTTATTTTATTTTATTTTAAATAATTAAGAATATCCCCATTGATTAATTTTCATTTAACTTTTATTTTACAATCTCACATAGATGTTTTGATTTTAAAAATAATTTTGAATGAGATTTTGAAACTCTCATAATATTTAACTTTAAAATAATTACAATTCCGCATCGAGAAAAGGAGAAAAAAAAAAGTGAATTGTTTCACTTATATAAAATGAATCTTATACTCCAATTTAATATTGTAGTATTGTGCATGTTTCACTTCAAAACAGTTTAAATTTTAAAATTAAAATAAAATTTAAAAATTTTCATTAATTAATTTTTATATAAGTTGGTTAGTCTTTTGACGTAGCCGATAGGGTAAACTGTTTCAGTTTGACTGATTCGCTGATTTAACCGCAATTTTAGCAGTTTTATGAAAATATATTGGTTAGATTTGTTTGATTTGAAATAAATTAAAGATTAAACGGCTGAGATTTCTTAATTCGAAATAAACTTCCCGCCAAACAATTATTAACTTTTGTTTTACCCAATCCCACATCAAGAAGAGAAGGAAAAAGTAAGTTATTTCACTTATCTATACTATATATTAAGCAAAAGGGGGTTTCTAACCCCCAAAGCCTGTGGGAGTTCCAATATACCAATCCTAATTTTTTAATTTTTTGTTTTAAAAAAAAAAATAAACTCAGCATTTATTAACTTCTCTCAACCCACAAGACTTTTTGACTTCTCTCATAATTATTGTACCTTTTCCAAAACAAATAATTTGTATATTAAAAAAAAATTTAAAACAAATATAAATATCTATATCTATATCTATCTATTTATTTATATCTATCTCTAACCCACAAGTTTTGTGAGAGTTCCAATATCCCAATTTAAATTTCTTAATTTTTTGATTTAAAAAAAAAACACCTTAGCATTTTTTAATTTCTCACAACTCCCAAATTTTACCCTTATAATAACGCTTTAATGCATTAAGAATAAGTATAAAAAAAATTCCTTAAACCTTAGCACTACAAAAAAAGTAGTTTTTTGCGACGGTAACTACCCGTCGCAAATGCCCCCGTCACCCGTCGCTAATACTTTTGCGACGGTAAGTAGGCTTTTTGCGACGGTAAGGGGGGGTCGCGACAAAGGGGGTTGCAAAGAGCTTTAGCGACGGTAAGCACCGTCGCTATTAGTTTCTGCGATGGTAAGTTATGTTTTTTGCGACGGTACATTTACTGTCGCCAATAGTGGAAAAAAAATACCATTTTTCGCGACGGCACGTAATTCCCGTAGCTAAAAGTGACTTTTTGAGACGGCAACTTTACCGTCGCTAAAACTCTGGCATCTTATAAGCATTGGCGACGGCAACAGTTACCGTCGCTAAAGGTGTCTTCTAACTTCTAAATGCCCAGCTTTTGCGACTGTGTTGGTGCCGTCGCAAAAGCCCAATATTGGTTTTTTGCGACGGGATCTGCTCCCGTCTCAAAAAAAAAAAAAAAAAAAAACTGCTGAAAAATTATTAAAAAAATAAAATAACCTGTATTAAATAAAAAATAACTATAATAAAATTCAAAAATTACAGAATAATATAAATACGTACATAAACAAAAGTTGACAATAATGAAAATTAATAATATTGTTCCATCATAGCAATACATAAATAAAAATTCATAACAATAAAAATTATGGCACTACATAACGTCGCATAATACATACATAATGTTGCTCACAAATTTAAATAACATAAATCAAAATCAAAACCAAAAGTTTTCGTCTTCATTCGTTCGTGGGTTACAAAAATAAAAAATTTATTATAATCTTGATACGCCCGCATTCCAGAAGAAGCCAACTGCTACTCAGGAAATATCTGAAAAAAACAAGATAAAAATAATTAAAAACCATATAATGTGTTTAATATTTTAATTATAGAAAATAAAAAAAAAAATTGACTACTATATAATTAGAAAGATAGTTTAGTAAATAATTTTGACTGGACCGAAATCCGGCTCTAACTCCCAAACCGGGAACCCGATTCGAGCCCCGTCTTCTCCCACAAGTCTCTCGTGCCTAGGCGGTCGTGTGTGCCAAGTTTCGTGCTAAACCGACGCCGTTTGGTGATTTTGGGGCGTTAACTCCTCGAATTCAAGTTTCTTAATGAACTAGTTTGCCTAAAGCGAAATCCGGCTCTAACTCCCAAACCGGGAACCCGATTCGAGCCCCGTCTTCTCCCACAAGTCTCTCGTGCCTAGGCGGTCGTGTGTGCCAAGTTTCGTGCTAAACCGACGCCGTTTGGTGATTTTGGGGCGTTAACTCCTCGAATTCAAGTTTCTTAATGAACTAGTTTGCTAAAGCGAAATCCGGCTCTAACTCCCAAACCGGGAACCCGATTCGAGCCGTGTCTTCTCCCACAAGTCTCTCGTGCCTAGGCGGTCGTGTGTGCCAAGTTTCGTGCTAAACCGACGCCGTTTGGTGATTTTGGGGCGTTAACTCCTCGAATTCAAGTTTCTTAAGGAACTAGTTTGCCTAAAGCGAAATCCGGCTCTAACTCCCAAACCGGGAACCCGATTCGAGCCCCGTCTTCTCCCACAAGTCTCTCGTGCCTAGGCGGTCGTGTGTGCCAAGTTTCGTGCTAAACCGACGCCGTTTGGTGATTTTGGGGCGTTAACTCCTCGAATTCAAGTTTCTTAAGGAACTAGTTTGCCTAAAGCGAAATCCGGCTCTAACTCCCAAACCGGGAACCCGATTCGAGCCCCGTCTTCTCCTACAAGTCTCTCGTGCCTAGGCGGTCGTGTGTGCCAAGTTTCGTGCTCAACCGACGCCGTTTGGTGATTTTGGGGCGTTAACTCCTCGAATTCAAGTTTCTTAAGGAACTAGTTTGCCTAAAGCGAAATCCGGCTCTAACTCCCAAACTGGGAACCCGATTCGAGCCCCGTCTTCTCCCACAAGTCTCTCGTGCCTAGGCGGTCGTGTGTGCCAAGTTTCGTGCTCAACCGACGCCGTTTGGTGATTTTGGGGCGTTAACTCCTCGAATTCAAGTTTCTTAAGGAACTAGTTTGCCTAAAGCGAAATCCGGCTCTAACTCCCAAACCGGGAACCCGATTCGAGCCCCGTCTTCTCCCACAAGTCTCTCGTGCCTAGGCGGTCGTGTGTGCCAAGTTTCGTGCTCAACCGACGCCGTTTGGTGATTTTGGGGCGTTAACTCCTCGAAATCAAGTTTCTTAATGAACTAGTTTGCCTAAAGCGAAATCCGGCTCTAACTCCCAAAACGGGAACCCGATTCGAGCCCCGTCTTCTCCCACAAGTCTCTCGTGCCTAGGCGGTCGTGTGTGCCAAGTTTCGTGCTCTAAACCGACGCCGTTTGGTGATTTTGGGGCGTTAACTCCTCGAATTCAAGTTTCTTAATGAACTAGTTTGCCTAAAGCGAAATCCGGCTCTAACTCCCAACCGGGAACCCGATTCGAGCCCCGTCTTCTCCCACAAGTCTCTCGTGCCTAGGCGGTCGTGTGTGCCAAGTTTCGTGCTAAACCGACGCCGTTTGGTGATTTTGGGGCGTTAACTCCTCGAATTCAAGTTTCTTAAGGAACTAGTTTGCCTAAAGCGAAATCCGGCTCTAACTCCCAAACCGGAACCCGATTCGAGCCCCGTCTTCTCCCACAAGTCTCTCGTGCCTAGGCGGTCGTGTGTGCCAAGTTTCGTGCTCAACCGACGCCGTTTGGTGATTTTGGGGCGTTAACTCCTCGAATTCAAGTTTCTTAATAAACTAGTTTGCCTAAAGCGAAATCCGGCTCTAACTCCCAAACCGGGAACCCGATTCGAGCCCCGTCTTCTCCCACAAGTCTCTCGTGCCTAGGCGGTCGTGTGTGCCAAGTTTCGTGCTCAACCGACGCCGTTTGGTGATTTGGGGGGCGTTAACTCCTCGAATTCAAGTTTCTTAATGAACTAGTTTGCCTAAAGCGAAATCCGGCTCTAACTCCCAAACCGGGAACCCAATTCGAGCCCCGTCTTCTCCCACAAGTCTCTCGTGCCTAGGCGGTCGTGTGTGCCAAGTTTCGTGCTAAACGACGCCGTTTGGTGATTTTGGGGCGTTAACTCCTCGAATTCAAGTTTCTTAATGAACTAGTTTGCCTAAAGCGAAATCCGGCTCTAACTCCCAAACCGGGAACCCGATTCGAGCCCCGTCTTCTCCTACAAGTCTCTCGTGCCTAGGCGGTCGTGTGTGCCAAGTTTCGTGCTAAAACGACGCCGTTTGGTATTTTGGGGCGTTAACTCCTCGAATTCAAGTTTCTTAAGGAACTAGTTTGCCTAAAGCGAAATCCGGCTCTAACTCCCAAACCGGAACCCGATTCGAGCCCCGTCTTCTCCCACAAGTCTCTCGTGCCTAGGCGGTCGTGTGTGCCAAGTTTCGTGCTCAACCGACGTCGTTTGGTGATTTTGGGGCGTTAACTCCTCGAATTCAAGTTTCTTAATGAACTAGTTTGCCTAAAGCGAAATCCGGCTCTAACTCCCAAACCGGGAACCCGATTCGAGCCCCGTCTTCTCCCACAAGTCTCTCGTGCCTAGGCGGTCGTGTGTGCCAAGTTTCGTGCTCAACCGACGCCGTTTGGTGATTTTGGGGCGTTAACTCCTCGAATTCAAGTTTCTTAATGAACTAGTTGCCTAAAGCGAAATCCGGCTCTAACTCCCAACCGGGAACCCGATTCGAGCCCCGTCTTCTCCCACAAGTCTCTCGTGCCTAGGCGGTCGTGTGTGCCAAGTTTCGTGCTCAACCGACGCCGTTTGGTGATTTTGGGGCGTTAACTCCTCGAATTCAAGTTTCTTAATGAACTAGTTTGCCTAAAGCGAAATCCGGCTCTAACTCCCAAACCGGGAACCCGATTCGAGCCCCGTCTTCTCCCACAAGTCTCTCGTGCCTAGGCGGTCGTGTGTGCCAAGTTTCGTGCTCA
Source organism: Camellia japonica (assembly GCA_030407325.1). Lineage (NCBI taxonomy): Eukaryota > Viridiplantae > Streptophyta > Magnoliopsida > Ericales > Theaceae > Camellia > Camellia japonica. The sequence goes on from JAPPVO010000014.1 coordinate 44,111,320, forward strand.
ACCGACGCCGTTTGGTGATTTTGGGGCGTTAACTCCTCGAATTCAAGTTTCTTAATGAACTAGTTTGCCTAAAGCGAAATCCGGCTCTAACTCCCAAACCGGGAACCCGATTCGAGCCCCGTCTTCTCCCACAAGTCTCTCGTGCCCCGTCTTAAAGAAGTAGTTTGCGTAAAGTCTCTTAACTTAGAATGTAAAGAATGCAAAGATACATTTTAGCTTAGCATGCAAAGATACATTTTATACCTGATCTTCTGGTGGTGGTGTATATGGATTCTCGTCTTCTGCAGATTCCCTAAATGCCCGGTGGCCACTCGATGCATCAGGAACCTATGTTAGTCAGTGCATAATGTGTTAATCATATTCGAATTTCATACATAATTTTGAGTGAAAATTGAACTATCAAACAATTGTGATGTTTATATGGAACCTGTCTGTTGGGATCCACACTCGCCCCCTGTGACACAAGGGCCATCATCTCAGCTCTCATCTGCTGCAACTGTGTAGAGAACTCTGCTCGAATCTCCTCCCTCAACTCATCCCTTAGATCAGCACGAATCTGATCAATAGTCGATGGCTGGGGTGTTGACTGTGATGGCCCAACACCATCTTTATACACCACTCTCCGAGGCACGATTCTCCCGTATGTGCGACAATATCCATGTCTGTCATGACCTATCAACTCATGGAAAATGGCATTCCTAGCCTCCAAAGTCCGACCATCCTCAGGTAGCATAGAGAGTTGACGATTAAACTCATCCTGTATTGAATAAGACACACAAGTATACGCCAAATTAAGATGGTTGACACACAAAAAATAAACTTTAAATACAATCACAGGTGTTTGGAAACTACCAAGGTCTGGATAACCTCTGGGTCATCTACTCTACGTGTCATAAGCCAAACATTCATCTTATCAGTAGACTCTCCCTTACCGGTCATCTAAATTTTTTTAGAAAATGAAAATTAGAATCCAAATAATTTGCAAATATACAATGTTATTTATATACAAAAATAAAACAATAAAATGTAAACCTCATGCCGTATCTGAGAGAAAGTAGTACGCCCTGTGGTATGAGCTATGCCGTGAGCTCGCCGATTTTTAGCGTTCCTACTTGCAATTTTCTATAACAAGTTCAACAAATGTAAGTATGTAAATATGATTTGTATGTTTACATATCATAAATATAACGTAATTGTATACCTCAGCATCGGAAGTACGCCAATACTCCACAAGTTGTTCCCACTGGCTTGGCACAACGTTCATAGGAACATCATCCTTCAGATTAGGATCAGAGCTTCTAGGCTTGAAATACTTAGCCTTAAGCTTGTTCTTGTGATCCTTCCATATGCTGTTGCAGTTTTTCATGCAGAGTGGCTTGTACTCCTCTGGACATAGATTCAAATTGTCCTATAAAACACAAAGTTTAAGGCAAAGTATAACACAAATTTGGAATTCGAATTTGTGGAAAAAATATACTTTTACCTTCATATCCTTCCAGATAGCATCAATAATATCATCAGGCACACTGTTCCAGTCAACAAAAGTAAGAGGAACAATGTTACCATTCCGGACAATAATGCCAAGTTGAGTAGTTAACTTGGCCACGTTATCCCCTATTGGGCAGTAATTTCCATCAAATTGTATGTCCAGCTTTTTACCAGTACCCCACTCTTTAATGCCCTTGGCACATCCTCTACCACGCCTACTCGAGGTTGATGCAGAACAAACATGACCTGCGATATACAATAATAATAAACAATATACAATGGTAACAACCAAATACAAATTTAAATAATGTGAATACAAATCATATCAATAAACCTGATGTGGGCTGTGAAGAAGTCGAAGGGTCTGCAAAATACAATGAGAATAAACAAGTTATATATAATGAGCATAAATAAATGTATGTGTAAATAATTTCATGCAAATCAAAGCAATTTATATACCTGCGGATGGCTCATAAGCTGATGATGATAGCTGCTGTGGTGCCACTGATGGTGGACGCACCGATGGTAGGCGTGGAGGCTGAGTACATGGTAGCTGCTGTGCTGCCACTGATGGTGGTCGATACGGTGGTAATGGCCCCTCAGATGGTGGTGGCACTAATGGCCCCTCCGATGCTGGCCGATGTGATGCCTCCTCTAATGGTGGTGCTACTGATGTCCTGTTATGTAGCACATCAGACATCATGCGCCGGGGATGATCAAGCTTCCTCTTCCTTCCCATAATAATCTGCAAGCAATATAACATTAATTGACATTAGAAACATAGACAATGGTTTGTCATCAACTATAATATAACATGAATTGAACTAATAAAATTACAAAGACAAAGTAAATTAAGAAATTGATGATTAACTACAACCTTGGCCTTAATTGAATTACTAATTGATTACATATCAGCCTATTTGAACATCAACTGTTTCCCCTTCTGCGGCTTCCCTCACCCAACCAACTTCTTCATCACAAAGCATTATATTTTCTTCCAATTGTTGGCTCATGTATGGCTCGATTTGTGGATCAGTTGAACTCATATCAAATAAACCTCTTTGAGACATTCTTCACTACGACTTGCCAGTCTGGTTGTAAAAGGTCTGCAACATACCAAACTTGCTCTGCTTGGGACGCCAAGATGAAAGGTTCATTAGTAATTCGATCATCTCGGTTCATTGGGTGCGATGTCCAGCTTTCTCCTTCTCTACCTGTCTCCTATGCCTCTCCTTAAGGTCATCCCTATTGTATTGGGTTTAAAATACCCTCAGATTCTAATTGTAGCAACATCTCAGTTCCAGACAACAATTTTGGTTTGAGTCTGACTTCCCGACTACCATCAAATGATACTTTATCCTTCCGGAATTTATGGCCAGTAGGTAAAAATCTGCGATGACCCAAGTATGATTGTTTTCTACTATGCTTCAACCAACACGATGTAGTTTCCTTATTGCAACAAGGACATGCATATTCTCCTTTAGTGCTCCATCCTGACAAGTTTGCGTATGCAGGAAAATCACTAATTGTCCACAGTAAAGCTGCATGCATTTGAAACATTTGATTTGTTGATGCATCAAATGTTGACACACCCTCATTCCATAGTTCTTTCAACTCCTCAATCAACGGTTGCATATAAACATCAATCTTGTCACCAGGTCCTTTCGGGCCGTCAATAAGCACGGATAAAATTAGAAATGGTTGCTTCATGCACATCCATGGCGGCAAGTTGTATGGAATGAGCACAACAGGCCAAGTGCTATGAACTATGTTCATCGTCCTGAATGGGTTAAAACCATCAGATGCTAAGCCAAGCCTTACACTTTGGCAATCATTACTAAAGTCAACATTCCGACGGTCAAAATCTTTCCATGCAAGGGAGTCAGCAGGATGCCTGAAGACACCATCATCAGTTCGTTCCTCTGCATGCCATCTCATTAACTTGGCCGTCTTGGATGACATAAACAACCTCTGCAACCTTGACTTTAAAGGAAAATACCTCATCTGTTTTGCAGCTATTTGTTTGCCACCTGTGTTAGGACCATTTGAACCACCATCACCATTTGATTTCCATCTAGAACTGTTGCATATGACACATTTATCAAGATTGGCGTCCTCGTTTCGAAACAACATGCAACTGTTGGGACATGCATCCCACGTCTCATACGTGAAGCCCAAATCTGTTGTGACCTTTTGAGCTTTATAATATGAGTCCGGAAGTTTCACACCCAACGGAAACGCCTCATTCAATAACTCAAGCAACATGTCAACAGACTTGTCCGTCCACTGATTAAGCACCTTCAAATGTAGAAGTCGAACAATGAATGACAAAGATGTGAACTTCTGACAACCCGGATACAATTCACTTTGTGCATCTTGAAGAAGTTTGAAATACTTTGCAGTCTCTGCATTTGGACCGAGCTGGGGTTCAGATGCATGGGGATCAGGCCCCTGTGGTTCATCACCCTCAACACTTGTACCGGCATGTGGATTTCCCATAGCCTCTTGTATCATTCCAATCATATCATCTCCTATGTCTAAATTAGCTAATGTTTCATTCTCTCGATTACTATGCAGAGATATGTAAGATTCCCCATGATTAATCCAATGTTTGTATTTTTTAAAAAACCCATTCAAAATCAGATGCTCCCGTACACCATCTCGTACAAAATAGTATCGATTCTCACACTTCCTACACGGACAACTGATCATCGAACCTTCAACCCTATTGGTGTAGGCAAACACAAGGAATTCATCAATCCCATTAATGTATTCACTCGACATCCTATTTGGCAAATCAATCCAACTCTTATCCATCATCTGTACACATCCACAAAAATATCTCACCAAAGTAACTCTAAATATAATACCTACACATAAATATTCACTCGACATCCTATTTAAAGTACTACTACTTAAATATGTTATATTTTTTAAGTACGACTGGTTAAGCATATTATTTCAACTATTAATTTAAATAAACTACAAATAATTAAAAAAATTAATAGTAGCATGAAAATTAATAAACTACATAAACTTAAACAAAAAATTAAAAATTAATTAATAAGGGCTATGAATGATATGTAGCATGTTATGCATGATGGTGAGTAAGAATGATTTATATTTTATCATCTCTTGTCATAATTCCACATGCAATGCAAGGTAGTGAACAATCATGAATTGGTCTTTCTCTTCATCTTTTGTCTGCAATTTTTTTATTTTTTAAATTATACTTACTTATTTCTTATAGTTAAACCTCTCTCACTCCAACAAGAATGAGTTCTTCAATGCTTATTTTATGAACCAAAAAAAAATATTATTGAAACAAAATATTATTGAAACAATGCTTATATATATATATATATAGACAGATTTATAGACAGATTGAAACAAAATATATATAGACAGATTTATATATATATATATATATATATAGACAGATTTATATATATATAGACAGATTTCAGATTTATATATATATAGATTTATATACATTGCATATATATACAGATTTATATATATATATCGACATTCATCAAATTAAAACAAAATATTATTGAAACAATGCTTATATATATATATATAGATAGATTTATAGACAGATTGAAACAAAATATATATAGACAGATTTATATATATATATATATAGACAGATTTCAGATTTATATATATATAGATTTATATACATTGCATATATATACATATTTATATATATATATCGACATTCATCTATATATATATATATACAGAGACCGAGAGAGAGAGAGAGAGCATACGCAGAGCGAGAGAGAGTCGTCGCCGGAGCCACACCACCGCACCACCGCTGTGTCTTGCTCGTAGCCCGTTGGAGAAATTTGGGGGTGAAGTTAGGGATTTGGGAGGAAGGATCGAGCGGCAAAGGGAAAAAGAAGAGGGGGGCTTTTTTTATTTTGATTTTTTGCGACGGTATGCTGTAGCCGTCGCAAATAGAAGGCATAACTTCCTAAAAACGGCGCCGTTTGACTTAATAATTTTTTGCAACGGCACATTTCCGTCGCAAATGAGATATGCCGTCTCAAAAAAAGGTGCTTTTGCGACGGGTTTTTTTTACCGTCGCTAATACTTCCGCATTTCCGACGCCTCCGCAAAGTTTCATTACCGACGGGTAACTACCGTCGCTAAAGGACATTATTTGCGACGGGTGACGCTACCGTCGCAAAAAACCGTTTTTCGCGACGGGGGGCGCGGCGTCGCTAAAAGCTCCGTGTTTTTTGATCCCTTTTCTTGTAGTGTAGATTGTTAAATTATTTTTATAAAAAATCCTAAAAAATATAATTTATATATTAAAAAAATCTAAAATAAATATAAATATTTATAATTATCTCGTGCATAGCACGGGTGATAGGCCAGTATTATATAAGGAAAATTGAATTTTTAGAGAAAAGCTTTCTAGGAGATCCAAACCTTCATTCAAAAATTATTGAATTTTCTTAATTTAAACAATTAAGAAAATTCTCATTGGCTAACTCTCATTTAACTTTTATTTTATAATTTCATATCGAAAAAAGTGAATTGTTTCATTTACATAAAATGAATCTTATACTCCAATTTATATAAATTATTGAATTTTCTTAATTCTAAACAATTAAGAAAATATCCATTGGCTAGCTTGTATTTAATTTTTATTTTACAATCCCATATCGAGAAAAGAAGAAAAAGTAAATTGTTTTACTTACATAAAATGAATCTTATGCTCCTATTTATACAAGCAAAAGGAGATTTTTAGTGAAAAGCCTTATGATCAATATCTCATACTAATTTTTTTATTTTTCTTATTTTTAAATAATCAATAAAATCTCAATTGACTAGCTTCTATTTAATTTTTATTTTACAATCTCACATAGAGGTTTTGATTTTAAAAATAATTTTATATGAGATTTTGAAACTCTCATAATATCTCTCCTTAAAAGTATTCTTTTGTAAAATATATAGATATATTGATAATCTCAATGTTACTTTTACTGCTCCTTAATACAAAAATTATAAGATAATTATGATAATTTTAAAACTTTTAAATCATGGGATATATTGTTATAATTTTAAATTTATATTGTGTCAATTTTAAATTTAAATTAATAAATTGTTTTTCATATTTAGTGGCAGTTTAAATTTTAATAAAATAAAATTAAAAATAATTAATTAATTAATTTTTGTGTAAGCTGTTTGGTCTTTTGACCTAACTGATGATTAAGCTAAACTGTTTTTAGTTTGAATGATTTACTGGTTTAACCGTGATTTTTACGGTTTTACATGTTACGATAATTCTTTCTTATTCATTAACTTTTTCAAATTTCTTTAATTATTTCCATTTCAAAAATCAATATGACAATTTTTTAAAATTCATATATTTTTATTCTAAAATAGTAAAATATTAGAACTATGTCATTTTTTCATAACAAACCATAATTTTAATCTATCTATATTATATATTATAGTAAATGAACATTTGAAACAAAATCATTTATATGTAAAATTTTATTTAGGAAAGATAAAATATAATTATTATATTTTTAATAAATAATATATTATTTTATTTTATGCATAGCACGTGTGATAAGGTTAATGGGTAAACTACCAATAGGTCATAATAGTTGGACTTAATTTCTATCAAGTCCTATTGAAAATAAATCTTGGTAAAATTATCACTAAAAATAATTTTTTTGTGATAATTTTTTTATGTATGTTGCTAAAAATTGACAATAAATAACTTTTTTTTGTCATAATTTTTATAAATTATCGCTAAAACTTACAATTAATGACTTTTTTTATGATAAATTATTTCTATAAGACTTATTAAATAATAAATTTATTTATTAGAATTTACGCGTAAGTATTCCGTTAATAGGTAATCTACCATTAAAGAAAATATGAGATTGAGTTAGTGCATCGTTACTTCATGTTGAGAATAAAATTGAAGCACATGTTATAGTTTTTTAATAAAATTTTGATAAAAATTGTGAATACGTAGCATTACAAGACCATAAAAGGCCACGTGTATATATTAAATATAAGGAAAAAAAAATTATAAATCATTACTCTTAAATTAATAAAGAGCGCCCACCAACCTTTTTAAAAGTTTTTTCCACCAGTAGATGCAATACAACACACACCCATCTATCTCTACGCAATGGTTTGCCACGTGGGTTGCTATTAAAATAATCATAAAAAAATAAAATAAATTTTTTAATCCCAAATTAAAAGTTGCATGGTTTAAATTTTTTAGATTAAATTTTTTGAAAAATAATTTTTTTAATTTTTAATTTTTAGTGAATATTTTTAAAATTTTAAATATTTTTTTTTACTTTTTTAAATGTAACTTACTTAGATGTATCGGAAAAAAAAAATTTGTGAAAAAATATTTTAAAAAATTAATAAATACATAAAAATACAAAAAATATGCTGAATTCTTGTATTATTATTTTTTTATATTTTTGGTATTTAGTGAATTTTTAAAATATTTTTTTATAATTTTTTTACTTTTTAGGTATATTTATGTTAAGTATGTCTAAAAAGTAAAAAAAAATTACTTAAAATATTAAAAAAAATTCAATAAAAAAAAAAACGGAAAATAAGAAAATAAAATTTTTTGAAAAATATTTTTGGAAAAGAGAAACCAAGCAAAGTGATTATTTTATTTTTTTAAAGTTAAAAAAATTTAAAAATATATCTCAAACGAGATTATTTTAACTTCAAATTAAAAATAATTAAAAAATTAAAAAGTTGAAAAGCAAACACACATCCCAGAGGAAACCTATATAGGTCAAGTGTGAGTATGTTTTTTTTTTATTATTATTATTATTATTAATTAATTATTTAAATGAAGTCTTGCCATTCAATATAACTAACAACAACAGCACAAGCCCTTGGTCCTTTGTTCTTTTTTTATAACCTTAATTTTTTTATTATTATTTTTTTTGTTGTGATGAATTTTTTTAATTGGAATAAAAAATTTAATATATAATTTTGAGATATTTAACCAATCATCATTAGATAATTGATTTACAATAAAACGAGGAATGTAATAAAAAAACTGCAATTCATCAATAGTACAACCTCCATGATTTGCAAACATGTCAACACATTTATCTACTTCTTGATGATATAATTAATTAATAGAATTCTCATCATGCTCATAAGGTGTTTACAATTATAAAGTTGGTATGGTCGGTTTGGCATCTCACTTAATTAATTCTTTGGCAAATTACCAACCTCCCTCGTGGTTTAATTAAAATACGAATTTTCTCTAAAATTTGAGAAATTATATCTCGTCCTTGAGATTTATATTTACATAATAAATTGTCTTATAAAATTTATATTTACATAACAAATTATTTTTAATTTATTATGTAAATATACATCACAGGAGATAATTTATAATTTTTCAAATCTTTAAAAAAAATCCGTATTTTAGTCGAATCTTGGGAGAAGGTTGATAAGTTGTCCTTAATTGTTATATGAATTAAACATTTATTTTTACTTTCAAATTAGTCAAATCTAGAACAAGCACCGATTTCAATCCACCTGTGAGCATCCATAATTAAAACTTGTAACAGCCAACAACCCATCTACCTAACCTATCCCTAATGATGCCCATTTCCACTAGCATTTTTTAAATTATTTTTAACTGCTCTATCTGCGTTGAGCTTAAAAATTCACTTGATAAAAAAATATAAAAAGTCAAAAGGTTATCAAATTATTATTTTTCTTCTCTTGTAGATGTATTATGTAAAAGCATCATTGTATAAAGAAAATTTTCTCTAAATCTCATTTTGGAGAATGATGATCTATTTAGTCTTAAGAATTTTTTTATACATTAATTAGTTCTATTGATTTTAGAAAGATAAATTTAATATATTATTTAGAAATTAGATTTACGGTTATACCTTTATTTTTATTATGCTTCATTTTCTTTTTTTTTTCTTTTGTACTAGAAAAGTAATGTACACAATTTATGAAAATTAAATTTGGGATGAATTTTTATATGAATATCTTTTTTATTTGGAAAACATTTCAAAGGTAGTACAAAAATAATTTGAAATATGAGATTCTTCAAACATTCTAAAAGGATGTAGGATTCTTCAAATATTTCAAAAGGAGTACCAAAATTCCTTAGTAAACTTTGAGCAAATGTATAATTTCAGACGGTAACACTCTAATATAACACTCAAACGTAATATTCTAATGTAATACTAAAAAAAATAAAAATAAATCTTTTTTTTCTAAATGTAACATTCCAACAAAATTTCTTAGTGCAACATTCTAATGTAACACAAAAAAATCATTTGGTGTACTTTTCTCAAACGTAACAATCTAATATAATACTCCAAAAAAAAGATATAGAATTCTTTAGATAATTCCGAAAGTAATACAAAAATTCCTTAGTAAGTTTTGAGCAAATGCATAATTTCAAATTGTGAGTATTACATTTAGAAAAATTAAATTAAGGAATTTTTTAGTATTTTGTGTGTATTACATTGGGGTGTTACGTTTGAGATTACATTGATTGGAGTGTTACGTTCGAAAAAAGTACACTAATGATTTTTTTTTTTTTGTGTTACATTGATTGGAGTGTTACATTTGAAAAAAGTACACTAATGATTTTTTTATGAGTGTTACGTTATTACGTTTGAGAAAAGTGCACCAAGGAATTTTTTAGTATTTTACATTGGATTATACGTTAGTTAGAGTGTTACATTATTGGAGTGTTATATATTTTTTTCGTATATGAGATTTGTTTTATGAGGGAAAACCCAAAACCTCTTTAATACAAATTGCCTAAATGTATAATTTTACATTTAGAGAAATCTGCTTTTATCTTTAGAAAATTAAAACCAAACATATAACTGACTACCGTTTTATGTAATTTTTACTTTAATGGGACTTCTAAGTTTATAAGAAAAAATAAAAGACTAAACAATTTATAAGATTACATTTTAAGATTTATTGATATTTTACCCTTATACAACAAGTGACCTTTTTTTTATTCTTATAAAATAAAAACAACAAAACTTTTTCACCTATAATAATAATGTAAGTGTTGTCCTTGCAGCAATTCATAGTGCCTCGTAACAAATTTTTCACATGTTTTTTTATCAGATGCATGAATTAGCAATCCAATCCCTTATTTTCAAACTAATAAGTCTCAAACCGAGAAAAGAAAAGCCAAATGTGTAGCAAAGCAATTCTTTTGTTTATTTATTGAAATTGCAATTAAATTCAACAAAATAGTCTAATTCTTCCACATTATTTTTGTGTCACGAAAAACATGTGTCCTTTGTCTTATGTATGTATATAGATCTCAATTAATGAGGTCTCGTTTGGCAAATGTCATTTTTAGCTAAAAAGTTAAAAAATTACTAAAAAAATCAAAAGTCAAGAACCCATACCAAAAAGTTAAAATTTTATTTTTCTATCTACTTTTTGCACATCTTTTCGTAAAAAGTCAAAAAGTTATCCCAAACATACTAATTTTTTTTTACATCACATTTTAACCAAAAAATAAAAAAGTTACTAAAAAATCTGTTCTCAAACAAGGCCTTAGTGTTTTAAAAAGTTGATAAAAAGTTAATTTTTTAGTTTTTTTGACTTTTTTGATAATTTTTTTGACAAAAAGTTAGATTCTTTTGAGTAAAAAAATTGATTTTTTTAGCTTAAAAAACTAAAAACACTAAAAAATTGACTTTTTTTACTTGCTGTCAAAATGTTCCTAAGTTTATAAAATTAAAATTCATTAAATAATGTAAATAATGTATGTTATTCACAGAGAGACACGTGGGTGGGGACAGTAATGCCAACTTGGTGTAGACCACTAGTGTTTTGAAAGAAGTATATATCCGCCCTGTTTGGTTTGGCTTTAGAAAAAAAAGTTTTGGAGAAAATTTTTGAAAATTTTGTTTGGTTTGTAATTTTTTTTAAATTTTTTTTAAAATTACTTTCTCTCTCGTACACATCAATTAATCACTTTTTCTCTCTTCTCTTTCTTTTTCAATTATTTTTTTCTCACATACATCTACTAAATTACAACAAAATATCAAATCATCCAAAACTTCCAAACTATTTTTAAAATATACAACAAAACAAACTACAAAAATTTTTAAATTCTCTTCTTAAAATATTTTTTGAAAACTTATCTCTTAAAATCAAACCAAACAAGGTCGAATCATTTTCTATGTATATAATAGAGGGAAAAAGATCTAGACCCCCACTGGCCTCTGATTGGCTAAGTTTTTTTTCTTTTTCTTCTCTTCTTCCTCTAATCACCAATCCCCACGTGTGTATGGAGGGTGGTGGGGGGTGGAGGCTTGAGGGAGTCTCAATCACAGCCCATAATAGAGTATCAATAAATGATTGAGACTCTTTTTAGATCTTCACGACTTCTTTTAGATCTGAATTATGGATGATGTGTACCTACACATATATAAATGGATTCCAAATATATATATATATATATATCAATAATTAAGATCTAAAAGTAATTGTAAAAATTTAAAAAGAAAAGAAAAGAAAAGGGTCTCAAGTATTTTTTTATTTTATTTTATAGAGAATATATGATATAAACAAAAGACTCAGAAAGCAAAGGTGTGGTGTGGTGTGGTGTGGTGTGGGACAGGTGAATGAAAAAAGAGAAGAGAGTTGGGGGGACACGCCAAAGTCTCTCTTTCTTACCTAATAAAAGCGTCAGCTATTTAACTGCTGCCTCCCCCACCAGCAGCTGGCTGCAGCACCCCCATCCCACTCCCCCAAAAATAAAAGAGTAATGATATATTTTTTTAATTTTAAAATTTTAATTGAGTTTTAATGATGTATTAAGAAATAAAAAAATAAAACTAAAACCAAGACAGACATCATCACAAAGTCCATTCTTTTTAGGGCTCATTAAAATTCATTAGAGTTCTTTTATTAAAATTTCGAATATTTTTTAAAATGAAAACATAAAAAATTCTCCCCCGCCCACCATTCTCAGCCGGCAATCCTTTCTCCTATAAAATATATGGTAAAATGGGTATGGCTTCTGTCCAGTCCGGGATCGAATTGGATCGTACTGTTGGGTCCGTGGGGACTCACCACGGGTCCCGTTTTGATAATCTGAATCGTTCAATGTGTAGAACTCGTCGAGTACTATATACTTGTAAAAAATCAAGTTGATTGGATATCGATAGTTATATGATCAAATCAGTTTCGTATTAAAAAAATTGGACGGTGAACAAATTAACGGTTGACAAAAAATTGATTTGATCATATAGCTACCGATATCCGATTAACGTGATTTTTTACAGGCATATAGTACTCGACGAGTTCTACACATTCAACGGTTCAGATTATCAAAACGGGACCCGTGGTGGGCCCCCACGGGCCCAACAGCACGGTCCAGTCCGATTCCGGACTGGACAGAAGCCATACCCTGGTAAAAAATCTATTTTAAAGGGGATGTAAAGTGTTTAGTTTTTTTTTTGGGGTAAAATATTGTGGTTATAAATATATTTTGTTGTTTTAGAACATATTTTGTTTTTAATAATTACAATGTTTCTAAAAATCATGGGTATGTTTGGTTTGGTTTTAGGAGAGTAATTTTTAAAAATTATTTTGGGTAGAGAGTTTAGAATTTTTTTTAGTTTGTTTGGTTGTGTATTTTGAAAGTAATTTTGGAGTTTGGGAGTTTGGAATGATTTGATATTTTGTTATAATTGAGTAGATGTGTGTGAGAGAAAAAGTGATTGAGAATGAGAGAGGAGAGAGAAAAAATAATTGATTGATAAGTAAGATAAGAGAAACACTACTAGAAAATTGACTTTTTGCGTCTAGCTTTTTGCGACTGTTTGATTAGCCGTGGCAAAAAAAAAAAAAAAAAAAAGAGATAAAAAACGCAACAACATAATGAAACGCAAGTAGGTAGTAAAAGGTCCCTATTTTCTTTCATTTATTTGCGCCCTTTTGTTTTGCCCTAGCAGGCTCACTCGACTCTCTCTCTCGTTCCTGCTTTCTATCTCGCTCACGTACCCATCGTTGTCTGAAGGACTCCATCAGTATGAATCTCTCCCTCGATCTCTCAATCTCTCTGTTTCTGTCTCGATCTCTCTTTCTCTCTTGAACTCTCAATCTCTCTTTCGCACAATCTTGCTCTCTCTGTATCTGTGTACACATCTCGCTGCAATTTGCCCGATTCATCGCAGAGAAACCCTAACTCTACTAGTAGACCGCATTGAAAAGGTCTCTTGGAGTTCTCAAATGCAGCAGAGTAAGCTCACCTATCACGCATTGTGTACAAATTAGGTACCAACTCTCTTCAAATTTCCTCTGTTTTTTTTATTCAGTTTGTTTTGATTTGTTTCATATTTGTGGTTATCTATGGTTTTTCTTGCAGGTGATTGCAAATTCAATCTCACTATTAAATCTATTTGATGTTATCAAACTTTTAGACTCACTGATATCTATAATCCATCTGATGTCTCTGTAATCCAACTCTCTTCTCTGCTCTTCGGTACTCTCTCTTTCTTTCTCTCTCTCTCTCTCTCTATATATATATATATATATATCCAAGTAATGTATAACTATATACATACATACATTCCATTTCTATGTCCATCAAACGAATCAGATTACTCTGAGACGACGAGTACAGTATTATCTACTGTACAATCGGTATCGAGCAAGCTTTTTTTAACTGCGAGAAATCTCTCTTTGTATGCTTGACTAAGCAATCTCGATGATTGTGAATTTTTCGAATCACGTGATTAACATTAGTTTTGTGATTTTACTTGTTATCGTCCATTCTTCCACGATTCAATCATCATGTTTTGTAAATTCTTCGACTACAATGTGAATTGTCTTTGTGATTGAACTCTCAAGTCTTGACTTAATTGTGCATTGAAGAAAATTGGTCTGGTAATTTGAGTTACTTGTCAAAAATAAAAAATAGTAAATAGGATGGAATCAAGAATTCTCTGAATTAGGTAATTTGAAAGGCTATTTTTTGTTTGTTTGTTTTTTTTCCCCCTTCCCTTTGATGATTTTAAAATGTTACATGGCTTGGAGGCACTTAGATTGTACTTAGACTGTGTATGAAATAGTGCTTCTTCTCATTATAAGTGATTTCAATTGGGATAAAATTTATGTGACAATAGTTTTATATATATGCATCTATCTTTTTTCTTCATGTTTTCTAATGGATGGTTGTTAAGATTACTAATAAAAGTTTATGCAAACAATTTGAACTTTGCCTTGATGAATTTGATTGGCTGTACTTTGGCACTTCTTCACTTCATCTACTCCTTAAGATGGTAGTTCTAAATTTTGATTTTCAGCTAACCGAGCTCCGACTATTCGATATGTTTCTTGCTGGAAGTACCCTGATCTCATTGATAACGAGTGGGCCAAATAATTCAATCGGGTAGATAGCTGAACCATACCATATAGTTCCAAAAGAATGAAAGTTGCAAGAAAGGCAGCAGCAATATACTAGAAAGAACTTTTTCAATATTGCCCATATGCAATCCATTGTATAGATGTTGGGACGTGTGGACGCTAAGATAGAATAGACCTGCTAATAAAGATGATGAGAGGTTATTCCTCTTATAAGGAAAGGATTAAAACCTTCTACTCCCCATGTTAAAAAGCCTAACTATAGAAGGGTGACCTTTGAGATAGACCCTAAGGAGTCGAGGCCCGGAGGCTATATTTTTCTTATTAGTTCACAAGGATCAAGCACATGTATTCCAAGACTATATTAGCATGTTACATGTACATGAGATGCACTATGTACTACTTTAGACCTACTAATAATTTTCCTAGTGGAATATGATACAATTGCTGCTTATTTACTCCTCATCTCTCTAGTTAAACTTTCTATCTTAATTGGTGTAACATTATGTTTGTGGATCATATTCCTCCTTTCATTATTTTGTGAAATATGGTACAACTTGTTCTTATTTACATTGTTGCCCTTCCATCTTTGTTACTGTATTTTGTTCAGTTAAACCTGCTATATTTACCATGTGAACACTGCCTAAGCACAAGATCCAGAGTTTTAATTTTAATTTTTATAGTTATTATTTTTTTTAATAAAAAAATGATGGGGTTTGCTGTAAAAGCTAATATATCAGTGGTAAAAGGAACTTATTCATTCGGAATGTGACCTCAAAGAAGGAAAAGGATATGCTTTTGGCAAATAGATATATATGGTTTAGTCCTATGTTACATGGCTAGGATATGAGTATTGATTGTAGGCATCGAACCTCTTAAATCCAATCTTAAGTTTAAAAACTCTTAGATGGCAGGTAGGAAGTACAGGTCCTAATCCTCTCTACCCCATTCCTTCTACACACACACCCATCATCGGTCCCACAATATTTTGGAGTCCTCTCTCATCAAACAAATCATGAAAATTTTACTATACAATTGTCCATGCTTTGAGGTCCTCTACATTGATGGTTTGGCCCAATACCATGAATGGTCATTATTTCCAAGATAAAAACAATATAATAGGACCAGCTACTCTACCAGGGTTCAGGCTGCCTTTACTTTATGGGGTTCACAGGAACCAGTGTCCCCAATTAACACCTTAAAAGTGTTCATAGGCCATTGGTTTTATTTGGTGTACTTTTTGAACTATAATATGCGCTTGTCATTGTGATACTTTGTAAACTCATTCTTTTTATGGATGTGTACAAAAACAGTTCAAGAAACAGTTCCAGTGGGCAGCAAACTTCAAAAGAAAACGAATAGGTATGCCACTCTGCTCTTCAAAAGGAAATTATTAACACATTATACTAACCTATTTCTCTGCTTTTAATGAATTTTTCAACTTATTATGAATTAGGTTGCCTATTTCTCTGAGAGTCGTTGTTAGGGAAGTAGCATTTTAAATCAATTCTTTTTGGGTGTATGTATGGCCTCAACATTGTTCAGTAGTTTTTTTGTTGCGGAGAGGAGCATTCAAGATTGTGTATGGTTCCTAGACCCGTCTTTAGTTTTTTTTTTTTTATCCGCATAAATTGTGTAGTTCATATATGACATGGTTAATGCTACTCTTTTATTGCTATAAATCAGCATCTGCTTGTTTTCTTTAATCTGCTTGTAAAGAGTCAAAAACAGGGGTCAATGATTACCACAAATATAGCTCACTTGTTTGGCTATTATAGTGAACCAACGGTGCAGGTTCAAATATTGAAATTTGTTGTGGTCTTTAGATTTTTAGATAATGCTATATCATATAGCTAATAGGATTAGTGGACTCAGCAATAGGTTTGAACAATGTCTCAGAATGAAAATGAAATCTATTTATTGTCTCTATTTTGCTCATAACCAAAATGGGAACTCCTAACAGGGCTACTTGTACACCCTGGAAATTTTGAAAGTACTCCAAAATAGAGCACAAAATGGTTTATCAATTTTTATTTTTATTTTTATGGCTTCTATTTATTTAGGTTATTGGATGCTTTTAAAAAGTAGTTGTTGATTAAGGCCAGGGTACCATTATTTTAATCTTCACGAATTCCTCATCCATTTTCAAATAATTAGATGGATTGACTGGTAGTAGTAGTGTCCAAGTTTACAAATTACATTGCTTATATCTGGGCATTCATGTCAGCTAAGAAATCTAAATATTGACATGTGATTTATTTCATGAGAACTTCAAAAAATGGTGATACTTTGGTTGGAGTTAGACTTCATATTGAAACTTAAAATAATTGGATAAATTTAGAGTGAGTGACCTGATTCTGGGAAGTTCTATTAACAATTTTACTAGAAAGCAACACCAAATTAACTTAGACCTTTGCCAGAAGAAAGGGAAAATATTTAAATGCCTTCCTACTATTAAATTTCTAGGATATTTTCTTTATGCTGGTGTTCCAATAATTAGTATTAGTTTTTCTATCCTTCGTCATTCAATACAGGCATAATGCTAAGAGAATGTTTGTGATTTGTTGAAATTAAAGGTGTTGCTGGTGGGACTGCATCTGGAAAAACAACAGTTTGCAATATGATTGTTTTGCAGCTCCGTGATCAACAGATTGTTCTTGTCAGTCAAGTATTTTCCTGGCTCTCTTCCGGCTGTTAAGTACTAATAAAACCAGTAGTTATTTCTTACTATTACTACTGCACATATATTACAAACTTGAGTGATGTGATTTGCTTAAGACATCTGTTCTTACTGCCTATCATCTCAATCTAATGAATCTGTGCAGAATTTAAAATGCTTTGTATGCTTGAGCTTGTGAATTTTGACTGTTTAGCCTAACTATCATCTGTCAGAATTTAAAATGAATTTATAAATATTATATAGATTGTTGTTGCTATTTTAAAGCATTCTTGAGCTCCATTGTTTCCTGGGTTAATACTTGAGCTACTTTGCTCTCTCTCTCTCTCTCTCAAAGCAGATTTCTCTTAAAGCAGATGACGAAATCAGAAGATGTCTGTAATCTCAAGAGTTGTTGCTCTTCTTCCGACTTTGTAACAAGACTGTGAAGGATTCTTAGAATCAGAACTACTGTAACCTCAAATGTTCTTTGTAATTGCAAGAGATGAAAAACTCCTTGTTATTGTTGCATACTTTTTTTTGTTTTTTTGAAGAGAATTTTATTGAGGGAAGAAATGGAAAATAATGCATGAATGTTGAGATTTTTGTAAATATGTCTCTACGTTTATTGTATATAGTATTTGAATATATATATATGATTGTAGGTTTTTTTTTTTTTTTTTTTTTGCGACGGTAAGAAGATGGTCGCTAATACATTGTAGGCCTTTTTTAAACTCTTTTGCGACGGCAAAATATCAGTCACTATAAGCAGGTTAGGTGGTCGCAAATAGTTTGCGACTGCTATTTTGCAGTCGCAAAAAGTATTTGCCACCCCCACATTTGCGACCCTCATTTGCCGTCGCATGGGCTGTCGTAAAAGGTCTTTTGCGACTGTTTTTTTATTATTTGCGACGGCTTGTAGCGGTCGCAAAAAGTACTTTTTTTAGTAGTAAAAGTGAGTTTGGAAATTATTTTGAAAATTTTACAAACCAAACAAATTTTTTTTTTTTTCCAAAATCACTCTACAAATCCAAACCAAACATACCCCATGCTTCTAAACTGTATTGAATATCATTTTAGTGGTTCAATTTGGTTTGATTTCAAAATTTATAAAACCGTAAGTAATGATTTAGTCTTGGTTTAGTCTTAAACTAAACTAATTCGAATTATGATTATCCCTAACAAAAATTATATCATAATTAACATTATAACGATTATAACTAACACCACGATATGTATAGCCATGTCATAATTAATACCATAATAGACTATAACTAAAAACTAACTAGGAGACATATAGTAGATAATCCAACAAATTTCTCAAACATTATAAAGAAATCTATATATCTATAGTGACAATTTTGAATAAAAATTATAAAATATGGACAAAATTAGTATTGCCCACCCCGTCTTATTTTTTGTCCGACAATGATAGAGAGTTTTAATTTTGGAACTTTAAAGAAAGTTTTAATGATGTAGCAAGAGAAAAAAAAATAAAAAAAATAAAAACATAAGTACATATACCACATCACATGTGAGTCTCACTCCTTACCACATCACTAAAATTCCTTTTAAAGCTCTTAATCTTTATTTTTTTTTTATCCTAATTTTTTGCTATTCCCAATGTATTAGTGCTATTAGTGATGCATTTTTTAGTGGTCTAAATCATTGTTGTATTTCAAAAGTGACTTTTAACCTCTTTGTCAGTATTGTAGCAGGTGCAGTTTTTTCTCAAATAAATAAATAAAAATGGAGCTGTTATGTAGAAAGAGAAAAAAAGAAGAGGTGATTAGGTGTATGTAAAGAAATTAAAATTTTGGTACAACTTACAATTTTTTTGGGGTGGAACTAATTAATTGGTTGGTTGTAAAAGAAGGATTCATGACACATCGGTGAATGCTTTAAAATTTTAAAAATATTGTTGTCATTATATATATATATATATATTATGTTGTTCTATTTTAATTATTTATTTGTTGATACATCATCTCCATTAGTTACATTTGTTTTATTTATTTATTTCTTTTTTTCTTAAATAATGCAATACAAGTAATTATTATTATTTAAATAAGTTGATGAGTAAAGTTTTCGTCATTGATCTAAAAATCATGAGTAATATTAGGGATTATGAAAAAAATATCATAAAAACGATTATAAAAGATTTTTCACTTTTAGATAACGCATAAAATAAAACACCACACACTGATCAAATTATAAAAGAAATTTATGATGTATTTCATAATTTTTTTTCATAATTCTTAATATTATTCAAAAAGCACACACTCTTTCTCTTTCAAACAAAATTTTCGTTTCAGACCCTAGCACCCAAACTAGAGGAAATCGCGCTGGCCATTTTGGAATCGGCCTCCCATCACCTCCTTTTCCTTTTCCTTTTCCTTTTCCTTTGATTTTTAGTTGCGTTGAATAAGCATCCTAGATATATTTCTAACTCTGACTTCTTCACTGCTGACATTTATGCACCGGTGGTCGCCCTAATGGTAGTCTTTTGTACACTCTAATCTACTAGTGTATCTTGTTTTGTTTATTGCCACTAGTTATAATATGTCCTGTAACTAGTTAGGTTTGTTGATGTATCATTTTGTACTGGTCGCTGTTTTGATGGCTCTCCTTCGTTTGCAAAGCATCTCCATCTACTTAATTAGATCCTCTAAAATGTAAAGTAAGAACACGAAGGTTTAACATGGTTTGGCCAATGTTGGCCTACATCCACACACACAAATCCCTAAAGGGCTATATCTTTAAGTCACTCAACTTGGTTCTCTTATTTACATGATACACCATATAAATAGAGTGAGAGATACAATCAAATCTCTTTAATTAAAGAATTGAAATAAAATAAAGACACAAAAGAATCATAATATGCACAAATCATAAGATCTCCATATCTTTTATATCTTATGATATCTTTGACAATGGCCCCGTTTGGTAGAGTTGTGGGAAAGTGATTATAGCTTATACCTTAACAGCTTATAGCTTATAACTGTGAACATAAGCTGATTTTTGACTTATAAATTAAGTTTCTCCTTCCCCACTCAAAGAATAAGTTGATTTTTGACTTACAAAAAGGTATAAGCTGTATTGTTAAGCTGAACCAAACACATCAATATAGCTTAAATTAAGCTAGAAATAAGCCCTACCAAACAGGGCCAATATAATTTTATTTCCAATACATCTTAGATATATTTGTAGCTCTGCCTTTTTCGCTATTGACGTTTATGCGTCGGTGGTCGCCCTAATGGTAGTTTTCTACGTGCTAGCGTATCTTGTTCTGTTTATTGCCAGTAGTTATAATATGTCCCGTGACTAGTTGGGGTTTGTTGATGCATCATCCTGTACTGGTCGTTGTTCTGGTGGCCCTCATTCGTTTGCAAAGCATCTCCAACTACTCAGATCCTCCAAGCCTCAGTATTCTGCGACCCACTTTTGTATGTTTCCCTTCATCCTCCGATCTCCTTTTTCCCCTTCCAACCTCCTTTTCCTTTTTCTTCTTGTTTAAAGGCACAATTGTTCTTCTTTTTGGAGTTGCTTTGTTAGGATCTATTTAGAGATTGTATTAAATTGTATTCGTCTGAAGTTTTTTGTTTTTTATATTTTTTATGTGGATGAGATTGGTGTTTGTATTAATTTCTTAATTAATGAATGATATTCTTAATTTTACTAAAAAAATTAAAAATAATTTTTCCAAAGTAATAAATAAATAAGTTGATGAGTAAGTGAGTTATATTTTTATCATTTTTAATTTTAATAGTTTCTATTTCAATTATCAATTTGTATTATTACCCACCACATCAATTTACCCATAGGGTTTATAACATTTTCCTTTTTGAAATACTACCATTTTTTTTTCACTCATGTATTTGGATAGGATTATATAATTTGTTGATTTGTACAATATCCAAATCCATCAATTTTTATATTACTCCTTTTCTAATATAATAAAAGATAAATTATACTGACTTTCCTTGGATTTAAAATAAATAAATAAATTTTACAAGAATGACATACACTAATTTTTCTTTTAGTAAGGTTCATGTGGCTATAATTAATGCAAATAGTATGAAGATATAAGGATTGAAAAAGTAACATGTATATTTTAGTATCAAAGAAATGACAACATTATATTTTTCATCCATATTATTAATGAATTATAGATGAAAATGGAACTAAGTGCTATATAAAATTAACTTTAAAAAAATTAATATAATTATATCAAACTTATGGGGTTCAATATATATTTTTTTTCAAACATAAAAAGAGGTTAGTATAGTTTACCATATAATAAATATTGAGCAATGATAGTTACATTTTGTTTTAATTATAATAAAGAAAAATGCTATAAACAACCCATAGTTAGTGTAGAAAATATGTAAAAGTTGTATTTAAATGTGTAAAATTTATATACAAAGAGGGAAAATTAGTTAGAGATCCTCTAGATATTTATGTAAGAGTTTAAGGACATTAGATGTTTGGTTCCTAGTTATAGTCTCTAAGTTTTCAAATTCTAGAAGAATTAGGAAAATTTTTAAGATGAATGGTAAAAAATGACATTACAACTTATAACCCTAATTTTCTCACGATGCTCGCTCGCTCTCTCTCTCTCTCTCTCTCTCTCCCTCCTTATATATATGTATATGTCTGTGTGTGTATTCTCTCTCTCTCTCTCTCTCTCTCTCTCTTTCTCTACAATGGATGATTACTTCAACTATAACTGCCCCCGTTCGCCACGCCTTCAATTGCATCCATCTACTGTGTCGCCATCGTTTTCAACTACATCCATCTCTACCGCCGCCATTATTATCAAGACTTCAAACAATTGTGTCGTCGTTTGTAACAATCGTATAGATCTGAACTGTGTTTTCGTTGTTCGTAACCACCATCGAGATTTGAACCTTTGTTCGTTGTTCGCAACTCCATCACCTTACCGTTGTTGACTCCACTTGCCATTTTTTTTACAATTCCTCTCTCTCTCTCTCTCTCTCTCTTCATCTCTTTATATTTTCAATGATTAATTTATCTTTTATCCATTTCTTAGTTCGATATTATTTTTCCATTTGATTTTTGTATTGTTGGTTTAATAGACATTGTTGTTGTAATAATGTAAAAATATTTGATTTTTGTTTAAGTTTGAAATGAAATTAGTTGGTGAAATTTATCTGACTTTTTTAAATTCTTTTTTAGCAAATTTAATCAGTGAAATTTCTCTATTTGATCAAAGAAATTTCATTGACTAAATTTATTGAAATTGCAAAAAGTCAAAGAAATTTCACTATCATAACAAAATTTTCCAGCTACAATTAAAATTTTCAGTGACTCTTTGGCGAAGTGAAATTTGACTTTGCTAAGTCAGTAAAATTTCACGAAATTTCACATCGCTAATGTTCACTAGTGAGTTGCCAAAAAATGATCACCGACAACTGATGGTTGTCGCTGAAAAATTGTCGCTAATCGCCAGCAGTGGCCAAGATGTTAAAAAGGTTGGTGGGATAATGAAAGGACATTAAACGTACTTTGTTTTTCTTAAAAAAAGCTTAGTGTCCCGAAACTAACAAGCATATCTTGTTATTAAACTAATACAAAATCTTTTGTAGGGAGCTAAAAAAAAAAAAAAAAAAACACCCATAAAAATAGGGGGAACTAAGATCAGTGGCATAATTAAAAAATAACTGCAATATATATAGGAATTTTTGAGATGTAAGTCTAACACACATAAAAGGTTTTGCACTATACACAAAAAATAACTTACACCATACATGGTATAGACTTTTATACCCCATGAAAATGAATTTTTTTCCGTTGTCCCACTAATTTGTGATTTTCCCATAAAACATGAAAATTCTATTTATATATATAAAAAAAAACTCTACAAAAATAATGTTGCAATGTCATTTTAGTAAACAAAATCATCTTTATGGTTAGTTTTTTTTTTTTTTTTTGAAAAAAAAAAAACATTGACATTGAACCATATCATTGTATTTGTGTATAAATTTTATATTTGTATATCATTACTTATAAAAATATTTTAACTGTGATCAGTAGTAGAGATAGGCAAGCATCCACCCAATTTGTCAAAACTGGCCTGAATAAATCTGTCACAAAATAGATGGTTTTAATGGTTTGAGTTCGGACGAATGACGGAAGGAAGTCTACCTGAGTTAACCCGATTCGCCAACACTCCTAAGAAAATAAAGTTATGCATTTATGCTTTATGTGTTAAAAAAATGATATTTTATTTAGTAATTATATTTACATTATGAAATATAAAAGTTGAGCCTTTATTTTTATTATAAAAAATGAACAATAAAAAAATGGGGTGCAAAATAGTAATGAATTACTGAAAAAGAGTTTGAAAAAACGCCCAAAACAATAAAGTCCAAACCGCCAAATCAATTCGCATTCATCAATCAACCCGTACGGTCTGCTCAATCTACATTCGCTAACTAAGCGGACAAATGTAGATTGATTTTTTTCAATTAGATGGATGGTGGATAAGAGACCACCCGACATAGCCCAATCCACGAGCCCCCTAATTAGTAGGATCCTTTAACAATTTTTTATTTTTTAATTCTATCCTTTTCTTTTTAGGGTATCCATCATATGTTCCAGTTACCACTTTTTGGCATTTGGTTATTATGGTATTAGTTATAATTTGGTTAGGATTCTTTTGATGTTAATTATAATTCATTGTGTTATTGATTATGATATTATTTTAATTATGATTCAAATTTCATGATGTTTGGTTATGATTTATTTTTACAAATTAGGATAAATTACAAATATATCTTTTAAAATTTACTTAAAATACGAATTGTCTTATGTGGTTCTAAAATTACATCTCGCCCGTTGAAATTTATAATTTCATAACAAATAGTCCATTTTAATAATAAATTATCAAATCAATTAACAGTTTTTATTAATATCGCATATTTATTTCAATTAATAATTTCTATAATTTTATTCTTGTATAGAATAGTAGTTACGAATTTTATTTTTTTAATTAATTCTGTTAAATAAATTTTTTTACAATGAAATATTTATAAATTTTTAAACCACAATAGATAATGTGTATTTTAAATAAACTTGAAAAGTGTATTTGTATAATAACTTACCCCTAAAAATATATAATAATGCTCAAAGAACACATAGGTCCTATTTGGCAATAGATTTTTGGGTTAAAATAATCAATAAAGATAAAATATTAGGTTAAAATAGCTAATAAGATAAAATATCACATCAAATTATAATCATTTTATTTTTTCTCTCACAACTATCAATTCAACTATAAAAAAAAAAAAAAAATCAACTTTTCAAACACAATTTTGACCTCGTTTGGGACGTACACTATTTTAGTTGGCTACTTGAATTTTTGACTAATTTATCCTGAGGTAAATTACATTGACACCCCTGAGGTTCTGTTTAATACAGATCTTTCCCTCACATTTGAAAAATTACACTTACCCACTATCAGATTAAAATGACATATTTAATCTCTAGCTTTTATACATATAAAATAATAAAATAATAAAATATTTTATTCATGTTATTTCAAAAAAAATAACAATTTCTTTGGTTTAACTCACACAAAAAATTGAGGTTTCTTTATTTATTTTTTATTTTTTGTGTTTTTTTCATTGAATTTTTTTTTAATATTTAAGTATTTTTTTTTATTTTTTTTATTTTTTTTTATAGATACACCTAATCTACATATACTTAAGAAGTATAATATTTTGTGATTTTTTTTTTAAATTCAACAAATACAAAAAAAAAAGAAAATTACAAAAGTTCAATACATTACTTATTTTGTTGTATTCAATGATTTTTTTTTAAAAAATTTTTTTGTACAAATTTTATACTTTTTAAATATATCTAGATTATTGATCTAATCTAGAAATAATATTAGAAATAAAAATAAAAAATTATATTCATATATAAAAATTTATAGAAAAGAATATCATAAAAATATTGCAAAAATGCATCCGACCCCCAGTAAACCCCACCCCCAGCGACTCCCAGTGCCACGTGGCACTGCGGGATTGGAAGGAAAGAAAAAAAAAAAGAAAAGAAAACTGGCCAATGGGGGCGCGCCACGTCACTGGGGGTCAACCCCCACTGGGGGTGTGTAGCAGCGTTGAAAATATTGTGATAGTGATATTATTGTAAATATAAATCATGTTTATGTGTGTTTTGTTTTAAAATGAAAGGCCACCATTAAGTTATATCATTGGATGTGTTTGGTTTGATTTTTGGAGATAAATTTTCAAAAAAAATCTTTGGAAAAGAGTTTAGAATTGTTTTTTTGATTTGTTTGGTTGTATATTTTAGAAATAATTTTGGAGTGTGTGAGTTTGGAATGATTTGATATTTTGTTGTAGTTGAGTAGATGTGTATGAGAGAAAAAGTGATTGACAAGGAGAGAGGAGAGAGAAAAAGTGGTTGGTTGATGTGTAAGAGATAGAAAGTGATTTTGGAAATTTTTTTCTAAAATCACTAAACAAACAAAATTTTAGAAATTTTTTTCTAAATTTTTTTTCTCAAAAACAAACCAAACACGGCCACTTGTGTTTGAAAATTCTATATAAAATTTATATTTGTATATTATTACTCAATAAGAATATGTTCAGATAGAATTTAATTATAGAAAGTTGTAGAATGTAGCAATGATGATAGGAAGAAGAAATGGTAGAAAAGGGCAAAATAGTCATTTAAAAAATTTTAGGATATGACATAAGCAATCCAGGGGTAATTTGTAATGAGATTACAAATCTCGGGGGAGGGGGATGTAGTTTTTCAAATGTGCAGAAAAAATCTGTACAAAACAGAATTCTTAGGAGGTGTCACTGTAATTTAGCCTGACTAAACTAAAACAGTTGAGTTTAGAAAGATAGTTTGTTTTTTTTAGTTGATTTGAAAGTTATAAGCAAAAAAATAAAGACTGTGTTTGGTACAGCTTTCCAATTATAATTCCACTTCTTCACGTGAATAAAGTGTTTGGATGGGGTTTTCAAAAATTAATTCCACCACACATTTCAAAATACATTTCTGTTTCATGTTTGGTAGAGCTCATTCCAAAACAAACTTCCAATGCAAAACTCTCATCTTTTCATACAGTTTTTGAATTTTTTGAGTTTATGGGACATCCCCTCGGATGTCCGGTCGGTTGAGCATTACAGTAATTTTTTTTTTTTTTTTGAGTAACGCTTTCATACATACATACATGTGTTTGTGCTATTGTAGATTAATTTTCTATTGAAAGCGAATAAAAAAATTTGAATAAAATTGAATTGTGTGTGGTAAACTGTGTAGATGCTAACAAAATAATATTCTAATTTTTGTTTGACTCCCACATAGATAATACATGATAATTTTTTTGACCATTTATTTGAAAATAACAATACAATAAATAGCAAATAATTTATGACAGTAATTATTAAAAATATAAAATTATTTTAACTAAAAAATATTTTAAAAAAATTCGAACCAATTATACAATCAAAAGTTATTTTAAATCAGTAATTGAATATTTATTTTGAAAAAAAAATTATTGCCTTTGTAATATTTTCAATTGAAAAAATTGATTAATGTTATTTTCTGTTAATAATTAATTTTTTTAATTGAATTTTAAAAAGAGATTGCTTATTGATCAGAATTTTCGATAGAGTTTTGAGTAATGTTTTTGGTTATGAGTTATAACAATTTGAATTAAGTTTTGAAAACTCTTTCTAAAACTCATAACCAAACAAATTTTCTTATTTCACATGTTACATCAAACATTGAAAACTCAATTCAACACTCAACTCAAAACTCAATTCAAAACCCTTTTCAAAACTCATAACCAAACAAATTTTCTACACTCAAATCATAATTCTAAAACTTATAAATTCAAAATACAACTCTATTATCAAATCATATTTAGAAAACTCTACCAAACGTTATCAAAATGATTATGAATTGAATGTGATATTTTATCTTATTAACTATTTTAACTTGTTTTATTTTTAATAGACTATTTTAACCCAACTCTCTTTTCAAACACTTTTTTTTTAGCCAAACAAAAATGCTTTAGAGCTCTAAATAATGAGCTCTAAATCCACCACTAGTGACGTGAAAAATGAAAAAAAAAAAAAAAAAACAACAAGGCACAACACACATTGTGATAGTGGGTGAGACTTACTGCCACATCATTAGTAGTAGCACTAATTAGTGGTCTCTAGTATTATTGTTAATCAAATTAAAATAATCAAAAAAAAAATTAAAAACTAATTAAAATTAAAAATTTCCAAAAACGAACTCATAATGAAATGGACTACCACTAACAAGCGCGTCAAGTCAAGGTTGTGGCCATCTATTTATGTGAGTGGTTAGGGAGTTATTATTTTAATAGGTTAAAATTTTTATAGTTAAGAAGATAATTGAATTTTTTTATAATTAAATCTGATATTTTATCTTATTAATTATTTTATTTTTTTATAATTTTTTTTTGTTACAGGAAAATCCTCCTTACCTTCCCGCAGGTCCAAGGCAGCGCCCCTTGCAGAGATCATCAGGGTATCCTGTTAGCCGTTCCGAGCGAGGAGATCATAACCTGAGAACTTGCCCCGACCTACCAAGACAAGTTCTGCTTAAGTCAGGACTCACACAACGGGGGAGCATTGAACCCACACCAAGCATTGAACCCACACCAAGTGCTGATTAGACAACTTGAGATCCAACCTCCTTAAGAGTCAGGATTAGCACAGCGGGGGAGCATTGAACCCACACCAAGCATTGAACCCACACCAAGTGCTGATTAGACAACTTGAGATCCAACCTCCTTAAGTCAGGATTAGCACAGCGGGGGAGCATTGAACCCACACCAAGTGTTGATTGGACAACTTGAGATCCAACCAGCGGGGGAGCATTGAACCCATACCAAGCATTGAACCCACACCAAGTGCTGATTGGACAACTTGAGATCCAACCTCCTTAAGTCAGGACTCGCACAGCGGGAGAGCATTGAACCTACGCTGATTAGACAACTTGAGATCCAACCTCCTAATTAACTGTGCTTCGCCCAGGAGATTGGCCCAAAGGGGAGGGAATTGAACTTGTGACCTTGAGACTTAAACCCCAAGCTTTAACCACAATACCACTAACCCTTGAGTTATTTTTTATTTTTTATTTTTTATAAATTTTAACTTAGGTTAAAATCTCACATCCCAAATTAGGCTATTTTAGTCCATATCTATATCCATGGACTACCCCACCAACAAGCGCGTCAAGTCAAGGTTTGTGTGCATCTATATATATATTTATATCTATATCCATCTATCTATATACGCACAGCTTTTGATGTATATCCTATGACATGGGACCCACATGAGTCTTACAAAAAGTGTTTTTCGGCCTGTGGGGCCCACGCCCCTCACTAGTGAATATGTCGGCAGCAGAAGCGTCACGGCGGCCATACGTTTTCGTGTTTGTTTTTTCGAATAATGTTAACATATTAATAAATGATATGATATGATTTTAAATTTTATAATTTTTATAATAAATTAGATCAATAATAATAATATAATATTAATTAAAATATATTAATATATATATATTAATTAATGTATATAACACGATAATTGTTTTTTATTTTATTTTATTTTATTTTTCCTTCAAGTTTTTAGGACTTTTTGTTACTACATATTTGTACTCACGACACGTCACACACATGAAAGAGTGAAATGATTCCGTAAAACGTGCCGCTGACGGCGTTGACGGTCCTCCAATTGGGGCGCAAGCTTCCTCCCCAGGCCCCCAATCATTGCCTCCGTTTTAACGGCGCCGTTAAACTCCCTCCTCCACTCTAATGATAATGATGATATGATGAGGGATATGACATGTTGAGCATACAAATACATGTATGTTATGAAAAACCATCATGATCATGATCCTCTATGGTGAAATGTATTATTTGTGCTTATTTATTTTAGTGTATTTTTAAATTTTTTAGGTAAAGATATACCAGCCACGTTTGAGAAATTAACTATTTTAGTTGGTTAATTTAATTTTTGACTATTTTAATAAATTAAAATTTTTATATTTGGAAAAATAGTTAGATTTTTTAATAGTTAAATGTGATACTTGTGAGAGAAAAAATGAAATAATTATGAATTTGATATGATATTTTGTTTTATTATTATTTTAATTTATTTTGTCTTTTTATAAATTTTAACATAAAAAAAGCCAAAAGTCTACTTCCCAAATAGGGCCATAGAAAAGAAGAGAAATAATATTTGACATGACCTAAAAAAAATATAATTTTTATCTTTTTATCTTTTTTTTAGTCACGTCACATTTTTATGCTTTTTTGTAAATTTTTTTTATAAAAAGTTAAAAAATGCTCTTATTTGTATTATTCCAAACACCTTCTAAATGGACTTATAAAATAAGTACACTTATTTAGTGCATTATCAAACAACGTTATTTCCAAAATAAAGTGATTGACATAAACATAAAATTAATGAGTTGGGTTGTTTAGGATGATGTAAATAAATATATTTTTTGTCTTTTTATGAAAATATGTACAAAAAAAGTAGAGAGATGATATGACTAAAAAAAAAATACTAATATAGGGGATGCCAAACAACTCGCACTTAGAGAGTGTCTGACATGTGTTAAATTAGTATGTTTTTTGACTTTTTACACGCACAAAAAAAAAAAAAAAACGTGAAATATCGATTATGTTTGAAGTGATGTTATAGAAATATAATGTCATCCAAATGAGATGATTGTGACCTAAATAAGATAATGTGCTAAGACTATGTTTGGCATGAGTTTTTTTGGTTATTTTAGCTATAAAAAGACAAAATAGACTAAAAAATTAATAAGACAAAATGTCACACCCAAATCATAAATCATTTTATTTTTTCTCACAAAAGTAAAAAAAAAAACTAAAAGTCTCATCACAAACAAGACTTTTTAACCCAAAATTAAAATAATTAAAAAATTAAAAAGTTAACTTACATCCTAAACGAAGGTTAAAATAATATGTGCTAAATAGCACATGTCAAACAGTGCCTTAAAATATTTATAATCTATTGATATTTTTTTTGGGATAATTTTTTGAGTATGTAATATGAGTAATACTGGGGTTGTTTGGGGCGTCCTAAATAAGTGTATTTTTTATCTTTTGGACTAAAAAGTTGAGGAAAGAAATATAGATGCTTGGGTTAATTTTTTAACTTTTTACGAAAAAATATGTATTAAAAAATTGTATAAATAAGTGTATAGGAGAAGTTAGTGATATAACCCGTACAGTCTAGCAGAGCAGTGGGCAGATTAGGAGATAGGAAATGATTACCTTCTTTTCGGGCTTGAATTGGATGGTGTTGTTCAGCCCTTGGGGGCACACCACGGGTCCCATTTTGCTAATCGGAGCCATTCAATATGTAGAACTCGCCGAGTACTATATTCTTGAAAACAATTACGGTGATCGTATATCGATAGCTATCTGATCGTCTTAGTTTTTTGTCAACCGTTAACTATAACACCATCCATTTTTTTATACAAAACTGATTTGATCATATAGTTAGCGATATCCAATCAACGTGATTTTTTACAGGCATATAGTATTCGACGAGTTCTACACATTCAACGGTTCAGGTTATCAAAACGAGACTCGTGATCGGCCCCCACTGGCCCAACATTACCCTCTAATTTATGGGTGATTTAAGATGTTCTAAATAAGTATACTTTTTGACTTTTCATAAAAAGATGTGTAGAAAAGTAGAGATGAAATGTTGATTGATGTGACCTAAAAAAGATAAAAAGATAAAAAGATGGACTAAATAGGTTATGCCAAACAAGGGTTTAATGAATATATATACCTAATTTTTTTTCCCCTTTTGACAGCCCAATAAGTGCACTTCCATTAGTTCAGTACTAATCATGTCAACTGGTTGGTTTGTATTAAAATATTATGTAAATTAATTTTTTTACATTTTTAATTTGTAAATAGTGATAATTTTTTAACTTTTTAAATTTTTTTTAGGATGCCAAATCAGGCCTAAGTTTTTTCAAAAAACTATCAAATATTTTACATAATTTTCACGTAGAGATGTGATTATTTTATAATTTTTTTAAATATATATATATATATATTGGGGTTATTTAATATTTTTTATGCAATATTGTTGGAAATAAATTAAATGAAAGAACGAATAAAATAAAAGGGGAGTGGTGTGGTGTGGTGTGGTGTGGAGTTGGTATTGGTGTTGGGGTGTGAAATTGTTGACCAAGCCACAACACTTGACCTTTGGAGAAGCAGTCCCATCATGAAAGGACGATCTCTCTGTCTACAAAGCTTTGCCCATATCTATTTCCTGTCCCTGTCTACTTTTTATCATGGACAGCTCCGTTTGGAAAGTGGTTAGTTTTTGAATTTTTTTAGTTTTTTTAATTATTTTAATTTGGGTTAAAAAGTTTAGATTGGAAAGGATTTTTTGATTTTTTAATTTTTTTTATAAGAGAAAAGTATAATGATTATGGGTTAGATGTGATGTTTTGTTTGTTATGATTAAAATAACTTATTTTGTCTTTTATAACTATTTTAGTCACAAACTAACTTGTCAAATACCACCATGTCAAAACTGGTTCTTTTTTTTACTTTGGAGGTGTTTGACAAAGGTTTGGGGAGTGAGTTAATTTTTTAATTTTTTTTTTTGATTATTTTAATTTGAGGTTAAAAAACTTGATTTGGGTTGACTTTTGGTTTTTTTGATTTTTTTTAGAGAAAAAATATAATGATTATGAGTTGGATGTGATGTTTTGTTTTATTAAAATAAAAAATCTATTTTATTTTATTTTTTTTAAACTATTTTAACCCTAAATTCACTTCCCAAACAATAGCAAAGGTTTTTTTTTTTTGGCTTTTTAGGTTAAAATTCACAAAATGATAAAATAGATTAAAATAGTAAATAAGACAAAATATCATATCAAACCCATAATCATTTCACCTTTTTTTTTTCTCACAAACATCATATCTAACTATAAAAAAAATCAACTATCTTTCCAAACATAAAAATTTTAGCCTATTAAAATAGTCAAAAACTAAAATAACCTACTAAAATAATAACTTTCCAAACACCCACTTTGTTTTAAGATCTAGTTTGAGAATTACTCGTCTCAAAATATTTAATTTCTTATGATTTTAAAATATTAGGTTTTTTTTTATTTTTTTTAATTTTTAAATAATGACTAAAATAACATAATTAATTTTTTTTATTCTTCTTTTAAATTCATTAACATTATTTGAAGTGTAATAATTATATTACTAAGAAGTAATTTTATAAAGTTAATATTTTTAAAGTATGTAATAATTATACTATAAAAACAATTAAATTTTCTAAAAAATATTAATATTTTGAGACGGAAGGAATAATTATTTTAATTAACTTTTTATAAAAAAAGGATAAATTAAAAATACATCTCCTAAGCTTTGCTTAAACTACAAATTGCCCTTGTGGTTTGAAAAATTACAAGGGTAATGCTATAGTGTGCAACTTACACCTTACACCTTTTTGTGTTCACTTACACCTTACACTTACACCTTTTTTACCTTGCACTTACACCTTTTGTGTAAGTGGCACATGGTGTGCAACTTATACATTTTATTTATACCTTCCACTTACACCTTACACCTTACACTTACACCTTACACTTACACCTTTTGTGTGAGTGGCACATGGTGTGCAACCCACTTACACATTTTGTGGGTTGCACACCTAAGAAACCTCCAAATTACAAATACCTCTTAGTTAGAATTTTTTATTTAATAGAATTAATTGAAAAAAGTAAAATTTCTAACTGTTCACCTATACAATAATAAAATTATCTGAATTATTAATTGAAATAAAATTTTAACGTTATTAAAAACTGTTAATTAACTTGATGATTTATTAATAAAAGGATCTATTTGTTATGAAATTAGAAATCTTAGGGGCATAATATAATTTCTAAAATCATAACGGTAATTTGTAATTTAAGTAAATTTCAGGAGTGTGTTTGTAATTTATCCTAAAAAAATATGTCAAAATAAAAAGAATGATTGATTTAATGTTTTAATTATTTTAGACAAAAAAATTAACATGCCAAACACCCTCTAGTCATTTTAAATTTTGTTTTGAATTTAAAAAATCTACCCATCAAACTATTCATTTGAACAATTTATACTGTTCAATATTGCTATTAATTGTCTTTATCTAGATGGTTAACAAAATTAATATTTTAGGTAAATTACACTTTCACCCCTAAAGTAAGACTATTTTCTCACTTTGATTTTTTTTTTTTATATAAATATTCTTTAATTTTGATTTCTAAACTATCAAATTCTTCTTATTTGGCACAAATTGTAATGACTATTTGTGTGATGAAAATACAGTAAATTATATTTGGGTTGATTACATTTTTCATCTTTATAAGACCCAAATTTCACTTTATTAGTCTCTATTGTTTTAATTTGAATAATTTAATCTTTACACTTTAAATCTAATTTTATTTTTTTCTTTCATCTAAATTTCTGTTAATTTTACTTACGTGTACACTTTAGAAAATTGACAAATATTATAAATGTTTTTAATTTTAACCTCCACTTTATATGAAATGAGCAAATTGAAATTATAGTTAAAATATAGGGACCAAATTGTTTAATTTAAAATTATAATGACTAAAATAAATATTTTATTTAAATTCTAAAGGTGAAAAATATAATTAACCCATTTTTTTATCCCCTAAATATGTGTATTTTTCACTTTGTTCCTTAATGTTAGTTTATTTTCTACTTTGTCACTAAAAAAAGACCTTCTGCATTGATCCCCAATCCCACACCACACCACAGCACACCAAAAAAAAGAAAAAGAAAAAAGAAGGATAAATTACAAATACATTCCTTTAGATTTGCTTAAAATATGAATGGTCTCTTGTGGTTTGGAAAATTACAAATATCTCCCTATCAGAATTTTTATTTAACAGAATTAATTAAAAAAATGAAATTTCTAACTATTTACCTATACAATAATAAAATTATCTGAATTATTAATTAAAATAAAATTTTAACATCATCAAAAATTGTTAATTAACTTGATAATTTATTAATAAAAGGATCTATTTGTTATGAAATTAGAAACCTTAGGGAGCATAATGTAATTTCTAAAAGTACAAGAGATAATTTATAATTTAAGTAAACCTCAGGGAGTATTTGTAATTTACCCAAAAAAGAAAGAAAGAAAGAAAGAAGTATATATAGGCTTTGTTTGGAAAGTGACTGAAATAGATAAAAAGTCAAAAAATAACCCCAAGTTGTCACATCACTTTATTTATTTATTTTTTATATTGGCGAAAGTCAGTTGTTAATTATTAGATTAACACATATAGAGTTTAGTCTCTCCATCCATCATAATTCCACTTCTTTTTAGAGTGAGTTGAACTTGTGACATTTCCTCACAGTTAAGCCCTTAATAGAGTTATAGTGGCCACCTAAACTAGGCCTAATTAATTACCTACTTTTTTATATATCTTTTTATAAAAAATTAAAAAATCAATTAAAATAGTCAATTCTCAAACAAGCCCATAATTTCTCTTGAGCATAATTTATCACATCATCTACTAAATTGTTATTTTACAACACTCCAACATTCACTACATTTTTTCTTCGCTCCCCCATTATATCTCTCCTATTTCACCCTACCTACCTCCATCCCCACAATTGACAATCTCTTCTCACAACCAATTGTCTAATCCCCTAAGTTTCAATTCGCAGTCTCTTTGCTCTTCCAATGATACATGCCCATTATGATTTTTTTATTATCATCTATATGGTATGAAGTTACTATTTTTGTGATTGAGTAAGTTTGCAAGTAGGAAGTTTTGAGATTAGGTTGGGTTTAAATTTATGAATGAAGATGTGATTAAAGTATTATGTGAATTAAAATTTTAAGAGAATTTAATGTAATTTTATTAAATTTATGAAGTCAAGGTGTGTTTGATTGGACGGACTGGATAAGGGAGGATTAGAATCTATCGGACTTGAATCCTGGGATTGTGAATCCCCAGAACTATTTGGTTGGATTGGATTTGTATCCTGTGTTTGTTTTCTCATGGATTAGATGTTTGGAAATGATTATTTTTAGTGAATCCAATGTTTGGTTGGACGGACTGGATAAGATAAATGAGCAAAAGACTATTTTACCTTTTTTCAATTGTTTACTAAATAATAGCAATATTAAATATATCTTTAATATTTTATTTTATTTTTTACACAATTAAATAATTTTTTTTAAAATTAAATAAATAAAATATCAATAAAAATATATGTTATTTTTTTAATTAAAATTTAAATAAATTTGTTTTTAAAAATAATAATAATTAAACAATGAAATTAAATAAAACATTTATTAAAATTTAAATAATGAAATTAAATAAAATATAAACAAAATTTTAAAATAAAAACATCAATAAAATATCTATAAAAAATTATTTAAAAAAAAATAAATAAAACATCAATTAAAAGTTAAATAAAATTATTTTAGTTTTAAATTGAGACAATTTTATTGAATTTTACTAAATATAATATATGATTAAATAGTAGAGGGTCAAAATGGTCATTTCACCACCTAATCCCATTAGTAAATAGTTCCTCCAAAATTGTCCCACACCCTCTCCAGGATAGTATAATCCCCCATATGGGGTATAAGGAGTCTGGCTAGATTCCATATCTGGCGGACTAAAAAAAAAAAAAAACCTGAGGGTGTGTTTGATTGGGAGGATAAGGATTTACTGTGCTTATTGTAATCCGGGAAAAGCATCCAATCCGGTGTTTTTTTTTTTTTTTTTTTCATATGGGAGATTATACTATCCTGGGAGGGTGTGGGACAATTTTGGAGGGACTATTTATTGCTGGGATTAGGTGGTGAAATGGCTATTTTGACTATCTACTATTTAATTATGTATTATATTTAGTAAAATTCAATAAAATTTAAATATCTCAATTTAAAAATAAAATAGTTTTATTTAACTTTTTATTGATGTTTTATTTATTTTTTTAAAATAATTTTTTATAGATATTTTATTTATGTTTTATTTTAAAATTTTGTTTATATTTTATTCAATTTCATTATTTAAATGTTAATAGATGTTTTATTTAATTTTATTGTTTAATTATTATTATTTTTAAAAACAAATTTATTTAAAATTTTAATTAAAAAAATAACATATATTTTTATTGATATTTTATTTTTTATTTAAAAAAATAAATTTATTTAATTGTGTAAAAAATAAAATAAAATAAATTTTTATTTAATCTAGCTAAAAATAATTAAAATATTAAAGATATGTTTAATATTGCTATTACTTAGTAAACAATTGAAAAAGAGTAAAATAGTCTTTTATTCATTTATCCTATCCAGTCTGTTCAACCAAACGTTGGATTCACTAAAAATAGTCATTTTCAGACATTTAATCCCATGAAAAAACAAACACATGATACATATCTAAGAGCATCTACAATGGACACACTAAGTTGTGTGTTAGTGTCAGTTGCCCACTTTTGGCTAGTTGAGGGTATTGTTTGGTACTGCAGTGGACATGTTAACGCGTGTGTTAAGGGTGTCTGTTAGAGTTAGCTGCTAAGTTCTTTGTTATCTGCAGCGAGTGTTCTAGCGAGGGAAGAGAAGCGTTTTTTTTGCCTTACGGGTTGACCGGTCACGGCAAAATTTTTTTTTAAAAAACTTTTTGGGATTTTTTTTTTGGACTTGAAATTTAATTTTGGGCTCGAAATTTTTTATTAAACTAAATTATTTATTTATTTAATTTATTATATACACACACACATATATATATATATATATATATATTTAACACACCCCTTAACACATCCATTGCACCACCACTTACTCTCTAAAATTAACAAACTCTTAACACATCTTAACAAACATTTTTGGGCCCTACTTTTATCACTTTTTGTCATATAGCATACACTTTAACAAACAATTTTAGCTATCCCATTGTGGATGCCCTAATCCAACCAAATAGTTCGGAGGATTCACAGTCCCAGAACTCAAGTCCGATAAATTCTAATCCCTCTTTATCCGCTCATCCAATCAAACACACCCTTAGTATATTTTATTCAAACTTAAAAAATGGCTATTATACATTATTTAATTATTTTTAAAAAAGCACATGCAAATATATGATACTGTAACATGATTGAAGTAAGAAAGGAAATCTCAACCACTTATTTTGTAGGCCTCAGTGAAAATCATGTACCACACTTTTGTTTTTTTTCTTCTTTTTCTCCTTCTCTATTTAGAGTCAAATGATTCTCATTGGGTGGGACATGACTTAAAATGTGATTAATAACGTGGATATTATGTTGATGATTGGTTTACACAATTCAATTATACTTTATTTTCTTGATGTAAAACAACTGTTTTTCCTTGATCAAAATTGTGTTTGGATATTAAATTTATAAAATTATTTCATATAGATGTGTATATAATCATCAAAAAACCAAATTGCTTTAGATAAAGAGAGAAAAATGAATAATATTGGAAGGCAATATAGTAGGTTAATTTTATGGCAATATTGTGTTTGGATATTAAGTTCGTTTGGGATGTAGGTTAATTTTTGACTTTTTAATTTTTTGGCTATTTTAGTCTATGGTTAAAAAGCCTTGTTTGGGATAAGTTTTTTTTGACTTTTTTGAGAGAAAAAATGAAATAATTATGATTTGTATGTAACATTTTATCTTATTGAGCTAAAAAGTCTATTTTGTTTTTTTATGACTATTTTAGCCAAAAATTCTATTTTAACTTATGCCAAACGAAGGCAAAATAAAACAATTAATATTATCATTTTCACTTCAAAAAAAAAAAAAAAAAGACCCAACAAGGAAATTTTAGCTTAAAAAAACCCCTTATTTGAGAGGGTAAGCGATCAATCATCTACCAAAGTAGAAACCCTACTTGACATTTTAAACTCAGGCCTCGTTTGGGAACATGCTATTTTAGTAATTTTTGGCTAAAATATAAGATAAAAAAATTAGTATGTTTGGGGTGACTTTTTGGCTTTTTACGTAAAGATGTGCAAAAAGTAGAGAGAAAAGAGAATCTTTGACTTTTTAATATATAAGTTATAGGCTTTTTGCCTCGTTTGGGAACAAACTTTTTTAGTAATTTTTTGATTTTTTGGTTAAAATGTAATGTAAAAAAAACGAGTATGTTTGGGATGATTTTTTGACTTTTTACGAAAAGATGTGCAAAAAGTAGAGAGAAAAGGGAATATTTAACTTTTTGATATGTTGATTTTTTGATTTTTTTAATAACTTTTTAACTTTTTAACTAAACCGGTCGCTTTCCAAACGAGTCGTCAATATTTTAATCAAGGAGAGCCATATGGGGGTGACTTTCTCTACCCTCTCTAGAAGTAAATCCCTTATATTCCAAGCATTTGAAAATGGCCTTTTAAACATGTAATGCATGTTTCATTAGGCAAGTCTCAATTTCAACCCAAATGTGCAATTGGATTTTAGGATTCATCAAGGATTTTTGTGAAGAAAAAAAAAAGTCTAGGGATTTGAAAATAAATATTTAACTTCTATTTTATAGTAAAATCGGTGTATTGTTTTTAGATTTTTATCATTTTTTTTTGAATTATTTTAGAACCATAATAACTCAGTTCTTTTTTTTTTTGGTTAATGATTTTTTTTTTTTCTAATGCTGACCGAACACACACGTACATATACATCTTCTTATACATGCATATGTATGTCTGGGCATATACACTTTGTTCATTCGATTGTTGTTCAAGGTAGAGTTGGAGTTTCGTTCGATCATTGTTTGAAATATAATTTATTTCTATTTATTGTAGTCGCTCTTGTAATATACGTACTCTGTTTGTTTGTTTGTTTTTTTTGGATGTCATGTTCAAATAATGAAAGTTAAATTTTACTCTAATAATGTGTTTTTGTGTGATTTGTTTGTAAACTTATAGTGAAAATATTTTTTTTCTAATTGATTATTGCGTTCCAATTGAGCTCATAGTGATGATAATAGTATTTCACTATTTAAATGTTAAAATTTTTAAGTAAAATTTACTATGAATTAGAGTAAAAATTTACTATGAGATAAAATAAAATTTTACTTTTTACTAATTTTTTTTTAAAAAAAAATTAGCCAACACGAATCTTTTTTGAAAGATCTTGACGAGAGTATTCTAAAAATATAAATTTTATTTAAAAATGACACCTAGATAAAAAATTATATCATTTTAAAGTTTAAAATATTAAATTATTCACTAATGATATTTTGTAGTGTTTGTTGGATTTTTTTTTTTAAAAAAAAAAATACTTATTTTTAATACATTAAAATTTTAGTGTAAGCGGGATTTTCACCAAGTTCCCCTCAAATAAAGTATAAAAAGATAACCAATTAAACTAGTTCGATTGCCCAACAAAAAAGAAAGAAAAAAAAACTAGTCCAATTGATTTATTTGCTATTACTTTGACACAAACTTTCTAGTACCAAATAATCTTAATCCATTTTAAGTTTTTAGACTCAGAATTTAGTCGATCATTTATTAGAATCAAACCGAATCAAAGCAAGTAAACTTGAATTGATTCAAGTTGAAATCATGATTTCACCTTGATTTGTTTTTTTATTTTATTTTATATATAAATACTCGTTATAAAATTTAAAAAATGATTTGTAAATTATTTAGATTGGGAACCAAATTCAAAAGAAATTAAATAGAGCCCATAGACCTTGTTTGAGAGATTTTGACTTTTTATGAAACAATGTATAAAAAATATAGAGAGATGTAACAATTTATAGTGTCTTTTTGGCTATAAATCTAACTCTCCAAATGGGCATATGTTAATATTTAACAAAATTAGAGATAGTTGAACTATTAAGTCACTTAGTCTGTTACTTAAAGTCTTGTAAAAAAGGAGGAGGATCCTCTCCAGTTCAAAATTTGGACTAGTGGGCGTTGTTTGGGCCCATGAGGCCACGATGGGTCCCATTTCGATAATTCGAACCGTTCATTTTGTCAGGCGTTTTATATATTTTGTTCACACAAAAAATTAGATAGATCCGATAATTATAACTTGTTCAATTTATTGTGTTTGTGACTAAAAAAATGTATAATTTATTTTTAAAAATACAATTGTTTTCTATTTTTTTAGTGAAAAATTGAACAAGTTACAATTATCGGATCGACCTAATTTTTGTGTAGATGAAATATACGAAATGCCCGATAAAATAAACAATTTGGATCATCGAAACGGAGTCCATGGTGGGACCACAGACCCAAACAACGCCCTCTAGTCCAAAATCTAGATGAGAGGGAATCCTTCTCCCCTAAAATATCCTTCTATTGGATTTTCTTCCAATGTTGTAGCAGAATTCAAGGCTATGAGAGATGGGTATAATCTTGTATTAGAGTGGAACATTGTTAATATAGAAGTTGAAGTTGAAATTGATTTTTTTTTTTTTTTTTTTGGTGATAACCGAGTATTCAGGCTAGCACCCCTTCGGAGTGTCGCAACTTGACTAATCTCGGGGTCCTAAGCCGATCAACCAAGCAAAGACGCAGTGGCTCTCCAGTAGCCAACTGGGTGTGGGACACAATGATGCTTTACTATTGAAGCTTCTCGTCTTAGGGGACACAATGAACATAATCAGCTTAACAATTTCATGTCTGATTATAGGTTGTAGGGAAGGGGATTCGATACGAGTAGTGATTAGAGAGGCAAAACTATGTTAATGGTCCAACAATGGTGGAATGACTGGAGATGAGTAGCTAGGTCAGGGTGAAGTAAGTAGCTCAAGAAGAAATGGATGGCAATGCACAAATGGGCAACATCTCCCCCAAATCCCCAATAATCCTCTGGTTGGACCTTAGGAAATAGGTCTTATTTATAGGCTTTTCCTTGGTACCAAGAGGACACCAAATGGCCAAATAGAGAGAAGACATGTGTCCTAAGGATCACATAGAATATTCTGCCTTGAGCCACCAGACTGAAGGTGTCACGCTTTCCTCTGTACGTACTGTGTACTATCTGTTTGCTTCCGCAACTACCTTTTTGAGCCTCAGCAAGTGCAGTTATGGCGGGAGTGTTTGGCGCTGCAACTACCTTTTGAGCCTCAGCAAGTGCAGTTATGGCGAGAGTGTTTGGCACTGCAACTACCTTTTGAGCCTCAGTAAGTGCAGTTACGGTGGGAGTGTTTGTCGCTGCACTTTCCTTCTCAGCTCGAATCTCAGCAAGTGCACTTGCAGCGGTAAACCTTGCTGCTGTAATTGCCTTCTCAGTTCTATCTAGTCAGTACATGCATTCTCAGGACTTCATAACCTACTGTCAGCCATGTGTCGTGTTCACCTCAGCGAAGCCTTCACCCTTAGCTACCTAACCATAAACTCTCTAGCTTTCCAGGACGAAGGTTATTGCTAAGCCTACTATCAGCCATGCTGTGCCTTAGTACCAAGCCCAAGGGGGCTTCCTTAGTCCTGCCTGTGCAACTAAGGCAGTCCATGACTTGTGTAATGGAAATGGAGTCCCTTACACTCAGGCTACCTTGCTTCTATCTTCGCGGGATCATGGCGATACACTGGTATCTCTGGGCCTGCCATCGACTCCAACCAGTAAGCCTTGGGCCTACTGTTAGTGCCAAGATAATGAGCTTCAGGACATGCTATTAGCGCCGAGCTAGAAACGACTTTGGGGAGGGGGGGGGGCCTGCTATTAGCGCCAATCATTAGCGTCTACTTTTGAAGGGGAAACTTCTCCTAAAGGCTGCTGTCACCTTGGCAGGGTGTTTCCTTCGCAAGTTAGTTGTTGCGATCGTAATTGCTACGGTAGTAGTTGCTACGACAGTCATTTCTCGCAGCAAGTTCAAATGACACTCCCGACGATATTAGAGATGGCGGCGCAAATAAAGTACCTCCGCAACTTGGTCGCTGCAAGTGTTGCCTTTGCAACTCAGTCGTTTCGGTTTTCAATTCCCCTCAGCAATTTTAGATGGCGGCGGAATTGACAATATTAGGAATGGCAGTGCTGAGTTAAAGTGCATTAACAACTTGAC
The DNA here is from genome assembly GCA_030407325.1 of Camellia japonica. Classification (NCBI taxonomy): domain Eukaryota; kingdom Viridiplantae; phylum Streptophyta; class Magnoliopsida; order Ericales; family Theaceae; genus Camellia; species Camellia japonica. Next base: position 44,153,983 of record JAPPVO010000014.1, read on the forward strand.
CACTACAAGTGTTGCCTCTGCAACTTAGTTGCTTCGATTTTCTCTTCCCATCAACAACTTCAGATAGCGGTGGAACGAACATTATTGGGAATGGCGTCCCTGAGGCAAAGTCCCTCAGCAATTTCACTGCCGCAAGTGTTGCCTCTGCAACTTCACTTAGACACTTTCCTTTGTGGAGTCTGTTCGGATCTTTGGCGAGTCGAACTTGCTTCGGCCCACTGTTGGCCCACTTCTCTTGAGCTTTAGCCCATGCTTCTTTGGTCATTCTTGGTCGCCTAAAAGGGACGACCTCAACACTTAGGCCCATACTTAATTTGGACCTTAATTTCTGACCCTCTATATTTTCCCCCTGCGTATGTGGGGACATGCCCTTTGTTTTCCACGCATGCATGATGTCAGCATGTAACCCTGAGTTTGCGTTAGTTAGGTCAGACAGTGTTGTTGGAGTCCTTTGCCAATTTTATTTGCGACCTTGCCATGAAGAAGATTTTGACAACTTCCGGCAAGTTTGTAGAGACTGTTGAGGCAAATCTTAGTGGCTTTGAAAGGAATGGTTTGGACTTATCATGGATGAGGGCTAGGCTCCAAGCAGTTAATGGTTTTCTCGAGCACGCAGATAATGTGGCTATGATTACCTCCTTGGAAAAGATCATCAGAGACTGTGAGGGTACTTTAGAGTAGCACCGTCAGAACCTGGCTTGGTTCAAGGAAAAAGACTCCGCTCTTGTTGCTCAGTTACCTTTGGATGTGACTTTGATGGACTCCCTGATGAAGGGTTTAATTTGATGTATTGTGACTTTGTTATGGTTTTTTTTTTCCTTTCTTTCTTTTCTTCTTCTTCTTTTTTTTTTTTTTTTTTTTTCTCGCACTCATGCTATCTTTTTCTTTCTTCTCTTTTCCTTTGAACATTGTAATCATGCTTTGGGAAACTTGATTTCTATGAGAAGCAAAGATATTGAGTAGTTGAATTTCATATCGTTGTCTTCCTTTCATTGTCTTTACATAACTTCTCAAGACAATTAGTACCTTTGCCATGAACAGGATTTCACTGTGACTAAGTGTTTACAAGAGTAACAAGTTCACTAAGTGTATGACACTTTCTTTACACTTTGATTTGGAAATATTAACAAAAGAAACTTACAACTCTTTTCTGGACAAAAAGAAATCAAGGAAAATATTTCTTTACATACTTAGTATTGATAGGGCCAGTTCTGAACCCGTCATATACTCTTGTCAACTTGTAATACCTGCTGCTGCTTGCCTCAGCAACTTTGTAAGGGCCTTCCTATTTTGGTGAGAACTTGGGGATTGGTTGCCCCCGTATAATTGCGTCCACCGTCTTCCATACCAAGTTTCCCTCTTTAAACTCCCTGTATTGAACAGACTGATTGTAGGCACGGGTGTAGACCGCCCCGAGAACTCCGCTCTCCGCGCCGCGAGGGCGCGAATCGTTTTGTTCTGAGCTACTATAGTTCGGACTCGTGTCACGGTTCTGAATCTAATCTCACAATGTGCAATGTGAGACCGATAAATCACCAAAGAGTCCAAATCCGACAAATCGTTTTGGAAAATCGATTTTAATAAAGAAATGCCAAACATGGACTGCTTTACCAGATACAGAGTCGCCACCTAAATATTTTATTTTGGGGGAATTTAGGAAACCTTGACTCGTGCCTAAGGCCACGTGTCCGTCATCACCAAAGTTGCCTCGGCTCGGGAACTTGGGTACGAGAGGGGAAGGTCATGCAATGAGCACCCCCGCTCGCCCGATGAAAGATCAGCCTGTACTAAGCATGATATTTTGTTTTTTGAAAACACATGTGTTTTTATTCCGGTTATTAACCTAGAATTACTATGTGATGCGCGCAACATACAAGTATAGACTAGATCGCCTAAGTTGGAACAAAACATTGCACGTTCGTTTGTGAAAACGGTTTGAAGTTTGCTACTCGCAAGTAGGCTAAGTCGTAGATTTTGATGAATTGTTCCAATTCAAGCAATCCAACCTTCACCCACAGGCATTCAAGCAGTTATATCAGTTAAGTAGTTAGCCTCATGGCAAGCATGCTAACATGGCAACATACACATCTCATGCAGGGATGCTAAAGCATAAACACTCACAGTGCACTCCGAGCCAAAACAGAGAACTAGTTAGAAATCATGCATGATCCTAGTTCATGTTAAGATGGCTAATGCAACACATGCAAAAATGCAACTAAGATAGGCTCGGCAATCTAGAATGGCATATGAATGCGATAATTCAATACATGTATTCAACTTGGAATTGAAATACAATGCAGTTAGTATGATGCGCCGAGCCCGGTGCATGCGAAACAGATGAATGGATGCACGCATGCAAGCATGAGAATGCTAATCGAAATATGCCCTAAAACTAACCATCGTAAGCGGTTAAGTAAAAGGGAGAAAGAAATGGAGGTTGGAAGACATGCATCACACACACGCACGCTTATTACAACAGTTGGCCCTCTTGACGGAGGGTCCGAATAAGGAGCTAACTAGCTAATCTAAGCTAATTAAACTAATTATTACATCACAAAACTAATTAACTAACAAGTTAACTAATTAAGTACAAAACGAAGCTAATTAACTAATCAAGTTAACTAACTAGTTATTACAACACAAATAAGCAGTAAATGCATTAACTACTTAAGTACAGAACCAAAGCATAAGCTAGCTAAGGAAAAGAAGCTAAGTAAAGCAGTAAAGAAAGGTCCTCGGGAAGAGGAGCGCATGCATGCTCGGTCGCCTCGTTCAGAAATCCATCACGATGCCCCGATTTGCCTCTGTTTGCAACTGTTCTCAGAACCTTGCACAAAGCTCCACAAAGCTTCAACTCCACCATGGGAACCTGTAGGAACATGGCCGACCACTTTCTGGAGTTGCCAACCACCTGCCGACCACCTATCTTTGTTGCAGACCAGAAAAAGTGGTCGGCCAGCTAGTTTTCCTGGTCGGCCGACTAGTTTTTGCTGCACTCTTTCAGCTTGCTGCAACAGAGAGCAAAAAAGGGCATGGCAATGTATTTGTAAGATATGTGTGCACAACCACTCTCCGTATCATTTCATAAGCTCAAGGGAGTGTGATTCTCGACCCTCGGGCCACCAATCACGCATCTCGATGCATAATGGCTGAGAAGCCAAATTGCACAATTCAATGTAAAGTGAATGCACAAATAAACACATAAAGCCTTGACCTCTATCATATATGATCAAGAGGGTCGCGACCGAGAATTGAGGCACGTTTCATCACTTCAAGTATGAAACGTCCCTCGTTTCTCGTGTTTGGACTAACACCTAATCCAAACACAATGCAAGCAACAACATGCATAACACAATGCAATTAACAACATGGCATACACAATGCAAAGAACAACGTGGCATACGCAATGCAATGTAACATAAGCATGCAAACGATATGACATATACAATGCTAAGAACAACATGGCATACTCAATGCAATGTGACATAAGCATGCAAACAACATGGCATACACAATGCTAAATGCTAAGAACAACATGGCATACTCGATGCAATGTAACATAAGCATGCAAACAACATGCAAATAAACATGTTAAATGGACTTAAACCGAATATGGACAGACCTCAACCATGCCCAAATCAGTGGCCATAATGCTAAGAAATGAAGGCACAAAAGCATATACAAACATGCACATGCATTGGCCTATCAACTAGGCCTAAGAGCACAACCCTCAAGAGTGCTCAAGGAGTGATAAATATGGAAGTGTAACAACACTATAAGCTCTGAAATTAAGCAAGAAATGATGTCAAATCATTCGAACAGCATAAGCATGGCATGCTAGGGTCCTTAAGGCATAAGGCTAGCAAAGAGGACTATACAAAGGGACATGCAACACATGGCACAAATGCATGAACCAACCATAGACAGAGCTTAATTAGGTCTAAACAAAGACCAAAACATGCTAAGATGAGGGCTCAAGGACCTACGCAAGATGACATACATGCTAGGCCACAAACAAGGCAACAATGCATAACACTCAAAGGCACTTTAAGAGTGAATAAAGCGGGAACATGGTGATGCTATATGCTCTGAAATGTCATGTTAAATGATGTCAAATCATGTACATGATGCAAATGAAGCATGCTATGGTGCTCAAAACTCAAAGCTAGCATAGGCACTTGCACTATAGCTATACAAAACATGAAGCATATGGACAATACAACCCAAAACAGTCCTAGAGCATATCAAAATAAGTCTAAAACATGCATGAAAGGAAGCCAAAATAGGCTAGCATGGTAAGCATGAAGCATGAAATATGCAAGGCCAAAAGGGAGGATTACACTACACCTACCAAGACCAAGCATGAGATGGCTTCGCCAACAAAAATCAAAGTTATATCATGGCAAAATAACCCCAAAAACACATTGAAATGATAGCTCGTAAGCTTAGGCATGAAGGCATACGCAATGGCTCATGTTTAAGGCATAAAGGACCAACCCTTCAAAGCATGGAAAGAGTGAAAGATGTGAGGGTATGACCACACTATATGGACTGAAATAACATTTCAAATGATGTCAAATCATGAAAATAGTCCAAGCAAGGCATGCTAGTGGACTTGATACACAAAGCTAACAAGCTAGAATGCATTATAGCTATACAAAGCATGGCATGCATGACCAAAACAACAGAAATCAGAGCTAGAGCATGCTAAAACATGGACAAAAGTTTCTTAGAGTTAAGCCAAAATCATGTTAGAATGACGGTCTAAAGCATGATACACATTAGGCTAGTAAATGGAAATGCACTACAAGTGCATGGAGCATGCATGGGGCCACCAAACCAAACCTTAACAGAGGTATATCATGGCAAAACAACACCAAGAACATGCTGAGATGGACTCAAAACAAGCTAGAAAGACATGCTACTTCGTGAAGCATACAAAGCTAGTTTGCAAGATTTACACTACAAGTGTATAAGGCATGCATGAGGTGACAAAACCAAGTCAAAACAGTGGTATGCCATGCTGAGATAAGGCCAAAAATGGCCTGAGATGGAGGTAACATATGCTAGATAAACATGCTCAAACATGAGGCAAGCGAAGCAAGCATACAAGACACAAGAAGAGGGGATGACCCTCTCCTATTTGGGACCTCAAAACACCATTTCCACCACTGAAATTCCTCTGAGTTTCAGTGGTGAGAAGGCCAAAACAAGGTGATCCCAATAGCTTAAAAGGAAGGGTCAAAACAAGGCCTCACAAGGCACAAGAGGGGATAGACCACCCCCAACACAAAAGGGACCTTAAACAAACATGTTAAGCCTTAAAAATCAGAACTTTTTTTAGTAGAAAGTCAAGCCAAAAACAGCATGCAAGTAGGTTCAAAAGCTTAAGCAAAAAGCAAGGTTCAAGAGAGTAGAAACCCACCCTTGTAGAACCCCTTTAAAGCTGCAACTCCAACAACTTTCCTTGATCAAAACCAGTCCAAAGACCCCAAAACCAACCTCAAAGAGCCTCAGCAACAAGAGTACGGTGTTTGAGTGTGTGTTTGTGTGTTAAAGTGTGATAAAAAGGCACTTTTGAACACAAAAATAAAGAGAAGATGCAAGATAGATACAAAGATGTATGTATAACTCTCAAGCACCAAAATCTGAACCTAAGACATAAGGGAGGAGGCTCCCTTATATAGAAAAATATGCAACAAGCTTGTTGGACAAGCTTTAGGCCTAAAGCCATCCCTTCACACACGTGTATGGAGGATGGCTTCTATGCCTTCCAGCTGTAACAGCTGGCTTAAAAATATCTCCAAAAAGGCGATAGAAAGCTGTCGACCACTTGAAGTGGTTGCCCAGCTACTTCTACTGGTCGGCCGACTAGTGGAAGTGGTCGGCCAGGGAAAAAAGTGATCGGACATGGGGGGGAGATGGTCTGCAGCATGAAAGCAAGGTGGTGGTGTAGTGGCCGACTAGAAAAGGTGGCCCAAAGACCAAGAAAACCAATTGGCCGACCAGAAAACTGGCTGGCAGGAAGAAAAGTGGTCTCCAAGGGAAAGAACTGGTCTCCCACCCTTGTACCACCTTCCAAACAAGGAAAACAAGGTTTGTACCAAAAACAAACCAAAAAGGAAGCAAGACAAGAGTCTGGGAGGCAAGGCGCGCAGCCGGGAGCCTCGAAAACTAGTCTACGGCACCAAAAGTGGTCTACAACCACAAAAGTGGTCTCCAAGACCACAGTGTCCCTCTAGGCAAAGGCAACAAGGTGTGGTTCAAAAACCACGCCAAACGGAGAACGTTAAGCGGTCCCGAGACAAGGCGCGCGGTCGAAGGCTCCGAAAATCGGAAACTGATCTCCAAACGAGAAAAGTGGTCTACAACCACAAAAAGTGGTCTACAACCACAAAAGGATGGTCCACAAGACCTCTCCCTCCCTCCAGGGAAAAGCAACAAGGCTTGGTCTGCAAACCGAGCCAAAGCACAAAGAGTTCAGAGGCCCGGAGGCAAGGCACTCAGCCGAAAACTCCGAAATCTCGAAACAAGCACAACATGCGCAATCACCGAGCACTCAATCGATGACGTCTGAGTCTTAAGGTCGGTCAAAAATGGGGTGTCTACAACGGGCTATGGACTGATGATACTTTTCCATTGCTTGCGAGGCCCGATCTCTTCTTTCTTCGGCTGCCTCTATGTCATTCTTTCTGCTGTTAGAAACTAATAGTGTGTCAACATAGCCATTCTTGCTGAGGGTACTGCCAACTCAACTGGTAACACAGTTTCCGACCCGTACACTAGGGAAAATGGGGTTGCTTAGGTCGGCTTCCTCCTTGACGTTCTGTATGCCCAGAGTGCTACGGGAAGTTGCTCTGACCATGTGCCCCTTGCTTCATCCATCATTTTACTCAATATTCGGATGAGGGTTTTATTGGTTGCCTCAGCTTGTCCATTCCCTTGAGGATAATATGGAGTAGGCTTGTGATGCTTGATTTGGTAATCGTCTAGCAACCTTCCCACATGGCGATTTGCGAAGGGAGTTCCATTGTCAGACAACATCACCTTGGGTATGCCAAACCTATAGATGATGTTTTCCCTGATGAAGTTGGCCACTCCTGCTCCATCTGCTTTCCTCATTAGTATGGCATCTATTCACTTGGTGCTAACTTCAGTCGCTGCAAGTATCCATATGTGGCCTTTGGATTGCTGCACTATAGGACCTACTAAATCAAATGCCCAAGTATGAAACGGGTAGGGGGTCTTGATGTTGTGCAGCTCAACCACCGGTGCATGTATCAAGTTCCTAAACTTCTGATAGGACTAGCATCTTCTTACAAAGTTTTATCATCTTCTTCCATTGTTGGCCAATAGTAGCCGAGGTAGATAAGGTGTCCGTATAGTTGCTGCCCTCCTTGATGCTCTACCTTGTGGGCTTCCCTCAGTACTTCGTTTGCCTCATCCTTTGATAAACAAGCCAAAGGTGACTCTTCAAAGCTCCTTTGGTACAACTTGCCTTGGTCAAGGAAGAAGCGGAGGGCCAACCTCTTAACTCTGATTACATCGGCTTTGTTTTCAAGCAATATGCTGTTTCCAAGATTGTTAATATATGGCTGTCTCCATTCTTCACTATTTAAGAAATGGGCTTCCTCTTCTTGAGTCTGGGATTGACATTTTGCACATTGTCTCTGCAACACAAAACTTTCCTTTTCCATCTTTGGCCAGCAATACCCTTGCCTTTACATCCGTCGATGTAGACTGATATCTCCATCTCCGCAGGACTTAGTATGGATCTGCTTAAGTCTATAAGTTGCTTCTTGTCTACCGACGCACCTTGCTAACAGGTTGTTGGGACCGCGAAAATATAACTCTCCTATGAAGAGTAAGAATAATGCAAGTTCTATTGGTTTGATTGTTCCTTGGCCTGTTTTTAGCTGTTGGATTATATTGCTTTCCATCCCTCAGCATTTTGCTCTGTATGTCCTTTGGCTAACACTGCTGGTGTTGTTCTTTTCTCGATGATGATGACTATACTATTATTGGTATGTCCACCTTTGCCCCTATTGTAGCCAGGGCATCGAGGAAACGGTTGTGTGTTCGAGAAGTGTGCTGGATGTAGACATCATCAAACTGAGTGAGCAACTTCTGAACTATGGTGTGGTATGGGGCCAAAAGAGGCTCCTTCAAGGCAAAATCACCCAGTGTTGGCTTGACAATTAACTTGGAGTCACCCCAAATTTTCAACTTGCGGAGGCCTTTCTTTTGGGCAGCAATCAAACCCAGTATCAACACCTCGTATTCAACTTCGTTGTTTGAACATTCAAAGTCAAGCTTATATGATAAATGAAACTTCTCCTCCTTTTGATTGGTTAGTGTTATGCCAGCTCCACCTTTCCTAGCCCTAGATGCCCTATCAAATTTTAAATCCTAATAGGTCTCAACCTCAGTTGCTAAGACATGGACCTCACCAGGTAGAGGTACCTCTACAGGTTCATGTTCACCAGATGGGAATTGTGCCAGCAAGTCTGCAAGTGCTTGGCTCTTAATAACCTTGGGTGTAATACAAGTGATGTCATATTCAGTTAGAGCCAAAAACCATCTTGCCATTCTCCCAGTCAGAGGGGGCTTGCTCAGTAGGTAGCGGACTAGATCACTCCTAGTCATAACCTGGATTGGGTTTGCCAAAAAATAATGGCACAACTTTTGCTTTGTGAAGATTAAGGCCAAACAATACCTCTCAATTGGGGTATACCGGGATTCAGCACCACTGATCTTGCGACTGATGTAATAGACTGGCTTCTCAATGCCATCTATGTCTTGGACAAGTAAAGCTCCAATAGATCGAGGTATAAAGGTAAGATACAGTAGCAGAGGCTTTTTAGGCGATGGGGCAATCATTGTAAGTGGCGAGGTAAGTGCTTTCTTCACCATATCAAATGCCTATTGGTATTCTGGTAACCATTCAAACTTGTGATTCCCTTTCAGCAATGTCCTAAAGGAAAATGTTATCTCAGCAAGTGTTGGAATGAACCTCTTGAGGTATGACACTTTGCCTAGGAATTTCTTCAAGGCTTTTTGAGAGTGTGGTGGTGGCATCTCCATGATTGACTTGATTTTATCACCGTCTACCTCAATCCCGCGTTGGTGTACCAGGAAACCAAGGAACTTTGTTGCGGTAACTCCGAAGGCACATTTGAGAGGATTCATCTTTAAGAAAAAAATTTGGTAATGTTGGAAAACTTTTTCCAAGTCGTGGAGGTGTCGGTTTGCCTTGGTAGACTTTATTACCAGATCATCCACATACACTTTTACTTCGTGATGTAACATATCATGGACTACTGCAGTCATAGCCCGTTGATAAGTTGCCCATGCATTTTTCAAAGCGAAGGGCATCACTGTATAAAAAAAATTTCCCAAGGGTGTTCTGAAAGCTGTCTTTTCTGCATCTTCTGGTGCCATTTTTATCTTCTTATAACCACTGAACCCGTCCATGAAGGAGAACCTCTGATGGCCCGCAGTAGAATCGACAAGTGTGTTCACGTGGGGCAATGGAAACTCATCTTCTGGGCAGGCCTTGTTTAGGTTACGAAAGTCTACGTAGACCCAGATCTGGTTATTCTTCTTCTTCACAGGCACAATATTTGCTAGCCAAGTTGGGTACTGTATAGGCTCAATGAACTTGGCCCTCTGCAATTTTTCTACTTCTTCTTTAATCTTTGCCTCAAGCTCGGGGTGGTACTTTCGAGCATGCTGTTTTATTGGTTTAGAATTAGGGAAAGTGTCAAGGTGATGGGTGACAAGAGATGGGTCAAGGCCAGGCATCTCGTCATATGTCCAATCAAAGACGTCACTGTACCACTTTAGTAGTGTTATCAATTTTTCCTTAGCTGCTGGAGTCATTGTATCACTGATAAACACATGCTTGCTTTACCCTAGTAATTCGCTAAGGTTTACCTCATCAAGTATTTCCTGCTGCGGTTTGGGCTTGTCTTGCATGCACTCAAGGACGGGTTCAGGCGTCTCCACCAACTCGTCTTGGACTCATCACCATCACACTTGTTTGCCTCAGGGCCATCCTCCCAAGGTATGAAGTTTGGCCCCCAAGATCGTCATAGGCAATAAACTGTCTTGCCACGTGCACCTTAACAATCTTTGGCGAGGGACTTGTGGACTTACAGCTCCTTTTTTGCCCATTACTTTCTAGAGCAGTCTCTGCATCTCGAATGTCTTCCCATTTTGGCAACTTTAACCTTGCAACTTTGCCAGTTCTCGGGGTTTCATCTGTTGATAGTTCAGCAAAGAAGACTACATCAGAATAGTGTGTCTCCTCTACTCCAAATGGCTTTCCAGACGCATTTATGGTCACTATTCGCTTTCCCAATTTTGCCTTGACACATTGATGAAAAACTTTGACGGGATAGCCCCATACCGGTGCAACCAATCCCTGCCAAGTATCATGTGGTAATTTGTGTCTGCTTCAATCACATGTAACTTAGTTGCAGAGCGAATCTTGCCAACTGCTAAGTCCACTACAACATGGCACTTAGTAACTTTTTTCTCACCACTAAGCCCGTCACAGTAATGGGTTGGCAGACCATCATGGACTCTGGGATACTAGCTTTTGCAAAGGTGTCGGTAATGATAATGTGTACGGACGCTCAGCCATCAAGGAAAGCACGCTTGAACTTTACATCATGGATGTAAGTTGTGACAAAAAGAGGACGGTCATGGAGGAATGGGTATGCTCTGTCTACTTCTGAAAAAGTAATGGCCCCATAGTCTTCCTGGATACGCCGAAGCACATACTCCTTAGCCTCAGCAACTTCAGTATGAAGCATTTCAGAGATATTGATGAGGGCCTTTGTTGCTTCCAACTTAGCGGCCTGGCTTAGCCTTAGCTGGTCAAAGAAGGTACGAAACTTAACAGAGTTTTGTAAGGCCTGAGCATGAGTATCCTCTACGAGTTTTGCCTCCACAAGTATTGTTCCAGGGAGTTGGCCTGTTGTGATTTCTTCTAATTCATCATAGTAAGACACCATGTGCACTTGATCGCGCACAAGCCCAAGATATCCAATCATATGTACATTCTTTCCCTTCTTTTTGTGGTTGAGATAGGGGTCCCTTTCTTACATCACAGTTACTTGCATCTTTGAACTTCAGCTCATTTGCAGCAACTTTCTTCTTAAAGATACTTTCAAAGTCCAACAGTCTCTAGTAAGGTGTCTAGTGGCTCTGTGATAGACACAATAATTCGAGCTTTCTTTGTCTTTTTGGTCAAGAGAACATCAACTGGAGGTACAGTAAGTTCTCTATCGGCTACCTACTCTTTAACCAAGGCTTTAACATTCTCAAGGCTACAAGGATATGGGTTTCTGTCCTCATAACTCTTCCTCTTCCAGGAGGATGATGCCTCTCCTTGCAAGCGGCTCCCTCCTGCAGAGGTTACTACAGCGACTCTACTACTGTGGAAGTAGCGATGACTGTCACGAGATCTATGCAAAGGACCCGTGGTATTGAGATTCCTAGCCGCCTCAATCAGGGTTGAAAAGGTAGGCAGATTATGGTTCACCAAGAAGATTTTGTAGTCACGTATGTCACCCTCCACACATATGGTGACTAAGTGGGCCTCATCCACTGGTTCATGACAGTCAATGGCCTTATCCTGGAATCGCTTGACATAGTCCAGTATATCTTCACCTTCTTTTTGGACATCTCATCCAAGTGTGAGGGTTGTAACTTTCTCTTAGGCTTGGAAGAACTTTGTGTGAAACTTGTTCACCATCTTCTTCCAACTCGTGATCGAGTTGGGAGCTAGGTTCACATACCAGCCGTAAGCTCTTTTAGTAAGCAATTTGGAGAACTCCAGAAGGCGCAGAGAGTGGTCACTACCATGGACACCAAGAGTTTCAATGAACCTCACCACATGTTCTCTGGCATTACCTTGCTTCACATCAAACTTTACAAACTTGGGTATTGTATACCCAATTGGGTATGGCATGACCAATATCTCCTGAGAGTATAGGGTTTCACATTCAGATCGAGGAGAGATGGTAGTTGTTTCTTGCTACGTTCTTGCTCGAGCATAGCTTGTACGTCGGCTAGAGTAACAAAGTGAGTGGGCTAAAATGGACCAGTCTGCTCCTGGGTAGCTGAACTAGCAGCCGTACCATTCGTCTGAGGTACCGCCGAAGGCACTTGGATCAGAGCCTGATTCTCAAGAAACAAATTAGGCACTGGGTTTGGGACTGCTACAATCGGAGGTGCCTGCGCTGGAGCTGGTCTAGATGCCATGGCCATAATAGCTTTGGTGAGAGTTTGTAAAGTTGTCAGGATCTCCCTCTGCGTATCCTGAAGTGATTGGATTGCCTTGACCACAACACTGTGATCATGGGCCTCAGCATGTGCTGCTCTGCCATTGGAAAAGCCTTGCTACCGTGGGGGTTGCTAAACTTCATCCCTTGCCATTTTTTCCAGTGAAGTATGTAAGCCACTGTGGGTATGAATCATTAACAAAGCAGCCTCCCCAGTGGAGTTGCCAGAAATGTAGGGAAGGGGATTCGATATGAGTAGTGATTAGAGAGGCAAAACTACGTTAATGGTCCAACAATGGTGGAATGACTGGAGGATGAATAGCTAGGTGAGGGTGAAGCAAGTAGCTCAAGAAGAAATGGATGGCAGTGCACAAATGGGTAGTATCTCTCCCAAATCCCTAATAATCCTCTGCTTGGACCTTGGGAAATGGGTCCTATTTATAATCTTTTCCTTGGTACCAAGAGGACACCAAGTGGCTAAATAGAGAGAAGACAGGTGTCCCTAAGGATCACATGGAATATTCTGCCTTAAGCCACCAGGCTGAAAGTGTCACACGTCCCTCTGTATGTATTGTGTACTATTTGTTTGCCTCCGCAACTACCTTTTTGAGCCTCAGCAAGTGTAGTTGCGGTGGGAGTGTTTAGTGCTGCAACTACCTTTTGAACCTCGGCAAGTGTAGTTGCGGCGGGAGTGTTTGCCGCTGCACTTTCTTTCTCAGCTCGAACTTCAGCATGTGATGCCCCAAAGATCGGGAACATCAGATAATATATTAACAATTAAATACAGGGTTTATCTAAGGTTACAAGAGTAAGAAACGCCACTAATGACTCCTTTGGCTAATAACCAAGCAAGATCCCAGGAAAGTCGGAGGAGTCAAAATAGCCTCCCTTCTAAGTCCAACCACCTTAGATAGCAAAGTTACCTTTTGACAGATCTTGACAAGGTATTAACACAAGGCCTATATGAGTTGACAAAATTACAAAATCATGTCTTCAAATACAACAAGCGATTAATCACTTACAATCTCATAATCGTGTTTACAAAACTAGTTTCTAACTCTCATAGGATAGCCATATGTCTTTAAATACTTCAGCTTTGCCTTCGACCGGTCTAATAGTCCTCAATACCTGGCATGAAACGCCATGAGTTTTGAATGCCCAGTAAATGCATACACACCCCATCCCTTTTTCCCAATTCAATACACCAACTATTTATAACGAGCAAGTAGTGAAGCATGATATTCAAGTCAATAACAACAATTTCAATAATAGAGGAAAGGAACATGACATTAAAATAGATAACAAAGGCTACAATGTTAGTGGTTAGTATTCTAGAAATCCCCCCAAAAGATTTTATCCTGTCAACCACAAGAATTAGACTCGGATTATTCAGTATGCCCCATCTTTTGTTGCTTTGCAGACCTTATCTCGGATGCCTACCAAAGATTACATACCGCGTAGCACCAACCGAGGACCTCAAAAGAGACGGTAAAATAAGGACTTTGCCCATAACCTCCTCCAACCTTATCCATCATAAGCACCTAGGGTCCAAATACAACCGATCCATTCAAGGGTTCCGAGACAACCGCTTGCGCAAGACTTTCCTTTAATTAGGGAACACATCTTATCAATCCATACTTAACACATTATCATCTCTTTATTATTCAAGTGATCGAAAGTCCAATACTAACCCAATTAAGTTTCTTGTTGAGTTAAAAGTTTTAAATTAAAGTTAGAACAACTTAATAAGATAGTAATATCCACATAAGCATGAGCACCGTCAAATGAAGAAGATAAGGAACATAACCATATATCATAGCAAGACATGATCATATATTAATAAGCACATTCATGAAGACGAGCATAAAACACCAATGCGAAACAGAATTTCCAGATTCAGTATCACTTAAAGATTAAAATTAAAAAGACCATTTCAGATTTTTCCCGAATCTGAGCTCTCTATAATTTGTAGATAATTTTATTTAGTTTTCAGAACATATTTTAGAAGTTTTATAACCTTCCTATATTTTTAGTTATTTAAGAAATACTCCAGCGCTGTCAGATTCGTCGACTATTACGAAAATCGGGTTTTCTCACAAACCGCTCACTCTTTTTCAATGAAACCAATTGTACTTGAAATATAACTCCTCAAGGAAGATTTCGATGTAAAAATGAGGTCCAGAATATTTTTCTACATTTTTCTAGAATATTTGAAAGTTGGCTGTAAAACATATTTTTTTGGTATAGTTCTTGAAATAAGAAAGTTGGTGAGGAAAGAGGTCAACTAGGGGAAATTTTCTAATCCTCTTGTGATGAAAACATGATAAATAATATATATTAAACTCAGAAATTTTAAGGTGAAGGTGTGCCTTTGGAAATGTTGAGAGATTGATATAAAAAAAGGTAGTCTTATACCAATTAAGAGAAATACAAGAAGGGTAGAATCAAGGCTCAACTCCTTTCATTTTTAACACAAGAATACCATAAAAAAAAATCTGAAAATACCATTTTAAACTTCTAATAACATGTATTTGAAAAAGGAAAATGAAAGAGAGAGTTGTGTCGTGGCTTACTTGAGACTTGATTGAATTGTTAGCAAACTTTCTTTCTCTCCTATCCTTCACCAAGCTCACCCTCTTCTTTTCTCTCCCTCTCAACTGAATGAAGTGTTTATGTGTGTGTTCTTGTATGTAAAATGCTAAGGGAGGGGTTGTTTTTATAGGAAAATTGGTGCAAAAGGTCCAAAATGCCTATTCGTTGGAATTGGATTGGATGTTTTGGATTTAGTTTGAATTCAATGGAATAATGGAGGATTAGAGGCCTTAATTGACTACTTAAGCATGATCTAGTTAGGGTTTTATCTCCTAATCAAACCAACCTAGTTATGTATATATACATATATATAAAAGTTTGTACCAAGATATTTTCCATAATTCTTGCAAATTTGTCTCAAAGTACACAACAAAGGGTTCCTCTAGGGTGGCTGGCCACATGATGATGATTTGAGGAATTAATTTATTTTTTTCTTGTGTACAAGTGTTGGAAATTGCAAAATATGGTATATAAATTAAGTTTTAAGGTACAAGTGTATATATATATATATATATAATAGTACTTGTTTGGGGTCAATTAGTGATTTAATAAAAATGTAACGACTTTGGTTTTAAATTTTTGAATTGGAACACTTATTTTAGTGTAGAATTAAACTAAATTAGGGTTAGAGAGTCTAATTCGGTTTGGATTTCTTGTTTTGAATAAAAAGGCAATCAACTGACAAACGTGATAAAAATGAGATAAGCCTAGGGTTTTCAAGTGGTAATTTCATATTTAGGGAGTCAATTAATCAGTATTAGGATATTAGAAATGATTCCTAAGTTACTGAAATCGATTAGGGTTTGCGAGTTTTTAGTTGGAACATATATTTTGATCTTAGGGTTAAATTTGTAATTAATTAAGAAACTGAGGGACTTTAAGGAAATAATTTAAAAGTACAGGACTTTTAAGAAAATAAAATTTTTAGGGGCCTCACACAGCAAGTGCACTTGCAGGGGTGAACCTCGCTGCTGCACTTGCCTTCTCAGTTTTATCTAGCCAGTACATGCATTCTCAAGACTTCATAGCCTACTGTCAGCCATGTTCCGTGTTCACCTCAGCGAAGCCTCCACCCTTAGCCACCTAATCACAAACTCTCCAGTTTCCTAGGGTGAAGGTCATAGCCAAGCCTGCTATCAGCCATGTTGTGCCTTAGTACCAAGCCCAATGGAGCTTCCTTAGTCCTACCTGTACAATTAAGTGTAGACACTCCATTTTTGACCACCCTTAAGACTTGGGCACTACTGATGGTTTACTTGGTGGAGAAATGTGTGAAGGGCAAAAGTTCAGTTTCTTCGGCAAGGAGAGAGACAAATCTCAACTTCATACCCCTTTTGGACCAAAACAATCTTGATCAAAATATTTTAGACCTTGAAACCCTCTCTTTCAAAATGTTTTGAAAATAAAGTTTCTACGATGTTCCGACACTCGCATTTTGTTAAATGTCGCGCTTTTCGGTAAACCGAGCAAGGACAAAGTGGAAATGAATAAAAGAGAGATGAAATCTTTAAAAAATCTTTCAAAACACTTTGTTTATGGGTTTGGATTTGAAGAAAAGAGGAAAGGAGAGAAGAAAACTAGTTTGGGAGAAGCTCGGCATGAATCTGGGTAGGACCAAAACTACGCGGCTTCACCAAAACAGGCATAACTTTTTTCGCAGTTGGAATTTTGATGCAAGGCTTCCGCCGTTGGAAAGCTTACTTTTGGGGCTTCAATTTGGACACAAGAATGACCTGAAAAGGAGTCCATATAAAGGAGTTATGGCCATTTGAAGTTGGCCTTGGAAAGCAAAATTTTCCTGCCGACCAGAAAAACTAGCTGGCCGACCGACCACTTTCTCTGAAAAACTGGTCGGCGACCTTCCTGCAGATTTTGAAAAGTTTGTGGATGCCAGCTATGCCAACTGGAGTGCACAGATTGCATCCTCTAAACACGTGTATGGAGGGATGGCATCCAAGCTCTAAGCTTCTCCAAGAAGCTTTAGCTCATGTTTTTCTATAAGAAAGGGTCTCCCTCTCCATTCCACAGGTTCTGAGGTTGGCCAAGAGTGATAGATACATCTCCCTCTCTATATTCTTCTCTCCTTCTATATTTTGTGCCTTAAAGAGTGTTATTCCTTCACTTTTGCACTATAACTCCTAGCCACACATCACCATATTTGACCTGAGATCCTTGGAGGTGGTTTTTGGGTCATAAGAGTTGGTTTTGGGCCGGAGGAATTGCTGTTGTTGCAGTGCTTCAAGGGTAACCCCTTTTCTCCTCTTTAAGCTTTGTTTTTGGTTACTCTCCTAACCATATTTGCATGATGATTTGAGCTTAACTTTCTACTAGAAAAAGTTCTATTTTTTAGTCCTTGTGATGTTTGTTTAAGGCCTCTTGGATGTTAAGGGTCTTCTACCCTCTTGCATGCCTTATTTGGCCTTGTTTTGTGCCATGCTTTAAGGCCTTCGAGCTAGTCCTTGCTTGGCCTTTTAACTACTGAAATCCAGTGAATTTTCAGTAGCTGGCATGTGGTTTTGAGGTCCTAAATCAGAGAGGGGTGATCCATTCTCTTCTTGTTTTGTTTGCTTGCATTATTGGCCTATCAAAGGAGCATATGTTTTCATGCTTTCAAGGCTCAGTTCAGGCACTTTTTGGTGACTTTTAGGGCCTGCCTAGACTCTGTCTATGGCTGGTTTGGTCACCTTGGGTTTGCCTCTTGCATGTGTAGAGTAATCCCTTTTGTGGCTTATCAAATTAGCATGTCATTCTTGCATGTATTGGTCATATTTCAGTGGGTTTTTGGTCATCATTTGGCATGCCATGACTTTGTTTTCAGCTGGTTTGGTAGCCTCTCACATGCTTCATATGCTTGTAGTGTAAATCATGTTTATTAGCTTAGAATGCATGATGTTTTGGCCCTCTATTCTAGCATATTTTGGCCATGCCCCAACCTGGTTTTGTTCATATTTTGGGTTTCCTTAGCTCTTTTTTGAGGCCTCTTGGTCGAAAGATGCTTGCCATGCATGCTTGTAGTGTAATAGCCTTGATTAGCTTCGAGTTTTGAAGTCCTTTGCATGCTTAACTTGAGGTATTTTCATGTTTTAGCATCATTGAGCATGATATTTCAAATCATATAGGGCTGTCGTACTTCCATGTTTTCCACTCTTTAAGTGCCCTTGAGAGTTGTGCTTTTATACCCTATTTTGTGAGCCATTGCATGAGCTTCATTTTTGTGCCTTTCAAGCCATCATCCCAACTCATTTTGCTACTGTTTTGGGCCTACATAGGGTCTTTTTGGAGTTGGTTTGGCCATTTGACCATTGCCTTGCATGCCTATAGTGTAATACACTTCACTAGTTTCGATGCTTGAGTCATTCAACATGCATTACATGAGTTGTTTGCATAATTCGAAGTCATTTTGTATGCCATTTCAGAGCTGAAACATGTGTCATTGCACTCCATATTTCATCCTTTCAATGTGTTTGGAAAGTTGTGTTTTGTGCCTTAGACTTGGGGCCGTTGCATTGTGCATGATCGTATGTGTTTTGATGCCTTATTTCCATCATCTATTGGCCACTGATTTGGGTGTGGCTGAGGCCCATCCATTTTGGTTTAAGTCCATTTTGCATTGAGTATGCCATTGTAGTTCATAGCATTGAGTATGCCATGTTGTCGCATGATTGATCATTGCATTGTGCATGCCTTGTTCATCTCATTGTGTATGTTAGTTTCTACGTGCATTGTGTATGCTAAGTGTCATGTGCATTGAGTATGCCATTGTCAGTTCATAGCATTGTGTATGCTAGTTGCATGTTTGCATGTTATCCCTTGCATGTTTGCATGACTTAGTTGCATTGCATTAAGATTGCATACTAGAGTTGCATTGGTGCATGCCTTGTTTGTTGCATTGTGTTCGGAATAGGGGTTAGTCCGAACACGAGGAACGAGGGACGTTTCATGCTTAAAATGATGAAACATGCCTCGATTCCCGGTTGCCGACACTCTTGACTACCCATGACGGAGTTGTTGGCTTTAGGTGCTTGTATGTGCATTCATTTCACATTGAGTCGTGCAATTCGACTCCTTGGCCATCATGCATCGAGATGCGTGATTGGTGGCCCGAGGGTTAAGGACTACACTCCCTTGAACTTATGCAATGATGGGGAGAGTGGTCGTCCACACATGTGTTGCGAATACTTTACCATCTCTCTCTTGCCTTCTGTTGTAGAAAACCAGAAACCAGGGGCAGAAACTAGTCGGCCGATCAGATTTAGTGGCTGGCCGACCACTTTTTCTGGTTTTTCACCACAAAAGTGGTTGGCAGGTGGTCTCCAAGGCCAATAGCTGGTCAGCAGCCTTCCCACAGATTCCCAGGGTGGAGTTTCAGCCTTCTGGAGCTTTGTGCAGTGTTCTGAGGTCAATTGCAAACAGAGGCAAGTCGGGGCGTTACGAGGAATTTCTGAACAAGGCAATTCAAGCATGCACGCATCCTTTGTCATTCAAAGCAGAGTTGGGGCAGCCCACATTCATTTAGTTTGCATGCTCATTTAGATTGCTTACTTAGTTAATGTTGTGTAATAAGTAGTTGTAACTTGTTATTCCTTTCGTCGTGTAATAACTAGTTTAATTAGATTAGCTTAGATTAGCTAGCTGGTTCTGTATTATTTATTCAGACCCTCCGTCGAGAGGGCGAATTTTGTAATAAGTGTGCGTATGTGTGATGCATGTCTTCCAACCCCCATTTCTTTCTCCCTTTTATTTACTAGCTTACAATGGTTAGTTTTAGGGCATGTTTCAATTAGCATCCTTATGCTTCGCATGTTTGCATTCATACATCTGTCTTGCATACACCGGGCTCGGTGCATCATACTAACTGCATTGTATTTCAATACCAATTTGAATACATGTTATCTAGTTGCATTCACACGACATCGTAGAATAGCCGAGCCTATCTTAGTTGCATTTTGCATGTGTTGCATTAGGCATTCTTAACATAGCTAGGATCATGCATTAATTTCTAACATAGCTTTTGTTTTGGCTCGGAGTACTCGGTAAGTGTTTATGCTTTAGCATCCTTACATGTGTGTGAGTGACTATTATGATAGCATGCTTACCATGAGGCTATTTGCTTATGTGATATAACTGCTTGAATGCCTGTGGGTGAAGGTTGGATTACTTGAATTGAAACAATTCATTGATTGCGAGTTTTAAGCCCACTTGAGAGTAGCAAATCACCATATTTTTTAAGTCCACTTGAGGGTGGCAAAATCCGCATTTTAGCCTACTTGCGAGTAGCAAACCACTTTCAAAAACAAACATGAGATGTTTTGTTCCAACTCAGGTGATCCAGTCTATACTTATATGCTGTGCGCATCACATAGTAATTCTAGGCTAATAAACTGGAATAAGAGCACATGTGTTTTCAAAAACAAGATATCATGCTTAGTAGTGGCCGATCTTTGATCGGGCGAGCGGGGGTGCTCATGAAATGACCTTCCCCAATCGTACCCAAGTTCCTGAACCAAGGCAACTTTGGTGATGACGGACACGTGGCCTTAGGCACGAGTCAGGGTTTCCTAAATTCCCCCAAAACAAAATATTTAGGTGGTGACTCTGTATCTGACAAAGCAGTCTATGTTTGGCACTTCTTTCTAAAAATCAGTTTTTCAAAACGATTTGTCGGATTTGGACTCTTTGGTGATTTATCGATCTTGCATTGCACTTTGTGAGATTAGATTCAGAACTGTGACATTGAGTCCGAACTGTAGTGAGCCTAATGAACAAAACGGGATTTTTCCCGGAACGTTTGGGCGCGTCTACACTAAGCAGGTCCATGACCTAGGTAATGGAAAGGGAGTCCTTTACACTTGGGCTACCCTACTCCCATGCTCACGGGATCACCACGATATACTGGTATCTCTCGGCCTGCTATCGACTCCAACCAGTAAGCCTTGGGCCTGCTGTCAATGCCAAGGTAGTAAGCTTCGGGGCTTACTATCAGTGCCGAGCTAGAAACGACTTGGGGGGGCCTGCTATCAGCCTTAGGCCAATAATACCTCGGGACCTGCTATCAGTGCCAAGCATTAGCCTCTACTTATGGATGGAAAACTTCTCCCAAAGGCTGCTATCACATTGGCGGGATATTCCTTCCGCAAGTTAGTTACTGCGGTCGTAGTTGTTGCGACAATAGTTACTACGACAGTCATTTCCCGCGGCAAGTTCTGATGGCACTCTCGACAATATTAGAGATGGCGACGCCAACAAAGTACCTCCACAACTTGGTCGTTGCAAGTGTTGCCTTTGTAACTTAGTTATTTCGGTTTTCTCTTCCTTTCAGTAACTTCAGATGGCGGCAGAACCGACAATATTGGGAATAGTGGCGCTGAGTTAAAGTGCCTCCACAACTTGACCGTTGCAAGTGTTGCCTTTGCAACTTAGTTGCTTTAGTTTTTTCTTCACCTCAGCAACTTCAGATGGCAGTGGAACCGACAATATTGGGAATGGTGACACTGAAGCAAGGTGCCTCAGTAACTTGACCGCTGCAAATGTCGCCTCTGCAATTTCACTTAGACACTTTCCTTCGTGGAGTCTGTTCGGATCTTTGGCAGGTCAGACCTGCTTCGGCCCATTGTTGGCCTACGTCCCTTGGGCTTTAGTTTATGCTCCTTTAGTCTTTCTTGGTCCCCTAAAAGGGCAACCTCAGCACTTAGGCCCATACCTAATTTGGACCTTAATTTCTGACCCTCTACATTTCATACAATGCCTTAGGGTGATAACAGGTAATCATATCTTTTGAAAAGCAAATGCTTGCGTGGATACTTTTACGAATCAAGAAAACAACTCTACAGAAGGATTTTTAGTTTACCTATTTTCTTGTATTGCAACGTAACTGTTTGATGATGCTAGAGAGGTAGTTTACCCCAAAATGTTGTACTCTTAAAGTTTTTATCTATTTAATACTAGTATTATGCTTGTGCTATACACGGTATCACACAAATAATTTTATTGAGATTCACAAAAAATTTCAAAGGCAAAAAATAATCAATGATTGGTTATAGCACTACAAGAAAATTGGCATACAACGGCATTCATACAATATCGTTTCAAGAAAATGCCATTTTTTAGTGTATAATAACAGAGCACCGTGTTCTATAGGGGTGTTCACGGGTCGAGTCGGATCAGTTTTTCGGCTTATTCGTCACCCAATCCGGACACTTCGGGTTGAACACCTTAACATCCGATTCCGACCGTTGTGATGGTCGAAACCGTCTGTCCCTTTTAATTGGTTTATTAGTCGGTCTCGGTCGAATGAGGAATAACAAAAGAAGCCAAGGGAGAGGGATTATAGAGAAGGATGGAAAGAGAGATCACTATGGGAAAAAAAAAAAAGAGGAAAAGAATAAATCACATGGACACACCATGAAGCTACTATTCATCAATGGATTCTTTTAAATCAAAAATTCATACTAACAAATAAAAAAATGATGAATCCAGAAGAATTTTAAAAAGGGAAAAAAAAAAAAACTTCAAATCTTCAACACTATGGTTACTTTCAGATCTAGAACTTAAAAATGCAATCTTTGCACAGCCTTAAGAGAGGAGAGATGTGAGAGATAGCATCATAGATCGTAGTGAAGTCCGATAGCATAGTAGCAACAATGAAGAGTTTCCCTTTGCCATAGCCGTGGCCACTTCGGAACTATGAAAATGATGAAGGTCTGAAAGTGTGAAGTTGTAGACAACCTATTTTTGACCGCCCTTAAGACTTGGGTGCCTCAAGTTAAACACTCAATGATGAAAAGTTATGTTGTACAATCGCTCAATTTCTTTAGCAGAAATCTTTAATTTTGAGCTCTAATCCCAAACCTTACATCCCATTTTGACCAAAATTATTTTAGACCTTAAAACCTTCTTTTTCAAATTTTTTTTTTTCAAATGTTTCTACGATGTTCTGAGGCTCGCATTTCGTTTATAATATTGCACTTTTAGGTAAATTGAGTAAGGACAGAGTGGAAACAAATGGAAGGGAGGTAAACTCTTTGAAAAATCTTTAAAAACATCTATAGGTTTGAAGTTGAAGAAAATATGAGGGGTTGGAAGAAAACTAGTTTAGGAAAATGTTGAGCATCAAACCGTTAAGAAAGAAATGAGTAGCCTTCACTAAATTAGGCATATCTCTTTGTACACTTAGAATTTAGATGTAAGGCCACCACCATTGATAAGTCGACCTCTAGGGCTTCAATTTAGACTTAAGAATCACCTAAAACTGAGTTCAGATGAGGAAGGTATGCCCATTTGAAGTCGGGCTTGAAAACAGATTTTGTTTGCAAGTAGCAAGCCGACCACTTAAGTAGCAGGCCGGCCACTTAAGGTGGCCGGCCAACCAGTTGATGAGAAATCCGGTCATTTCAAGTGGTCGGACGTCCATGTGTCCTGGCATGCAGCCGTCCCCCTACATGGCCGGCCGGCCAAGTATCTCGGCTGGTAGATATTCTGCTGCCAACTGTTTCCCCCATGTGTATGCCTTGCACCAGCTGTCTCTATACAGATATTTCTGACTGAGGAATCTATTTTTCTATATATAGATGACCACCCCTCTTGATTTTAGGTTGGAAACATTTGTGAAGACTCCAAAACTTGCTAAGCACTCACTCTCTCTCTCTCTCTCTCTATCTTGCAATATACACACTATACATACACTTCCTAAACTAAAAATTTCAGAATCCTTGCTGAAATTATTGAGCCAAAATTTCAGCCCTTGAGAGTGAACACTTTATGGTTTGTGAAACAAAGAGTTACCCCTGCTCAAGAGGTATAACTTTTGCCTTCTTCACACTACTTCTTCCTTCTCTTTTCTTGCTGTTTTTATACTATTTTTAAACTATTTGTATAGGTTGAAACTTGTGACTTAAGGCTACCAAAAGTAGAGGGTTAACCACCCTTCTTTGAACCTTGTTCTCCAAGATTTTGTCCTTGTGTTTCCCACTTCTTTCTTAACTTTTGGCCACTGATTTTCAGAATTTTAAAAGGCTAAAATATATGGTTTTGAAGTCCCAAAAATGAAGAGGTTAGCCACCCCTCCTTAGGCTTACTTACTAGCTTTATTTCTCTCTTATTATGGCTCACTTTTTCTAGCTTTTCATTCTAATTCCAGCACTATTTTTGTGAGTTTTAGGACTATTTTAGTGTGTTTACTTCATTCATGCTTTGTATAGTATGCTTGTAGTGTTGATGTCCTCATAGGTTTGGTGGTTTAGGCTTTAGACACCAACCTATTTGAGTTGATAGCTTTTATTTTCATAGCTTTCATACATATACTTTCACTTGTACTAATCATCTCTCTAACCTCCTTCATTTCTTGGTTTTCTTTGTTTGAGAGTTGTTTCAAACGAGTGTTGTTTAAGGCATGCGAAAAAGACCTTCCATGCTTAATGGTTTAATCTCTTTCGAGGTTCATTACTAAGGAATTACATCTCTCTTATGCCAAGAACAACTTCTTGTTTGATACTTCTCCTCATTTAGTAGACATAACTCTCATTTTTGGACTAAAATGATTAAAGAATGGAAAGGAAATTAAAAGGGCTAATAAAATTGGACTAAAAGAAGCAAAAGAATAAAATCATGTCTGGTTCAATTGAACATTAATTGAACCCATTGAGTCTTGAGTCGTTTCATACTCTCTAGTGATGATAATGGCTTAAGAATCAATGTCTACCACCTCTCTTGAGGTAGCTCCATCATAGGGAGGAGGTTTTGTTGGGCAGCCGGGCAGTATAAAAAAATAGTGGCCGGCCGGCCACCCTACCATCCGGCCTACCACTTTCCTTGGCCAGCCGACCACCTTTTGTTGAGCAAGCAGTGCCATTTTCATGGCAGAATAGAGCAGAGGCTGGGGTGAAAACATATTATTTTTCTGACTGTAAAACAGAACAATTCTGGCAGCAAAACATAGGTGTTTTCGGGTGGATATTCCCGTTCATGCATAGACAATTCTCTACCTCCCATGGCTCGTGAAGTTAATGCTAATTAGTAGATTTATTTGAAATTTGTAATAGCTAGTTCATTAATTAGTTACTTAGTTAATTAATTTCGTGTTGTAACTAATTAATTAGATTCATTCAATTTGTAATAATTAGTTAATGTAACTAATTTATTTGGTGTTGTAATAGTTAGTTTAATTAGAACATTCATTCGGACCCTCTTGTATGAGGGAAAACTTGTAATATTGTGTATATGTCTTCTAACCCCTATTTCTTTCTCCCTTTTATTTACCTGCTTATAATGGTAGCATCATGTTTTTACATTTTCATGTCATTGCCATGACATATATCCACTTTTGAATGCATAAGGGTTCTGCTCATCATACTAATCAATGTCAATTTCAAATTCCTTACTCAAATACGTTCTTTTATCTCATGCCTCGAATTGACTCACATGCCATACTAGTAGTTGAGCCTATTAATTGCATGTTGTATGTGTTGCATTAATCATTTTGCATCATTAGGGTCATTCATTTTTTCTAACTATTTTCTTTCTTTTGGCTTGCCTCGGTTGAGTACTAGGTGAGCATTTCTCGCTTTAGCATTTGCATGTATGTTGGTGTTGCCATATCAAGCATGTGAACCATGAGGCTAAATGCTTAGTTGATATACCTGTTTGAATGTCTGTGGATGAAGGCCTTTTCACTTAAGTTGGGAAGATGTGATTAATGTACATATGAGCTCACTTTTTTAAGTGGCACATATTCAAACACTTTTCAAAACGAACATGAAATCAAAGCGTTCCAAATTGGGTGAATTAGTCTATACTTGTGTGCATTACAAAGCTGATCTTTGATCGGGTGAGTGGGGTGCTCAATTCATGACCTTCCCATCCTATACTTAAGTTCCCGAGCTGAGACACTTTGGTGATGATGGACACGTGGCCTTTGGCACGAGTTACGGGTTTCTTAAATTTTCTAAAAATATTTAGGTGGCAACTCTGAAATCTGGCAATGCAATCAATTTTTGACATTTTTTATTCAAAATCGATTTTCCAAAAGATTTGCCGGATTTGAACTATTTTGTGTTTATTTGTTTCATATTGCATTTGTGAAATCAAATTTAGAACCACGGGAGTTCAAACTGTAGAGCTATCGTATCCAAGGAGACTAAACCCCTCCAAGGAGCACGAAAAGCAAGCTATAGTTTCTGGCGACTCTGCTAAGGATTTAGAGAACTAGACTTGAACTTCATGATGTGACATTTTATCTACACTTATATGTTCTTTGCATTGCATTTGTATTGGTGCTCTTAAGTCACTGTGTTTTCCATCTACTATTTCTGGATGGCTTGCCTAAAAAGCTTGTTAAAAGGCTGGCCAGTCGTGGGCTCTGCCATGTTGAAAACACAACCCTTAGATCTGGATTATTGTCATACCACTTAATTCCCCTTTCACTTCTCGGTGTTAGGTGTGAGAGGTATATTAGGTAATCTTGCCAAAGTACCCCTTTTGACCAATTGGCCTAGTGTATGTAGTAAGCTCTAGTGACCGTTCAAACTAGGACATGAGGCTCACTCCTATTCAGGATGTTGTGATACCTTCTATTTGAATAGTAAAGCTATAGATCACTCCAAAAGCTAGGATAGGGAAACCCTAACCTCTCATAGGAGTGTTTTAAATGCCTTTTGTGGAAAATGTGAAATCTTTGACAATGTGTGATGCAATCCTTGGGGAGTCTTAATCTTAAGGCAATTCCTTTCAAACTTGAGGGTCATATCAGAATCAAAATTTGGGTCAAAATCCAGGGTTTGTGTTTGATATGGTGAAAAAATATCAGAACCAGAACCAGGGCCAAAAATTATATTTTGCTTTGTTTTGACTAGCACACCCGATACCTTGATCTGATGGGGCATTTGTTTTTAATGCTAGGTTTGTCTGAGCAAGGTTGCCAAGAAAGGCCAAGCCTAATCCAACCCGGAAGAGCTTAACCCATCATAATCCATCCAATCCTAGAAAAAACCTACTCAGCAAAGGTCTAGTCCATCTGATCCCCAAAGGCCAACTAAAAAAGATCCATTTTAAAAAAGCCCAATCCAGTCGAACCCGTCTAGACTAATCCAGTTCAGATACATTAAGTATAGCCAGGTTGAAATCCTTGTTAGTCAGCTCTTAGCTTATATCCATCTATTTCCCCGATTGCCAACTTAGTAGACCCGTGATGGCTCAGAGTTCAAAAGAAGTTGTGGTCATGATAACGACCCTCAACTAGGGAATTGCCATGCAGGATGAGGCCAATGCTGAAATGCAACGTCTATCTGGGGCATCTACCTTACATCTAGTCCGAGCCCCTAGTCGAACTTGGATCCACCTTCGTCAGCTAAAGATTTGCAAGGTTTAGATCCTCGAGAAGGGTTAGCTCAAGCTCGAGTTTTCGGACCCCTGGTGTAGCCTAATGAGGGCTTTTTCCCCTTTGTTATTAATGATCTCGACCCGACCTTGTTAAAAATTGCTAACCTTGAGAAGCGATTCAAAAAGGCACAAGGAATTAACTCCATTCTCGACATTGAGGATGGGTACACCGAGGCTGCCGTAAGGCTCCCAGACAAATTCAAAATGCCACTTATTGACCATTTTGACGGGTCTGGAGATCCTATGGTATATATCTGGCTTTTCTTGGACATCTTGAAATCGATAGGTCTGAGTAATCCTCAGAAACTCTCTATGTATAGAAGAACCCTGTCAGGTATAGCAGCCTCTTGGTACGCCAAGTTGGAGGATAAAGTGAAGCACAACTGGGAAGATTTGGCTGAGGCGTTTGTCAATTAGTATTCTTACAATGCCCAAATTGAAATAAGAGCTTGAAGCAACCCACTAGAATCCTGAAGAACCTTTTGTGGAATTTGTTACAAGGTGGAGAGCAAAGGCCGCATAAATGACAGATCGACGTTCTGAGATGGACCAAGTGCGGATAGTGGTGCAGAACCTTGAGCCTGATATGTTACAAAAGTTAATAGTTGCTCCACTGTTCACTTTCAAAAAGTTGCATGAATTAGGGGTTCAGATTGAAAGCGCATTTAACAAAGGGATTATTCCTAGGACAAACAAACCAACAAAGAGGGTGTTTTCTAGCAGTAGCACTATTCCCAAACCTAATAAAATCAATACCGTTCCCATCAATCCTAAAACTGCCAACCCCTTTGCTAATACCAACCCACAAACAACTAGCCCAACTGGAGCTCAAGGCAGAATTTTCACCCTCCTCCATACGAGTCTAACCAGCGCACTAAAAGTCTTGATGGAAAGAGGGTATCTCGAACCCCTTGATCACCAATCTCTTCCTGACCCACTCCCTGCTAAAGATAATCCCACCAAATACTATGCGTACCATCAGCAGCGCGATCATGGCACCAATCGTTGCTACCGCTTTCGTTATGCGGTTCAGAATCTCATCGATAACCAAACGATAGCTCCACCTCAAGAACCCAGTGCTAACACTAACCCACTTCCCATCCATAACCAAGTACCTCATCATCACCTTAACCTCATCCATACACTACCTTCTACCTTCGAACCCAGTATATATATCACTCTATCCTATTTGCCCAGGCCAGACGTGTTCACTTTTGAAAATACTGATTTATGCATGATAGATACACCCAATTTAGTTCAGATACACCAAGAGCGCCAAATGGCTGAACCCACTACTACCGAGATGTTAGGAATGATCAAAGACCTTCAAGGAACGGTAGCAAATTTAACCTTTGGGGTTCCGACCATGTCTTTTACCACACCTCATGTTGAGGATTTTGTGCTAAAGAATTCTCCAATCTCGGGACAAACTAAAAGTGGAATGGGCTAATCAAAACTAAACAAGGCTGAAACAAGTAGAAAGTATGAGTCTGGGGTGATGTAGACCGCCCCCGAGAACTCTCTGGCTCTGCGCCGCGAGGGCGCGAATCCGTTTTGTTCTGAGGCTACTACAAGTTCAGACTCAAAGTCACGGTTCTGAATCTAATCTCACAAAGTGCAATGTGAAACCAATAAATCACCAAAGAGTCCAAATCCGGCAAATCGTTTTGGAAAACTGATTTTTATAAAGAAGTGCCAAACATGGACTGCTTTGCCAGATACAGAGTCGCCACCTAAATATTTTATTTTGGAGAAATTTAGGAAACCCTGACTCGTGCCTAAGGCCACGTGTCCGTCATCACCAAAGTTGCCTCGGCTCGGGAACTTGGATATGAGAGGGGAAGGTCATGCAATGAGCACCCTCGCTCGCCCGATCAAAGATCGGCCTTTACTAAGCATGATATGTTGTTTTTGAAAACACATGTGTTCTTATTCCGGTTATTAACCTAGAATTACTATGTGATGCGCACAACATACAAGTATAGACTAGATCGCTTAAGTTGGAACAAAACATTGCATGTTCGTTTATTTGAAAACGGTTTAGAGGTGCCACTCGCAAGTAGGCTAAATCGCGGATTTCAATGAATTGTTCCAATTCAAGCAATCCAACCTTCACCCATAGACATTTAGGCAGTTATATCAAATAAGCAGTTAGCCTTATGGCAAGCATGCTTTCATGGCAAGCATGCTTTCATGGCAATCAATAACACACATGCAGTATGCTAAAGCGTAAACACTCACAGTGTACTCCAAGCCAAAACAGAGAACTAGTTAGAAATCATGCATGATCCTAGTTCATGTTAAGATGGCTAATGCAACACATGCAAAAATGCAACTCAGATAGGCTCGGCTATTCTAAGATGTCATGTGAATGCAACTTGATAACATGCTGTTGAACACGTATTCAAGTAAATGTACTGAAATATAATGCAATTAGTATAATGCGCCGAGCCTGGTGCATGCAATACAGATAAATGGATGCACGCATGCAAGCATAAGGTATGCTAATCAAAATATGTCCTAAATATAACCATCGTAAGAGGTTAAGTAAAAGGGAGAAAGAAATGGGGGTTGGAGGACATGCATCACACACACGCACGCTTATTATAACAATTGGCCCTCTCGACGGAGGGTCCGAATAAAGAAACTAACTAGCTAATCTAAGCTAATTAAACTAATTATTACATCACAAAACTAATTAACTAACAAGCTAATTAATTAAGCTATTACAACACAAATTGAATAGTTAAACGCATTAACTAATTAGGTACAAAAACCAAAGCATAAACTAGCTAAGCAAATTAGCTAAGTAAAGCAGTAAAGCAATGCCCTTAGAGGGGGAAGAATGCACGCATGCTCAGTCGCCTCGTTCGAAAATCCGTCGCGATGCCCCGACTTGCCTCTGTTTGCAACTGTTCTCAGAACCTTGCACAAAGCTCCACAAAGCTTCTAACTCACCTTGGGGACCTGTGGGAACATGGCCGATCACCTAGGGATGCTTCCAGCCACTGGCTGACCACTTTCTATTGCTGTAAACCAGAAAAAGTGGTCGGCCAGCTAGTTGTTCTGGTCAGCCAACCAGTTTTGCTGCACTTCTCCAATTTGCTACAACAGAGAGCAAGAAAGGGCATGACAATGTATTTGCAACATATGTGTGCACAACCACACTCCCTATCATTTCATAAGCTCAAGGGAGTGTGCTTCTCGACCCTCGGGCCACCAATCACGCATCTCGATGCATGATGGCCGAGAAGCCAAATCGCACAATTCAATGTAAAATGAATGCACACATAAACACATAAAGCCTAGAACTCGATCATGTACGATCAAGAGTGTCGGCGACCGAGAATTGAGGTACGTTTCATCACTTCAAGTATGAAACGTCCCTCGTTTCTTGTGTTTGGACTAATACCCAATCCAAACAAATGCAATGCAACTCAAGCATACAAGCATGCAATGCAACTACATGGCATACACAATGCAATGTAAGATAACATGGCATACCCAATGCAAAGAACATGGCATACACAATGCAATGGACAACATGGCATACTCAATGCAATGTAACATGATCAACTTAACAAAGCTAATGACATGCAAACAATGCTAATGCATGCATACACAATGCAAGGCAACATAAGCATGTAAGAACATGATGCAATGTAACAACATTCACATAACATGCTCGATGGACTTAAACCAAAATGGAGAGACCTCAGTCATGCCCAAATCAGTGGCCATAACACCAAAACAAAGGCATGAAATGCAAAACAAAGCAAGCACATGCATTGGCCTATCAACTAGGCCTAAGAGCACAACTCTCAAGAGTGCTCAAGAAGTGATAAACATGGGAGTGTAATAACACTAAATGCACTGAAATGATTCCAAATCACTCAAACAATAGGCGTAAGGCATGCTAGAGTCCTTAAGGCATAAGGCTAGCAAAGAGCAACACATAGGAGGCATGCAAAACATGGCACAAAAGTATGAACCAACTATGGACAGAGCTCAAATAGGTCTAGACAAAGACCAAAACATGCTGAGATGGGAGCTCAAGGACCTAGGCAAGATGGCATACATGCTAGGCCACAAACTAGGTAACAAATGCACAGCCCTTAGAAGCACTCAAAGGGTGAATGAAGTGGGAACATGGCAATGCTACATGCTCTGAAATGTCATGGTAAATGATGCCAAATCATGTACACAACACAAATGAAGCATGTTATAAGCTCAAAGCTTGAAACTATCATAGGCATTTACACTATAGCTATGCAAAACATGAAGCATATGGCAAGGGCAACCCAAAACAGTCCTAGAACATGTCAAAATGAGTCTAAAACATATATGGAAGGAAGCCAAAACAAGCTAGCATGAAGGGCATAAGGCATGGAATATGCAAGGCAAATAAGGTGGATTACATTACACCTACCAAGACCAAGCATGAGATGACTTAACCAACAAAAATCAGAGTTACATCATGGCAAAATAACCCCAAAAACATATTGAAATGATAGCTCGCAAGCTTAGGCATGAAGGCATACGCAATGGTTCATGTTTAAGGCATAAAGGGCAAACCCTCCAACGCATTGAAAGAGTGACAAATGCAAGTGTATGACCATGAAACATGCACTTAAATCTCATAACAAATTATTCCAAATCATTCAAATAGACCAAACAATGCATGCTAGTGGACTTGGTGCACAAAGCTAACAAGCTAAAATGCACTATAGCTATACAAAGCATGGCATGCATGACCAAAACAACACAAATCAGAGCTAGAGCATGCTAAAACATGGACAAAAGCTTCTTAGAGTTAAGCCAAAATCATGCTAGAATGACATGTTAAAGCATGATACACATTAGGCTAGTTCATGGAATTGCACTACAAGTGCATGGAGCATGCAAGGGGCTATCAAACCAACCCAAAATAGATCTAAGGCATGTTAAAACAACACCAAAACCCTACTGAGTTGGCCCCAAAACAAGCTAGAAAAAAACATGCTACTTCATGAGGCATGCAAGACTAGTTTGCAAAATTTACACTATAAGTGTATTAAGCATGCATGAGGTGATCAAGACAACCAAAAATAGTGGCATGCCATCTCAAAATAACCCCAAATACATGCTAAGAACAAGCCAACACAAGCTTAATAAACATGCTCAAACAAGAGGCTAATATGGCAAGTATTCAAAACACAAGGAGAGGGGATGACCCTCTCCACCACTGAAAATCCTCTGGATTTCAGTGGTGAGAAGTCCATGCAAAGGTTAAAACAAGAGCCTAAAGGGATGGCTCAAAACAAGGCTAAGAGGGGGTAGACCACCCCCAACACAAAAGTGACTTAAACAAACATTTTAAGGACTGAAAAACATAACTTTTTGCAGTTAAGAGTTAAGTCTAAAACACCATGAAAATAGGTCTAAAAGCCTAAGCAAAACAAAGGATTAAAGGGCTAGTTGACTCACCCTTGTAGAACACCTTCAAAACCAGAACTCCAACAGCTTTTTTGAACTCAAACCAGTCCAAAACAACCAAAACAAACCTCAAGAAGCCTCGGCATCAAAAGGATGGTGTTTGAGTGTATGTGTTTGTGTGTTAAAGTGTGGTAAAACTACACTTTTAAGGCACAGAATGAAGAACAAGAGCAAGATAGAGACAAAAGTGTATCTATATCTTCCAAGCCCAAAAAAACTGAACCTGGAGAAGGAGGGGGGAGGTTCTCTCTTATAGAGAACCAAACTCAAGCTTGTTGGACAAGCTTAGGGTCCAAGGCCATCCCTCCATACACGTGTATGGAGGATGGCTTTAGTGCTTTCTAGTTGTGCCAGCTGGATGAAAATATCTCCAAAAAGGTGATGAAAAGCAGCCGACCACTACAAGTGGTCTCCCAAGATGAAAACTGGTCGGCCATGATGGGAGAGGGTCTACAACACGAAAACAATGCAGTGGTGTGGTTGCCGACCAGAAAAGGTGGCCCAAAGACCAAGAAAACCAGTTGGCCGACCAGAAAACTAGCTGGCGGGGAGGAAAGTGGTCTCCAAGGGGAAGAACTGGTCTCCCACCCTTGTACCACCTTCCAAACAAGGAAAACAAGGTTTGTGCCAAAAACAAACCAAAAAGGATGTAAGACGAAAGTTTGGGAGGCAAGGCGCGCGGCCGGAAGCCTCGAAAACTAGTCTGCAGGCATCAAAAGTGGTCTGCGACCACAAAAGTGGTCTCCCAGACCACAGTGTCCCCCTAGGCAGAGGCAACAAGGTGTGGTTCAAAAACCACGCCAAACGGAGAACATTAAGTGGTCCCGAGTCAAGGCGCGCGGCTGAAGGCTCCGAAAATCGGAAACTGGTCTCCAAACGAGAAAAGTGGTCTACGACCACGAAAAGTGGTCTACAACCACAAAAGGATGGTCTACAAGACCTCTCCCTCCCTCCAGGGAAGAGAAACAAGGTTCGGTCCACAAACCGAGCCAAAGCACAAAGATTTCAGAGGCCCGGAGGCAAGGCTCTCAGCCAAAACTCCGAAACCTCGAAACGAGCATGACATGCACTATCACCGAGCACTCAATTGATGACGTCTGAGTCTTAAGGTCGGTCAAAAATGGGGTGTCTACAGGTGACTATTGACCCTTGTGCACATCTCCGACGGGTTTTCGAAGTTCTGAAGACCAAAGGCCTGAACCAATGGCAAGTCCTCGCAATTGTTGAAAGGGTTATAGATGAAACTTTCGCTACTCAACACACCAATGCTCAAGTGGAGGTTACTCATAGGTTGGCAAACAAGGAAAGGCCAAACAATGAAAAGGGACGCTTTACCAGAAACACTCATCCTAATTCCAGTCCCAAGCCCATGAATACCCAGTTAACACCCGCTAATCCATTTGCCAATGTTTCTAAACCTGATGCTTCCTCCTCCCAAAAACGAACCTTTGCCCATCTCCATATAAGCCTAACCTGTGCATTAAAGGTACTGACGGAGAAAAGGTATCTCAAACCGCTCAGTACTCAACCTCTCCCTAATCGTCTCCCACCTAAACATGACCCTACCCAATATTGCACATTCCAGCAGCAGTACGGCCACCATACTGACCGTTGCTTTCGTCTTCGCCGTGAAATTCAGGACCTAATTAATAAAAAGGTCATCACCCCATCTGAAAATCCCAAAGTTGTTAATAAACCTCTCCCTAACCGCAATGGATTGTCATCCTATAACATAAATCCCATCCATGGCTTGCCAACAACCAACCTTGACCCTAGACACCACATTATACCCACCAATGAGCTTAAACCTATTGTCTTCGTTCTTGAATCTTCCGATTCCGATTGAAGCAAAAAGAGCAAAATCTTTGAAGAGATGGAAAGTTTAGTCGATCTGGGTGAGTTTAAGCTTAATGAAGTAGCGGGCTCTTTACAGATCCCAGGATTGATGGTTAGAATGATGAACCTCAGTCTCAGCTAGGAGAATTGTCAAAAGCACTTCAAAAGGACCTTCTGAATTAGGGGCATGGCGTGATGGTCAAAAAGATGTGTGGGGATAACCGGTGTAATTGTGAGGCTCAATCTGTAGGACTCAGTTTGAAAATTTGGAATCAGTCCTACTGGGTGTGGATGTTAATATTGCTGAATTGAAAGCGGGTTTGGACCCTCCCGTAGACTACTTGAAGTTATTTTTGAAATCTGCAGATGGACTTGGAGGTGAAAACCCCTTTCTGTTTCAAGGATGTTGATTTTTTTTTTTGAGTCATGTCTTGTAAATAGTTGTGAGTTTTATTTTCGTTGTCTTTTCTTATGTTGTTGCGTTAGTTGAGTCTTTTCCTTTGAGTTGCTCTCGTGTACCCTCGAGTCTTTGTTTTGCTGTTTTAATAAGAAGAAAGTGGGAGTCAAGTTTCTGATCATTTTATTGTGTCTATAGTAATTCATGTGTGACCTTTTTGAAAATAGAAAAGCTCCAATTTTTTTTTTTTTTTTGAATGAGATTCTGTTAATAAGCTCGAGTGTTGAGAAGGATCCCCTAAATGGTTTGAATGAATTTTGGATTGTCGTCACAGAGTTCTTCATGATTTTGGAAATTTGAAGCTGTTTCTTTCGCAAAACTTGCGAAGATAGGTTCAGAATTATGCGTAGTAGTCTACATTGTCTTGGAAATTCTCTTCACCATTAGGCGATCATGTTGGCAAGCACAAGGTGGCTTTCAGACCTACAAGTACAAGGCAACTTTCAGACCTTATAATCATAGAATCTCTCTCCCTGATGTTTTCATTACTTCAAAAAAAAAATGGATAAAAGAAACCAAAAAGAAAAAGAAGAAAAAGAAAAAACCAAAAGGAAAAGAAAAGAGAAGAAAGAAAAAAGAAAAGAAAAGGGAAAAGAAGTCAACCATCAAGCCAGGGATATCCATTGGAATGAGGAAGGGAACTTTTGTTTGAATTCGGGGAAGCTAATGCAAGGAAGTACCGCATTGCAAAAAGAGCCAACTTTGAAAAGGAGCAAGAGAAAAGAAGAAGAAATGCATAAAAGAATAGAGAACCAAGCTCAAATCAAAGCGAAGCCAGTTCCAGTGTTAGGGCAAGGATAACTATTGATCAAATTCACCGCAAATGTTGTAACGCTATCCTTGAGAGGCTCGCTAGGCCGAAAACCTGAAAGGGCAACCTAGGCAAAAGTTAGAGCATGAAAAATGAGAAATCAAACAAATAGAGCTCACAAGGTTGAAAACCCGAAAGGGCAGCTTTGGCAAAAGTTAGAGCACAAAAGAAGAGTGTCAACACCCGAGTGAACCTTAGCCATGAACTACGTTGACCTGATTCCCATTCTTAGGATACGTAGGCAACTTCATTCTAAAGTTCGCTCTCAACCATATCCATTTTATTCATCTCAACCTGATCATCCTTCCCAATTCATGTCGTCAACTTCGCATCAATCCATGAGCTACACCGACTGTTGTGCATATCATATACTTGCGTTGGGTAAGAAAGAACTAGCTTAAATCAACAACTGGAGAAATTTTCAACACTTGAACTTATCAGTAGAATCTCTAACTTGAGCAACAAAAAGGAATTGAAACTTGGGTTTTGTGAAATTAAGTTTTAAAGAGAGCATAAGCAATACTAAGGGCACTAGGAATGATCAGTCACCTTGAGTCTTTTTCTGTTTTTGGGTAAATTGTGAGTTTTGTTGTGTCATGCCTGGTGTTTGTCTTAGTTTGCACTCTTCATCGAGTCACCATAACGTGTCTGTCGCTCAAAAGCACTCTTTATCAAGTCACTATAGCATTTCTGTCACTCAAAAGCACTCTTTATCGAGTCACCCTAGCGAGTCTGTTGCTCAAGTTCAACAGAGTGGCATGATCAAAATTCCATACACGAATGTTCGCTCCAAACTTGAAAACAAGTCCATGTGTGGAATTCATAAACAAACTAAGAGTGCCCATACAAGCGGCAATACATTCATGATCGGTGTATATGAGGAATCCGTCACTACTTTGGGGGGGGGGATTGGAGTAAGTTCTCAACATTTTGGGAAAGAAGAGAAGCATGAGTCTAATTGGTTGGCAATTGTTCCAGAATCTGATGATCCCTATCACACGTACCTACATAATGTCGGAAAAGATGGCTAGTGATTGGACACTAGAGGCAATTTTCAGTACATCTGATTGGGCCATCCATCGAACAAGGGGCATGAACCCAACCGATGGCCAGTGATTGGACACTAGAAGCAATTTTCAGCACATTTGATCGGACCATCAATTGAACAATGGGCATGAACCTAACCTTTTTGCCAGTCTGCTCAGAGCCATTTGTTGGGCACTTTTTCCTTGGTTAGGGTAAGTTCAACCCCATGATGATTCTGATATGATTCAGCTTTCGAAAGTTATCTCCAACCATTTCAAAATTCTCTTGGGATTGCCATCTTCCCTCTGATTAATACATATGCTTTGGATTATGCATGCATGCTCATACACTCTTGTTGATTTGAACTGCATGATTGATTGCGATTGCGATTGCTCTTGACTTTGTTCTGTACTAAACAGAGTTTTGTTAAGTTACCTTCCGTAGTGTTTTTCAGTTACATTTCAATAAGTTGTGGCAAGTTGCCCTACATTTCATAAGGTACATGATGCGCTACTTTACATACTGCTCATTACCCTTGCATCGCACTGTTTTGTGCACCCCACGTAGCACTGTTTTGTGCACCCATATAGCACTATTTTGTGCATCTTCCATAGCATTGTTTTGTGCATTCATCTTATATTGCATCTTACATAACATTGTTTTGTGCATTCATCTTATATTGCATCTTACATAGCATTGTTTTGTTTATTCATCTTACATCGCACTGTTTTGTGCACCCATATAACAATGTTTTGTGCATTCACCTGCATCGCACTGTTTTGTGCACCTCTATCGCACTGTCCTGTGCACCCACATTGCATTGTTTTGTGCACCACGTATCGCACTATCTTGTGCACCTTGCATCGCACCGTTTTGTGCACCTTGTATCGCACTATCCTATGCACTTTGCATCGCAATGTTTTGTGCATGTATCGCACTATCTTGTGTACCTTGCATCGCACTGTTTTGTGCATTCACCTTGTATTCGCACTGTTTTGTGCACCTTCCATCGCACTGTTTTGTGCATTTACCTTGTATCGCATTGTTTTGTGCACCTTACATCGCACTGTTTTGTGCATTCACCTTGTATCGCACTATTTTGTGCACCTTGCATCATATTGTTTTGTGCATTCACCCTGTATCGCACTGTCTTGTGCACCTTGTATCGCACTGTTTTGTGCATTCACCATGTATCGCACTGTCTTGTGCACCTTGCATGATACTGTTTTGTGCATTTACTTTGTCTCGCACTGTTTTGTGCACCTTGCGTAGCATTGTTTTGTGCACCTTGCGTAGCACTGTTTTGTGCATTCACCTTACATCGTACTTGTAGACACCCCATTTTGACCAGCCCTAAGACTTGGGCATTTTATTTTGACCACCCTCACCAGAAAGGCAAAACCCAGAATTTGAGAGAATGAATTTTAGGACAGTCGAGGTCCTATCCACTACACTAGGGGCAACACTAGGGGCAAATTTAGACCTAATTAGCCTAGTCCCTACATCATCATATCTACTGGTCAAGTGCAACAGTCGTTCTTATAGATGGCCTAGAGATTTCACACCCAATCAACATGGACAAGTTAGAATGAAAGTAACCCTTGAGAGGCTCATTGGGCTGAAAACCCGGAAGGGCGACCCAGGCAAAAGTTAGAGCAGAAAAACAAAAAAATAGAAACTCAAAAGAAATAAAAAAAAATGAACAAAATGAAAAACAAAAATAAAAAAAATGATAAAAAGCTCTCAAGGTTGAAAACCCAAAGGGGCGGCTTTGGCAAAAGTTAGAGCACAAAAGGAGAGTGTCAATACCCGAGTGAACCTGCATGGCCCGAACTACGATGGCCTGATTCCTATCTTTGGGATACGTAGGCAGCTTCATCTTGAAGTTCGGCCCTAATAATTTTTCAACTCATTCATCTCGTCCATGTTTTGATTGGTGTATCTTTAGTCGACTTGGTTGTCCTATCCGTGTTTGATTGGTGTATCTTCGTTCTGCTCAGTTCAATTGGTTCGATTTAACTTGGTTCAGTTCGGTTCCATTCGGTTTGGCGGTTCGGTTCGGTCCGGTCCAGTTTTGCTCGACTTTATTCGGTTCGGATTGGCTTGGTTCGGTTGGCTTGGTTCAGATATCACCTTTGATTATCTAGTTTGGGACTATGCACCCCAATGGTTGATTCCATGTTAGTTGGGTAGTGGCCATTTGCAAAAATAGGTTTTGATTAATTTGAATGAAGCTGACTAATTTTTCTCGAAAATTGTTCCATTTTTGCAAAACTTGGACTATTCTTTGGATTTGAAAAGGGAAAATTTTCAGTGCTCACAATTTAGCTTACATGATTTCAAAACAGAAAATGGAATAAGTATGCTAATCCAACCCTCATGTTGATCAAAACATTTTTTACAAAAAAAAATCAAGAAAAAAAAAAAATCAATCAAGGCAATGAATTAGGGGCATGGTTGAGTCAATGATTCTATCTTCTCCCCCGCTCGAGTCATCTAGTCAGTGTATCGAAGTGTGTATCCATACCAGTCAGTGTATTTATACCAGTTAGGGTAGTCATACCAATCAGTGTATATAAGTGTGTTCCTTTCATACCAGTCAGTATATTTATACCAGTCGGTGTATTTATACCAGTCAGTGTATATAAGTATGTTTGGATTATTTTGGCTTCGTTTTTCTTACGTTGAGTCAGTTTTATTTTTATTCAGGTCAGTATGGATCAATGTCCAATTCAGAGTTCCAATTTCAATCAATCTCAAATTCGATCAAACAAAAGTATTTTCAAACTCAAAGTGATATGCCAGCCACACCATTGAGATACAAAACTGAAACTTTTTATACAGTCAGGGGAGGACATCCCCGATTACAGAGATTCCAAAAAAAAAAAAAAAAACCAGAAAATACAAAGACTCCAAAAATAAGAAAAAAAAAAACAAAAACAAAAACAAAAAAAACAAATAAAAAAAACAACAGAAAATACATAAAAAAAGAAGAAAACAGAAATACAAAAAACAAGAAAAAAAAAGAAGAAAAAAAAAAGAGGGATCTTTTTTTTCTTTCTTCTCCGGTGACGACCACGAACCAACTTCACTTACTCGGCTCTTCCGTCGCCGAGCTTTTCCGCTTTTTGTCGTTCTTTTTGTCGTCAACCTTCGAAGGCCCTTCTCCAGTACTTCCGCCAAGAACTACCACAGTGTTTCCGCCGAGAGAGTCGGCTCCCCGCCGGCTATCAAATGAGAGGTACGAAGGTGCCCCAAATCGGGCCATAGAGGTGGATTGCCTTTTCAGCTCCTTGTTTTCAGCCTTCAGCTCCTTGTTTTCAGCCTTCAAGGCACAAATCTCTGCCCGTGCATCTCTGTACATGCACTGGAGTAGAGATAGGTGGGCGTTGACCTGGTATACCTTACACGCCTTGTTTTGCAGACGGTAAGACAGGTTGGTGACCGCCGCCACTGTCTCCATGCAGGACCTCAACGTGTAGTGGTTGGCCTCGATATCATTTTGAGTAGCCATCACTTGCTCAACTGATAGTGTGGGAAGACTAGGTTGAGTAAGAGCAGGGGCACTTGGCCCAGAGGAGCTCGATGGACCATTAAGATCCGGAAAAAGAGAGAGAGGGCGAGATGAAGCCATGTATAGGAAGAGAGAGGAAAGAAGGGAGTCACAGAGGAATGACAGAAAATAGATGAGGAAAAGAAGAAGAAGAAGGAGGAAGACGGAAAAGTGATGAAGAAGAAGATGAAAGAGTGATGGAAGCAGAAGAAGAGAACAGTTAAGAAGAAGAGGGAAGATACTGAAGAGAAGAAGAAGACGAGAGAGAAAGACAAAGAGAGGGTGAGAGCCGAGGCAAGCTTACATCGAGGCGGTCTGCTTTTGTCGGCCAGTGACGCAAAAGCAGGCCGCGTGTCAGGCGTGGCTATCGAAAAATAGGGAGAGACGCGGGAGAGTTGTGTACGCATATATGTATATATATTGTATAGCTATGTAATATAGATATTTGTTTGAACATTTGGGTCACAGGTGTGGCTTGGGTTCAATGGTATGGCTCAATGGTTGAAGGCTGAAAGGCTGAGCCCAAGGTCAGGGGTTCGAACCCCACATTAAGTGTTTCTTTGTTTTGTTTTTGTTTTGGTTTTGATGTATAGATGTTTTGTCCACCTATATATATATATATATATTTGTTTGAATTGTTTCTGTCACA
This sequence comes from Camellia japonica, assembly GCA_030407325.1. Taxonomy (NCBI): domain Eukaryota; kingdom Viridiplantae; phylum Streptophyta; class Magnoliopsida; order Ericales; family Theaceae; genus Camellia; species Camellia japonica. The sequence goes on from JAPPVO010000014.1 coordinate 44,195,047, forward strand.
CGAGTGGCTTGGGTTCAATGGTTAGGCCCAGTGGTTGAAGAGTGAGAGGCTGAGCCTGAGGTCAGGGGTTCGAACCCCACATTAAGTGTTTCTTTTGGTTTGTTTTGGTTTTATGTATATATATGTCTTGTATAGTATATATATATATTTGTTTGTATATTTTGTCACAAGAATGACGTGGCTCAGTGGCTAAGGACTCCAAGACCAGGCCTAAGGTCAGGGGTTCGAAACCCCGTATCCCCACATCCATGCATTTTGTGTTTTCCCTTTCTTTTTGCGTGTTTTGCGTACGTGTGCTGACGTCAGCAAACGGAATATGCCTTCTCAGTAACGGCATCTTCCCGCTGACGGTTGCAAACGAAATATTCTATGTCTGTGTATATATCCATATATATTTGTGTATATGTCTGTATATGTCTGTGTCATATATACGTGTGTATATACTGTATATGTCTATGTCTGTGTATAGGTCTGTTATTTGTCTGTGTATATTGCCGTATTCATATGTATTTTGTTCGTACATGGTATATGTATACGGTATTTGGTTCGAACATACAATTCATTCTTTCTTTCTGTGCATCTATCGCACAATAATCTCACTTTATGCACCTACCACATAAATTTCAATTTCAATCGCCCTGCTTTGGGCACCGCACTGCTTTGTGCATCAATTTCAATCGCCCTACTTTGGGCACCGCACTGCTTTGTGCATCAATTTCAATCGCCCTGCTTTGGGCACCGCACTGCTTTGTGCATCAATTTCAATCGCCCTGCTTTGGGCACCGCACTACTTTGTGCATCAATTTCAATCGCCCTGCTTTGGGCACCGCACTACTTTGTGCATCAATTTCAATCGCCCTGCTTTGGGTACCGCACTGCTTTGTGCATCAATTTCAATCGCGCTACTTTCCGCATCGCACTATCTTGTATACTTTCCCGGTCTATGAGACCTTAAATCCTACGGGGTCTAGGAGACCTTAAATCCTCTAAAGGTGCAATTCCTTTGGTGTTTGTCGTGCCCGAACGACTTCAATCGGTCTGGAATAGTCACCTGACTGTGTTTGTAATGAGTTCCTAGGAGATCAACTGAGACGGTGGAAACTAGAGTTCGAATGGCGATGCCTAGAACGCAAAAGGTTTGGGATTTCCGAGACTAAAGTCTGGTTTAAATACCCAGGGGTGTATCCCCGGCTTGAAATCTGTATGGCAGCCCCATAGGTTGAGATAGCTTGTATGCGCCTCAACTCTGGAAACTGAACCAACCTAGTCTGTCACCCTGTTGGAGAATAGGGAAAGTTGCAAACATAGCCAGCACTCCATGACATTGCATTGCATTGTATAAATCATGAATTTTCAAACAACCATTGTCATTCTCCTTGGTTAAAACCTTCCCTCTCTCCGTATGCAATACGTTGAGATATGCCTGTTGGTTACACCATTGTCATTCTCCTTGGTTAAAACCTTCCCTCTCTCCGTATGAAATACGTTGAGATACGCCTGTTGGTTACACCATTGTCTTTCTCCTTGGTTAAAACCTTCCCTCTCTCCGTATGAAATACGTTGAGATATGCCTGTTGGTTACACCATTATTATTCTCCTTGGTTAAAACCTTCCCTCTCTCCGTATGAAATACGTTGAGATACGCCTGTTGGTTACACCATTGTCATTCTCCTTGGTTAAAACCTTCCCTCTCTCCGTATGAAATACGTTGAGATACGCCTGTTGGTTACACCATTGTCATTCTCCTTGGTTAAAACCTTCCCTCTCTCCGTATAAAATACGTTGAGATATGCATGTTGGTTACACCATTGTCTTTCTCCTTGGTTAAAACCTTCCCTCTCTCCGTATGAAATACGTTGAGATATGCCTGTTGGTTACACCATTGTTATTCTCCTTGGTTAAAACCTTCCCTCTCTCCGTATGAAATACGTTGAGATACGCCTGTTGGTTACACCATTGTCTTTCTCCTTGGTTAAAACCTTCCCTCTCTCCGTATGAAATACGTTGAGATACGCCTGTTGGTTACACCATTGTCTTTCTCCTTGGTTAAAACATTCCCTCTCTCCGTATGAAATACGTTGAGATATGCCTGTTGGTTACACCATTATTATTCTCCTTGGTTAAAACCTTCCCTCTCTCCGTATGAAATACGTTGAGATATGCCTGTTGGTTACACCATTGTCTTTCTCCTTGGTTAAAACCTTCCCTGTCTCCATATGAAATACATTGAGATATGCCTGTTGGTTACACCATTGTTGTTCCACCCCGGTTAAAATACAGTCAGGTGCGCCTGTCTGTTTACACCACCCATTTTCCTCTCGCGTAAGACGCGTTAGGTCTTTGATTCACTCGGTTAAAAACATCATCCTTCCTCCTTTCACGTGAAACGCGTCGGGTTGTCGATTCACTCGGTTAAAAACATCAGGTGCGCCTGTTGTTTACACCATCTTTCCTCCTTTCGCGTGAGACGTGTTAGGTTGTTAATTACTCTTAGTTCAGGTCATCCCTCTCTTGCATGATCATAAGTTTTTTAAAAAATAACCGGCTTCGCGAAGCGTGTAAGTCCAACTTTCAAACTGCATTTTAAGCATGTCACTTGCATTCTGCCCCTGAACTACGCTGGTTTGATTCCTTGCAAAGGGATACGTAGGCAACCTTCTGGTTCAACCACATGCATTGCATTTTGTTTGATTGCCCAAGTCTTACGGCCTTGTCAAAAGGGTCGTCTTCGGGCTTTGACATTCACTCACGTCATTTCATGACTTCGAGCTCTGTCAAAGAGGGGCAACTGTAGACACCCCATTTTGACCGGCCCTAAGACTTGGGCACTTTATTTTGACCACCCTCACCAAAAAAATCAAATTGAAATTTTAATCCCAAAACTCACCCATTTTGGTCAAATTAACATATTTTTATTTGAATTTGTAATTTTGTATAATTTTATATAATTTTGTGTGTTTGTACAAATTTTTAAGTGTGTTTATATAAATTGGCATGTGATATTTTATAAATAAAAAATGATAAAAACAAAAAAAGGAAAAATAAAAATAATAATAAAAAAAATACAGAGAAGGTGTTGTTTCTGTCGGGGGATATTTGGGAGGAAGAGAAAATGTTGAATTCGGTGGATGGTGATAATTAGTGGGTGCAGTGGGTGGTGGAATAAAGAGAGGTGGTGGGGGTGATAAAAATATATGTTTTTGTTTTAGAGAGGAAAAGGTTAGACAGAGAAGGTGGGTTTGTGTAGCTGTACAGCATGGGGGTGGAAGATATGTTAAAGAAAAAAAAAAAAACATGATCGAGGCCAGCCCCCACAGACTTCGTAGAGAGGGGGAGAAGGATACACACAGACAAACCCATGGCCTCTCTCTCTCTCTTGAATTCTTTTGAATCAACACAAGAGATCAACTTCTCTCTCTGAACTTGATCTCTCTAGCTGGGTCTCTACACACACGGCATATGCATATACATGCACACTCAGGCACACACACACACTGCCACCGATACACACATGCACACACTCAAGACACAACACACATACAATACACACACTCAAGACCCACATGCAGAGCATAACACAAGACACGGGCTCTCTCTCTCTAGGAGAGGAGACCCACCACCACGGGTAGAGAGAAGGAGGACAACACACAACACACACACAGTTTAGAGAGAGAGAGGTTAGGGAGAGAAAGGTGAGAGAGAAGGAAGAAGATCACAGAGCTATACACACACCCACACCATTGACACAGATACACACACCCACACCATTCATACACGGCCAAGACACCATTGACATGCACGGGTTAGGGAGATACAGCACAGACCCACCATGCACACACGGCACACCACACACACCCAGTAGCCACAACACCCGTCACGGCCATGCACACACACTCACGGTAGCAGCTCACAAACACACCCATGCATGACACACACACACCCACCACTCTCAACACCCATCACAGACCAAGCACACACACACGGTTTTAAAGAAAGAGAGCACACACACATAGACAACGGACCAAACCCAGCTCTCTCTCTCTCTAACAGAGCTCTCTCACTCTCTCGGAGCTCTCTCACTCTCTCGGTTGAAAAACAACACACTGATACACCCACACACAGCAGCAGCTGAGGGAGAACAACCCATGCACATAACACATCACACACATCACACACAACACACATCACATACTGATCATATACCCACACACCACACACCCAGAGATTCACACAACCACTGCCGTCGACCCTCTCTCGGGCATAGGCTCTCTCTCTCGCTCACTCTCTGACTCTCTGTCTATATCTCTCTTGGTGTGCATCGGGAGAGGGTGCATGAGCTGAACAAAAACCAAACACACTCACAAGTCATGGACCGAACCCTCTCTCTCTTTCTCTCTCGGTGCATGGGAAGGGAGAGCACTGGCTTTGTTTGAAGTAACAGCACACGCGGTCTCTCTCTCTCTCTCTCTCTAATCTCTGTCTCGGTATGCATGGAGAGGGAGAGCCCTTGATGAGAGCTAAAGACATCACACACAGATACATGCATATACCAACCCACTTTCTCTTTCTCTAACTAGTCTTTGTTCCAATCCTTCTCTCTCCTAAAATTTCAACCCCCACTTTGTACAATAAGTTGGTGGAGAGGTATCCTCACGTTGAAAAGGATCATTTGGTAAAGCTTCTGAGGCAATTGATGTGTTTTCTTCGTCTCGATGCATGGTTGGTGGGCCCATGGCCTTTAGGGTTGTTGCAGAATTGGGCCAATTAAAGTGAACTCGCATCTTTGGGCTTGTAAGTTGAGTTATTTTGGGCTGGGCCCATATGATTAAATGGAGATGAAGTGGCAGGACCTCCATTGAAGATGAATTGAGTACATGGGCTGAGGTGTGCAAGTCTGCTGGATGGAAGATTTTATTTTATTTTATTTTAAAACTTTTATTTTTATTTTGAGTGTTTGTGAGGTTTTATTTTATTTTATTTTTCTCTCCTCTCTCCCTTATTCGGATCTGTAATAATTCAAATATTGTAATAATTCCCCCACCTCGCTTCTTTCTATCCCATTCTTTAATCGCTTTCCCTAACTGTACATATGTATATATCTGACATGTCATGCATATCCCTGCTTTACATCAATGTTCTATGCATTAAGATTCGGCTACATTTCCATGTGTGGATTTAATCAATTCTTATGTGATTCTATGCGCTACCTCATGTTATTGAGATGATTCACGTGTCATATTTCAGAAGTCGAATCTTTAGCTGCATCTCATGAGTGAATTGCATTAGGATTTTGTATATAAGATCATGCATATTTTACTAATTTTGTTTTGTAGTTGTTCGAGGGACGTCGGTCAATCTGTGAGTTTTTATGCTTTAGCATCTCATTTGTGTGTGATTTTCTTATTATGTTTAGCATCCTACCATGTGGCTATTTGCTTAAGTGATATAACTGTATGAATGCATGTGGATAAAGGCTTGTTGTTTGAATTGGAATAATTCAATAAATGTACGTTTTAAGCCCACTTTGCAGTGGCAAATTCAAACCCTTTTCGAAAAACAAACATGAAATTGAATTGTTCCAATTTGAGCAAACTAGTCTATACTTGTATGCTTCACATAGTAAATTTTAGGATTGATTAACTAATCAGAACATGAACATATAAAGAAAATAAAAGTCATATCATGATTTAGTAGAGGCCGATCTTTTGATCGGGTGAGCGGGGGTGCTCATTATTGACCTTCCCCTCTCATACCTAAGGTTCCGAGCCAAGCATCCTTGGTTACGACGAACAGTGGCCTTGGCACTGAGTTATGGGTTTCCTAATTTCCCAAAATATTAGGTGGCGACTCTGAGATCTGATGACGCAGTCCATTTTTGACAAAATTGCAATAAAATGCATTTTCAATAAAAGTTGCCAAATCTGGACTCTCATCTATGTTTCACATTGCACTCGTGAGACTTGAGATCAAAGAGATCTCGGGAGTCCGAACTGTTTAACGCGCGCGGGTCCCCCCCGGGCATGTTACAGTACTGTTTGTATCGCACTGTTTTATGCATTAATTTTGTATCGCACTGTTTTGTGCACCTTGCGTAACACTGTTTTGTGCATTCACCTTACATCGTACTATTTGTATCGCACTATTTTGTGCATTTACCTATATTGCACTGTCTTGTGCACTTGCATAGCACTATTTTGTGCATTCATTCACCTCCCCCACACTGTCTTGTGCACTCATTGGGTCTAAGAGACCTTAAATCCTCGAAAGGTGTAATTTCTTTGGTGTTTGTCATGCCCGAACGGCTTCAATCGGTCTAGTATAGCCATCTGACTGTGTTTGTAGTGAGTTCTTAGGAGATCAATTGAGACGGTGGTTCAAATGGCTGAGGCCTATAATGCAAAGGTTTGGAATTTTCGAGACTAAAATCTAGTTTAAATACCCAGGGGTGTATCTTCAGCTTGGAATCTGTATGACATCGCTATAGGTTGAGGTAGCTTGTATGTGCCTCAATTCTGGATACTGAACCAGCCTAGTCTATCACCCTGTTGAAGAATAGGGAAAGTTGCAAACATAGCCAGGGAGAAAAGTAGTACCTGTGGTTTGGAAGCGTAAGATGAAGGAAGAAGTCCTAAAAACCAAGAAGAAAAGTAAGATCCCTAGCAGCATAAGGTGAGTCCTCGCCAAGTGCCACTGCAAGGTGCTTTCTAAGGCACCATTTCCTAACTGTTACATTATATCTATTATTATCTATTACCTCTATCACATGCATTTACTCCATTATCCAGTATATCCATTACATCATACCATTTTATTGTCTATATCCATTGCATCCATTGCATTGTACTTTGTCTTGTTACATTCAACATTTAAGATCATTATCTTTTCCTAGCAGATCATTCCTCACTTATATCATACCACCCAAATTACTTGTACTCTTTCTGCGAAATGTATAGTTTTACATGTGTACATGCCTATTCTGCAAGAATTGTGGTTTGAGGGTTCCGACACCTTTTCTGTGTTAAACGTAGTTTGATTTTCGTCTCCATTCCTTTATGGTGTTCGTGTGCTTTGCACTGCTTGTGGTTTGTTATTTCGTTACATTGTGTATCATTTGCATCCTGCCCCTGAACTAAGCTGGTTTGATTCCTTGCAAAGGGATACGTAGGCAACTTTCAAGTTCAACCAACTGCATCTGCATTTTGTTTGTTTGCCCAAGTCTTACGGCCTTGTCAAAATGGGTCGTCTTCGGGCTTTGACATTCACTCACGTCAATTCATGACTTCGAGCTCTGTCAAAGAGGGGCAACTGTAGACACCCCATTTTTTTATCACCGTTAAGACTTGGGCGCCTTAGGTTGAACACTCGATGATAAAAAGTTATGTTGTACAATCTATCAATTTCTTCGATAGAAAGCTTCAGTTTTGAGCACTAATCCCAAACCTTACACCCCATTTTGACCAAAATTATTTTAGACCTTAAAACTCTCATTTTTAAATATTTTTCCAAATATTTCTACGATGTTCTGAAGCTCGCATTTCATTTAAAATATTGCACTTTTCTGTAAACCGAGTAAGGATAGAGTGGAAATAAATGAAAGGGAGGTAAACTCTTTGAAAAATCTTTAAAAACATCTTGTTTATAAGTTTGAAGTTGAAGGAAATAGGAGGGGTTAGAAGAAAACTAGTTTAGGAAAGGTTGAGCATCAAACCGTCAAGAAAGAAATGAGCAGCCTACACTAAATTACACATATCTCTTTTTACACTTAGAATTTAGATGTGAGGCCACCACCATTGGAAACTAGACTTCTGGAGCTTCAATTTAGACTCAAGAATCACCTAAAACCGAGTCCGAATGATGGAAACCTGTTCAAAGTCGGGCTTGAAAACAGATTTGTTTACAAGTAGCAGGCCGGCCACTTGATGAGAAATCCGGCCATTTCAAGTGGTCAGATGGCCATGTGTCCCGGTATGTCAATTTTAGTTGCCGACCATCTTCCTACATGGCCGGCTGGTCAGGTTTCTTGGCTGACAGATATTTTGCTGCCAGTTGTTCCCCCTATTTACATGCCTTACACTAGCTATCTCTATACAGATATTTTTCGACTGAGGAACTTGTTTTTCACTATATATAGATGACCACCCCTCTTGATTTTAGGTTGGCAAAATTTGTGAAGACTCCAAAACTTGCTAAGCACTTTCACTCTCTATCTTGCAATATACAGACACTATACATACACTTCCTAAACCAAAAATTTGAGGTTCCTTGCTCAGATTATTAAGCCAAAATTTCAGCTCTTGCAAGTGAATATTTTGTGGTTTGTGAAATAAAGAGTTACCCCTTTTCAAGAGGTATAACTTTTGCCTTCTTCACACTACTTCTTCTTTCACTTTTCTTATTGTTTTTATACTATTTTTGGACTGTTTGTATGGGATGAAACTTGTGACTTAAAGCTACCAAAGGTGGAGGGGTTAACCACCCTTCTTTGAACCTTGTTCTCTAAGCTTTTGTCCTTGTGTTTCCCACTTCTTTCTTAACTTTTGGCCACTGATTTTCAAAGTTTTAAAAGGCTAAAATATGTGGTTTTGAAATCCCAAAAATGGAGGGGTTAGCCACCCATCCTTAATCTTGCTTACTAGCTTTATTTCTCTCTTATTTTGGCTCATTTCTTCTAGCTTTCCATACTAATTCCAGCACTATTTTTGTGAGTTTGAGGACTATTTTAGTGTGTTTATTTTATTCATGCTTTGTATAGTATGCTTGTAGTGTTGTAGTCCTCATAGATTTGGTGGTTTAGGCCTTAGACACCAACCTATTTGAGTTGATAGCTTTTATTTTTATAGCTTTCATACATATACTTTCACTTGTACTAATTATCTCTGCAACCTCCCTCCTTTTTTGGTTTTCTTTATTTGAGAGTCGTTTCAAACGAGTGTTGTTTAAGGCATACGAAAGTGACCTTCCATGCTTAATAGTTTAATCTCTTCAAAGGTTCATCACCAAGGCATTACATCTCTCTCATGCCAAGAACAACTTCTTGTTTAACACTTCTCCTCATTTAGTGGACATAACTCTCATTTTTGGACTAAAATGATTAAAGAATGGGAAGATAATTAAAAGGGCTAATAAAATTGAACCAAAAGAAGTAAGATAATAAAATCAAGTCGGGTTCAATCGGACGTTAATTGATCTCATTGAGTCTTGAGTTGTTTCATACTCTCTAGTGAAGATAATGGCTCAAGAATCAATGTCTACCATCTCCCTTGAGGTAACTCTATGAAAGGGAAGAGGTTTTGTTGGTATTTACTTTCCATTTATTGAGACTTTGTCCCATCAATTCATAGATCATCACGCAATGAGTTTGTGTCAATTGATGGTTTGCGAATCGAGTTTACTCCTCCCTTGATCTGTTTCATGATAGGGAGAGGTAGAGATGACAAACATCCCCTAGAAACACTCTGTTTTTGCTCTATTTCCATTTTGTTGCAGTAGGGCAATATCAAAAAATAGTGGCTGGCCGGCCACCCTACCATCCAGCTGACCACTTTCCTTGGTCAGCCGGCCACCTTTTGTTGAGCAAGCAGTGCCATTTTCATAGCAGAACAGAGCAGAGGCTGGGGTGAAAACATATTATTTTTCTGACTATAAAATAGAACAATTATGGTAGCAAAACATAGGTGTTTTCGGGTGGATATTCTCGTTCATGCATACGCGATTCTCTACCTCCCATGGCTCGTGAAGTTAATGCTAATTAGTTGATTTATTCGAAACTTGTAATAGCTAGTTCATTAATTAGTTACTTAGTTAATTAATTCCATGTCGTAATTAATTAATTAGATTTATTCAATTTGTAATAATTAGTTAGTGTAGCTAATTTATTTGGCGTTGTAATAGTTAGTTTTATTAGGACATTCATTCAAACCCTCTTGTATGCGGGCAAACTTGTAATATTGTGTATGCCTTCTAACCCCCATTTATTTCTCCCTTTTATTTACCTGCTTATAATGGTGGTTGTAGACACCCGATTTTTTACCACCCTTAAGACTTGGGCGCCACCGATTGATCTCTCAATGATGATTGCTATGCTTATCATGCTCGAGTTCCTCAGTAGAAAGCCTTGGTTGTGAGCCTCAAAAGCCTACAAACCTTGCACCACTTTTGGACCGAAATAACTTTTTTTCCAAGCCTGACCACCTAGAGGCCTGCAGGCCACTTAGTGGCCGGTTGGCCACAAATGAGTGTACGGTCGTCCCTTTAGTGGCCGGCCAGCCACTTGTTCAGGCAAAATAGATATTTTTTGCCAGCTACGCCAACCGTCTCCATAGGTGCATGCACTGCACCAGCTATGTGTATACTGATATTTCCGAGATAGTCACACATTTTTCTATATATACTTGACCCCCTCTCATAAAATTAGGTTAGAAAAAATTGTGAAGTGCAAAATTCTCAAAAATATCTCTCTCTATCTTGCAACCTACACACTCTCTCTCTACACTTTCTAAACCATTTTTTTAGGGTTCCTTGCTGAAATTCTTGAGCTTGAATTTTAGCACTTGAGGGTGTGAAATTGTTGGTTTATAACTTCAAGGGTCACCCCTCTTCAAGAGGTATACATCCTAGCTCTTTTGCACTACTTCTTTCCTATCTTTTCTTACTATTTTTTGTGCTATTTTTCAATTGTGTTTATTGGCTGAAACTTGTGGTTAAAAGCTATTAAAGGTAGAGGGGTTAATCACCCTTCTTTGAACCTTATTTCCTAAGCTTTTATCCTTATGTTTCCCATCTTTTTGTCAACTTTTGCCCATTGATTTTTAGAGACTAAAAATGTTGTTTTGAAGTCCCAAAAATGGAGAGATTAGCCACCCCTCTTTTGACTTGTTTGCTAGCTTAGTTGCTCCATTATTTTAGCTTGCTTTTTTAGTTGTTTTTACCTTAATGCCAGCACTGTTTCAGCCTAATTTATGACTATTTTTATGTGTTAGTATCATTTATGCTTTGTATAGTAGGCTTGTAGTGTAATGGTCCTCATAGGTTTGGTGCTTTAGGCATTGACTTGATAGCATTTATTTAGTGCTTTCCATACTTGTGTTCACCTCTAATCACCTCTGCAACCTCCCTCATTTCTTGGCTTTTTATTTCCTTGAGAGTCGTTTCAATCGATTGTTGTTTAATCTTGAGATAGAGATCCTTGTACTTAATGGTTTAATCTCTTCGAAGGTTCATTACCAAAGGCATGACATCTCTCTCATGCTCAAAACAACCCTTTGTTTGACATTCTCTCCATTAGTGGACTTAATGCTCATTTTGAACTAAAATGACTAAGAATGGAAAGGTAATTAAAAGGAGCCAATAAAATTAGGGCTAAAATGAAACAAGATAATAAAATCAACTTGGGTTCAATCGGGCATTAATTGAACCCATTGAGTCTTGAGTCGTTTCATACTTGTTAGTGATGAAAATAGTTCAAGAGTCAATATCAACCACTTTCCTTGATCAATATCATGAGAGGGAGGGGGTTTGTGAGTCTTTTCATTGTCATTTGTTGAGATTGTATCCCTTGGTTCATAAGTCATCACGCAATGACTTTGTGTCGATTGATGGCTTGCAAATCAAGCCTACCCCTCCTTTGATATGTATGATGATAGAGAGAGGCAGGGTGGAAAAACATCCCCTGAAAATATTCTGTTTGTACTTTGTTTCTTATCTGTTGCAACAGGGCAATACCAAACATTAGTGGTCGACCGGCCACATTACTGTACGGCCAACCACTTCTTCTGGCCGGCCGGCCACCTTTTTCAGTCAATCAGTGTCCTTTTTTTCTTGCAAACAGAGCAGAGGCTGAGGTGAAAATAGTGCAATTTTCTGACTCCAAAACAGCATCATTCTGGCAACCAAACAGGGGTATTTTCAGGTGGTAAATCCGCATTTCATGCATGAGCACTTCCTCCTTGTGGCCCGTTAATTAGTACCTTGTAATTAATTAAGTGTTATTCCTTCAAACTTGTAATAGCTTAGTTAATTAATTTTGTGTTGTAATTAATGAATTGGTTCTAACTTGTAAATAATTAGCTAGAGTAGTTGATTAATTTATTTTGGGTATTGTGATAGTTAGTTAATTTGTAGTAATTAGCTAGGACATTTATTTGGACCCTCTTGTTTGAGGGTAAATGTGTAATAATTTGTATATGTCTTCCAACTCCCGTTCTTTCTCCCTTTTATTTACCGGCTTATGATGGATAGTGTAGTACATCATATTTCGTTTGGCATTTTCTATGCTTTGCATCCATGTGTCTTGCATGCGTAAAAGTTCGACTCATCATTCTAACTCACATTGTTATTTATTACTTCTCTGAAAACGTGCTTAAAATCGCATGCTATCAAATTGATTCACATGCCATGTTAGTAACCGAGCCTATTAATTGCATTTTTGCATGTGTTGCATTAGTCATATTGCATTAGTTAGGGGCATGCATGTTTTCTAATTCTTTTTCTTTGTTTGGCTTACCTCGAAGTACTAGGTGAGCACTTATTGCTTTAGCATATCGCATGTGTGTGATTGTTGCCATGTTAAGCATATCTTCCATGCGGCTAAGTGCTTAAGTGATATACTTGTTTGAATGCCTGTGGATGAAGGCTAATTGCTCAAATTGGGATAGTTTGATCAAATGTACATATGAGATCACTTTTTCAAGTGATACATATTCAAAACGCTTTTCAAAACATACATGAAATCAAAGTGTTCCAATTTTTACAAATTAGTCTATACTTGTGTGCAACACATAGTAAAATTAGCCTAATAATCGGAATAAGTACATATAATGTAAATAAGAATCACATCATGATTAGTAGAGGTTGATCTTTGATCGAGTGAGTGGAGTGCTCAATTCATGACCTTCCTCTCTCGTACCTAAGTTCTAGAGCCGAGACACTTTGGCGATGACAGACACGTGGCCTTTGGCACGAGTCATGGGTTTCATAAATTTTCTAAAAATATTTAGGTGGTGACTCTGTAATCTGGCAAAATGAGTCCATTTTTGACATTTTTGATTCAAAATCGATTTTCCAAAAGATTTGTCAAATTTGGACTCATTTGTGTTTATCTATTTCACATTGCACTTGTGAAATCAGATTCAGAACCACAAGAGTCCGAACTGTAGGACTGTCGTATCCAAAAGAAGCACGAAAAGCAAGCTACAGTAGCATCATGTTTTTACATTTTCATGTCATTGCCATGACTTATATCCACTTTTCCATGCATAAGGGTTTGGCTCATCATACTAATCAATGTCAATTTCAAATTCCTTACTCGAATAAGTGCTTTTATCGCATGTCTCGAATTGACTCACATGCATACTAATAGCCGAGCCTATTAATTGCATGTTGTATGTGTTGCATTAATCATTTTGCATCGTTAGGATCATGCATTTTTTCTAATTGTTTTCTTTCTTTTGGCTTACCTCGGTTGAGTACTAGGTGAGCATTTCTTGCTTTAGCATATTGCATGTATGTTGGTGTTGCCATGTCACGCATGTGAACCATGAGGCTAAATGCCTAGTTGATATACCTATTTGAATGGCTCATGACTTTCCCCTCTCATACCTAAGTTCCCGAGCCGAGACACTTTGGTGATGACGGACACGTAGCCTTTCGCATGAGTCACAGGTTTCCTAAATTTTTCAAAAATATTTAGGTGGCGACTCTGAAATCTAGCAATGCAGTCCATTTTTGGCATTTTTGATTCAAAATCGATTTTCTAAAAGATTTGCTAGATTTGGACTCTTTTGTGTTTATCCGTTTCACATTGCACTTGTGAAATCAGATTCAGAACTACGGGAGTCCGAACTGTAGGGCTATTGTATCCAAGGAGACTAAACCCTTCCGAGGAGCACGAAAAGTAAGCTACAGAAGTCGTTTGGATTTTTGAGGTAGGAACTTTAAAGATTCAAAGAGAGAGAGAGAAAAAGATTTGAAAAGATTTTATTATTTTTTAAAAATAATCTATGTTTCCAAGGTTTTGAGAATGGAAAAAAAAAAAAACTTTAAAAGTTTTCTTTTTTTTTTTTTTTTTCAAAAATGTTATGTTCCCAAGGTAAAAAGGTAGTGATATATAATTGTTTACTTCAACTATTTCTTGGGATAAGGCACGACTGAGGCAAAGCGTTCTACTTATATGTGCAATTTTTGGTCGGGTCAGTTTCACTTGATTTTTGGACAATAAATCCGATGCCGACCATCAACCTGTGAGAAAAATATTTCTGCAATTGTGGTTGACCGAACTCATTTTTGAAATCGACTAGATGTCATCGGGTCAGACTAGGTAGGTCGGGTTGAACGGGTCGGACTATTTTTTGAACACCCTTAGTGTTTCGTGTTTTACTTAAAAAAAGAGTCAGATAAAAGATCTGACTCTCTCACACTCATATCTCCATTATGGTCTGTCTCTCTCTTTCTTACACTCATATATCACTCTCATAGGTCTCACTCCCTCTCACAGATCTCACTTTCTCACACACCGCTCTTCTCTCTCGTAATCGAACTCTCTAGCTGTTCTTCATTGATCTCTGTTGCTCGAGGGCTTTGCTCTAGCTGTTCTTTATTGAATTCGAACTCAAACTCGATCTCGATCTGTTCTTCATCAAATCACAGATCCAAAATCGATATCATTCTTGAACCAGATCGATATTGCTTGCTCTTCATCTCAGGTACATTTTTCGTTCTCTTAATCGGTGTTCAAGTTTGAACTATCATCTCCTCTACTTTCTCATTGTCAAATTATATCTACTCATTAACTTTCTAATTTTTTCATTCTCAGATTATATCAAATCAGATCGTTATCATTCTTGAACCAGATCGATCTCTCTTGCTCTTCATCTCAAATCAAATCATTATCATTCTTCGATTCTCTTCTTCTCTCTTCAATCTCTCTGCAAATCGCTCTCTCTCTCTAAACTCTGTTTGGTTCTATCTATGTTCGATCATGGAGATAGAACGTGTGATCGAGTTTCCACACACGCACATGGACCGTCGTCCTAAAAAGAGACTACGTTTGGGTTAGGACGTTGCTCCTTAGGCCCTTAAGGTAGCAAATCTGTTCTCTAGATCTCTGATTTCATAATTTTTTTCTTCTTTTTTTGATTCTATTTTTTGCTAGATCTGGTCGAAATTAGCTACGTGGTAGATCAGGTATGAGAAAAGGTTTATGCTTTTATGTTTGATCAATTTTTATTGGCTAATTCGTTGTAGTTTCTTATAGATCTACAAATTTCATGGTAGATCGAGTTCGGAAAAAGGTTTATTATTATTATTTTTTTATGTATAATCAATTTTTATTGGGTAATTTGTAGGAGTTTTTTAGCCTGTGATTAGATCTGCAAATTTCAAAAAGCTCTTTTAAATATCTGTGGAAAAGTTTTGTTTAGATCATGATTTGTTGGCAATATCGTTTTTATTTGACCATTAATTTTATGATTCTATAGTTTCAAAGTGCGTTCAAGGTTTTTTGCTGTGGTTTTTGATGTGATTTTGCTTAAAAATTTCAATTTTTAGGTGGGCCTAATATATTTACTAAAATTTTTTAAGAGGGCATATATATAATTTTAGAGGGGAAAATTGGATAACATTTTCAAGTTAAAATTCTTTGGCATTTTGATTCATTAGATGATGATTGCATGTGTGTGTCTGTGGTTTTGTTTGCTGAGAGATGGATAAGAAGAATAACAGGAATGGTTCTTCTTCCTTTGTGTTTTGTATCTTTTTTCCTGTAAGTACACTAATTGGTGATTTACACATGATTAGGTAAGAGGGCTACTATATATTATTACTAGATAAATTGCAATTACACCTTGATCTCATTTATAGAACTCTTTGTTCCTTATGAATACTCAATTAGGAAAATAAAAAAATATGCTAGTATCAAATTAAATGAAATGGATGTATATCCTAGATTTCTATTTGTTAAAATTGTTGTTATGCCTTTTTAAGTCAAAACTTTCATAGCCATTTCACATCTCTGATGCACATTTGAATGTCTTTTCTTTCTTTGTAGCCATAGATTTAGCATCAAAGAACGCATTTATCCTGCTATTATACCTGTGGAGAATAAGAAAGTTACTAGGAAGGTTTGTTCACCTAACATTTTGATTTTTGCTTAACACCTTTTTTTGTTCATGCAAGCAACATAGTTCAATGATGTCACTTTTTTTTTTTTAATATGAAAAAAAACAAGAACAAATATGTTAAATTTCATCTCTTTTCTATTTCCACTCTACCATAAGTCCTTGCAGTTTTCAATTGCTTCACTTGTGCTTCTATCTTTCTTGATGGAGATGCAAAGTTACCTTTCATTGGGTACCATATTAGTTTTCAAGCTGTTTTGTCAGACTAGAGAGTATTGGGAGGTTTTGGCTGTTAAGTAATGCGATTAAAGATACATATCTTTCTTGCAAGTGCTCACATTATAAATTAAACTATGTTGCTTCCTTCCATAATGTTCATGAAAATCTTATAATTGTTTATATTGTTCATTTAACTTTTTTAACATACTAATGTTTTGATGTCAACTGTTCTTTTTTCTTATGACACTACACTCTGTGGAGAGGTTTGCTTAGTAGGTGTATGCACTGCTTGGGTATTCATGGTTGTCTCAGCATGTTGCATATGTCACCAGCACCTGAACATGGTTTCCCATGTAGGATGGCGATGCCTAGAACGCAAAAGGTTTGGAATTTCCGAGACTAAAGTCTGGTTTAAATACCCAGGAGTGTATCCCCGGCTTGAAATCTGTATGGCAGCCCCATAGGTTGAGGTAGCGTGTATGCGCCTCAATTTTGGATACTGAATCAACCTAGTCAATCACCCCGTTGGAGAATAGGAAAAGTTGTCAATATGATCAGGAAGAAGAAAAGGGGCATCTGTGGGCCCCTTGTCAGCAAGAAATCATTCTACCATTCTTCCACTCGCGTGAGATGCGTTTGGACTTCGAATATGCCTCTGCTCCTTTCACGTTAAACGTGTTAGGATGTAACATTTACCCCGGTTACAACCCCCCCCCCTTCTGTATGAGATACAGTTGGGCACCTTTGTTGGTTATGCCACCATTTATCCTATCGCATGAGACGCGTTTGGATTTGTTCATTATTTCTCTACTCGCGTGAGACGCGTTTGGATTCATTCACTATTCCTCCTCTCGCGTGAGACGCGTTTGGATCTCAAATACTCCTCTCGCTTGAGACACGTTTGGATCTCAAGTTCACTTTCCTCCTTTCGTGTGAGACGCGTTTGGATCTCAAATACTCCTCTCGCGTGAGACGCATTTGGATCTCAAGGGCACTATTCCTCCTCTCGTGTGAGACGCGTTAGGATTGCAAATCGGTTAAAAATAGCAAGTGCGCTTGTCTGTTTACACCACCCCTTCTCCTCTCGCGTGAGACGCATTAGGATTGCAAATCGGTTAAAAACAGCAAGTGCGCTTGTTTGTTTACACCATCTTTCCTCCTTTCGCGTGAGACGTGTTAGGTTGTTGATTACTCTTAGTTGAGGTCATCCCTCTCTTGCATGATCATAAGTTTTTCAAAAACAACCGGCTTCGCGAAGCATGTAAGTCCAACTTTCAAACAGCATTTTGAGTATGTCACTTGCATTCTGCCCCTGAACTACGCTGGTTTGATTCCTTGCAAAGGGATACGTAGGCAACCTTCGGGTTCAACCACTTGCATTACATCTTGTTTGTTTGCCCAAGTCTTACGGCCTTATCAAAAGGGTCGTCTTTGGGCTTTGACATTCACTCACGTCATGAAATGACTTTGAGCTCTGTCAAAGAGGGGCAACTGTAGACACCCCACTTTGACCTGTCCTAAGACTTGGGCACTTTAGTTTGACCATCCTCACCAGAAAAATCAAATTGAAATTTTAATCCCAAACCTCACCCATAGTGGCCATCACTAATTTGTAGTATTTTATAATTTTCTATAATTTGGTGTGGTGGTACATATTTTAAATGTTTTGTTTGGATATTGAAAATGATAAAAAAAAATATAAAAAGAAAAACAGAAATAAAACATAAAAAAAAATAGAAAATCAACAAAAAGAAAAAAAGTGGGTGGAAGATGGAATGGGGCGGTGGTGGAGTATTTTTAAAAGAGAAAGTGAGAGTGGGTAGAAACTTACACACATGGGCAGGGGGACACAGCATTCTTCGGTGGATAGCATTTTAAGATAGGTGAGGTAGAATTTAAAAAAAAAAAAAAAAAGGAGAGATACACATATAGTTGGGGCCTCTCTCTCATGGGTGAATAATATATAAAAAAAAAAAAAAAAAAGAGCAGGTGAGAAGATGGAGAGAAAGGTGAGTGTATGATTAAAGAGGGCACATGGGCAATGGGGCCTGGGATCTTAAAAAAAAAAAAAAAAAAAAAGAACACATGCAAAGGCTCTCTCTCTTGGGGGCTTTTGAACGGACTCTCTCTCTAAAAATATTAAAACCAATTTCTCTCTCTCTCTCTCTCAGGAGGTGAAGACAGACATACACGATCTCTCTCTCTCGGACTCCGGATTGTGTTTCAAACACAGTGACAACATCATCGCTTTGCACGATCCTTGCAACTTATCTTGATCTTAACCACACCACACTGATGGTGTGGATCGAAGGCATGGAAAGAGGTGACAGTCCTCACTGGTGAACGGCTCTCTCTCACCTCTCTCTAGCTGGGTCTCTCACGAGACACACCCATCACACACCCAACACATGGCAGAACACACCCAGCACAGACTCATCACCCACACACTACACATGCACACACGGCAAACCCAACTCACTGATTCACAAACACACACCAAACCCATGGACCCAACACATTGACACACCATCCACACTGCAACAGACACACGGCTAGACATCACACTACCATCCACCAAGCTTCATCTTTGGATACACTCAGCATACAGACTCACTCACATACACACCACTCAACACACGACCACTCTCTCTCTTCCCGGGTGTTAATCTCTGGCCTCTCTCTTTGCACCTAGTCTCTCTCTCTCTCTCTATGTTCAATTCCGGTGAGTTGGGTTCTTTACACTCTCGGAGCCCTCATGCTAGGGGCCATGAAAAATGTTCAAAGCTGCATGTTCTCTCTCTCTCGGCAGATTTGAGAGTAAAACAACAAAACACCACCAAACTCTCTCTCTCTCTCTTCCAACCTCATCTCTCTCTCTCTCTCTCTCTCGGGGAGGAGCCATGATCTGAAGCTAAAAAGTGGGTTGAATTTGTGGGTTAATATGGGTTTTATCAGTACAGGGCCGGAGTTGGTTTTACATGGACTTCATGTGGGCTCAATTTGTGGGCTTAATATGGGTTTTATCAGTAGGTGCTTAGTTATACAGGGTGTGTCCCTGCTTCATTTTATTTTATTTTATTTTTATTTATTTATTTTTTATTTTGAGTGTTTGTGAGGATTTTATTTTATTTCTCTCTCCTTCGAATATGTAATAATTCAAGTGTTGTAATAATCCCCCACCCCGCTTCTTTCTATCCCATTCTTTAATTGCTTTCCCTAACTGTGCATATGTATATATCTAACATACCATGCATATTCATGCTTTATATTCATGTTTCATGCATTTTGATTCGGCTAAGTTTGCATTTGTAGATTTGATCAATTCCTACGTGATTATGTGCGCTATCA
This sequence comes from Camellia japonica, assembly GCA_030407325.1. Taxonomy (NCBI): domain Eukaryota; kingdom Viridiplantae; phylum Streptophyta; class Magnoliopsida; order Ericales; family Theaceae; genus Camellia; species Camellia japonica. The sequence continues at coordinate 44,214,726 of JAPPVO010000014.1, forward strand.
CATGTTTTGTAATATTTCACATGTCATATCTTAGAAGCCGGATCTTTAGCTGCATCTCGTGAGTGAATTGCATTAGGAATTTGTATATATGATCATGCATATTTTACTAACTTTGTTTTGTAGCTGTTCGAGGGACGTCGGTCAATCTGTGAGTTTTTATGCTTTAGCATCCCATTTGTGTTGTTTTTCTTACTATGTGTTAATATTCTACCATGAGGCTACTTGCTTACTTGATATAACTGTATGAATGCCTGTGGAGGAAGACTTATTGCTTAAATTGGAATGATTTAACGATTGTATGTTTTTAAGCCCACTTTGTAGTGACAAATTCACAAACTTTAAGCCCACTTTGTCAAGTGGCAATTTCAAACCCCTTTTCAAAAAACAAACATGAAGTTGAATTGTTCCAATTTGAGTAAACTGGTCTATACTTGTATGCTTCACATAGTAAATTTTAGGATTTACTAAAATAATCAGAACATGAACATATAAAAAAAAATAAAAGTCATATCATGGTTTAGTAGAGGCCGATCTTTTGATCGGGTGAGTGGGGGTGCTCATTATTGACCTTCCCCTCTCATACCTAAGGTTCTGAGCCAAGCATCCTTAGTTACGACGAACAGTGGCCTTAGCATGAGTCATGGGTTTCCTAATTTCCCACAATAAATATTAGGTGGCGACTCTGAAATCTGATAACGCAGTCCATTTTTTACAAAATTGCAATAAAATGGATTTTCAATAAAAGTTGTCAAATCTGGACTCTCATCTACATTTCACATTGCACTTGTGAGACTAGATCAAAGAGATCTCGGGAGTCCGAACTGTTTAACGCGCGCGGGTACCCCCCGGCATGTTACACCCATGTATACGCGCGATTTTCGGGACTTTCACCCTAGACACACAGGCCAACTTAATTTAATGGAGTCCATCCCCTGTTTCCTCCTAAACATAGAGTACATTCCCTTTCTCCTCCCAAATATCATACATATACAATGTATACACATCATAATCATATTCAATGATAACGATCAAGATATTAGTTTTAATTCGCCTAATCCTCATGCAATTGCTATAACAATAATGGTTATCCTCCACCGATAGCCCAAAACAGATATTTCTAAACAGATATACAATCTTTACAACAGATAAATTATCCAAATTTCCATAGGTGTGAGATAATACATATCTAATTCCACCATTTACATAAACATCCCTCCAATTTTATATTCCCAATACCAATTTCATTATTTATACAAAATAATTATTCAAGACATTTTAGGGCAAAAATCTCATTTTTTCCAATCTCATCCCAAATACCAAAATCAATCATTTTAACACAACACAAGCTCATATCTACTCCCATAACCATTTCCAATATGTTCATTTCAAAACCCTCTTTTTGATTTTACTTCAAACCCTAGATTTGTTCAAAATCGTCTCAAATCCCAATGTCTCTTACACATCAACAAATATTTAAGTTAAAACTCATAGAAGAGTGTAGAAAATCCCTACCTTAAGCTTAAAAGACCAAGGGAGAAGTGAAGAAACTCCAAAGATGCCGAAACCAAGATTGATTCAGATCAAAGCGAAGCTCTTGAAGTGCTTACCCTTTTTGACAAAGGCACAAGGGTGGAGAAATCACTAGATCTAGATGAAAAAGTAGAGAGAATGTAGGTTTTAGAGAGACAGGGTCCCGATCTAGGGTTTTGAGAGAGAAAAAAAAGATGAAAAAGTGATGTAAAAAGAGGCTGTTGCGAATTGATATACGTACAGTCCACTCGAGCGCAAGAGTTAACGCTCGAGCATCAGGCATAATAAGTTGTTCCGCTCAAGCGCAAGAAATGACCGCTCGAGCGCGGAATACACATCCAGTAGTTTTGCAGACAGAAGAATATCTCTCGAGCATAAGAATGGCCGCTCGAGCGCACACCCGCTTGACCATAGGAAATGCCGCTCGAGTGTAGAATATATTCTCCCAGTAGTTTTATAAACCTGCAAAAGTACTGAAAGTTTGCAAAGCCCGCTCGAGCGTAAAAAGTGCCGTTCAAGTGGAGGAGCAAAAATTTAGGCAACAAAAGTTTGGAAACTAAGCAACCAACCTCTCCTAAACACAACCACAACAATCCAATAGCCAATTTTAAGGAGATGCAAGGGAAGTAAGATATATACAACAACATAGAACCAAGAAACCCGAGTCCAAGATGCAAAAAGGGTCGGTTCAAACCGAAATCGCTATAATCTCCCCCTCTTAAGGAATTTCACCCCCGAAATTACCAATTAAGTTTCAAAACCAAGCTTTAACCAATTACCATAATGATTGTAAATCAATTTCAACCTCATGACCCATCCACCGGTTAGTTGATCCCATCAACATGATGAATGAATTCTCGATACTAAATACACAACTCATTTTCCCAAAACATATACAATGTTTACATTAAATCCATGTTTTCAAAACATACACAACATACACAATGTTTTCATATTCTCAAAACATATACAATGCTTTCATATTTCATTAATATAATCAAAATTGCAATACATGTTCAAACATTAACAAACAAGTCCGGATACTTCTCACGGACTTCTAACTCACGTTCCCAAGTTACTTCCTCAACTCCGTGATGTTTTCACAACACCTTCACCAAGGGAATCGTCTTGCCTCGCAAGACTTGGTCCCGGGTATCCAAGACTCTCACTGGTCTCTACTCATACGAGGCATCCTCATCTACCTCTAAGTTGGTCCAATCCAACACATGCGATGGATCCGACTTTTACTTCTGAAGCATGCTAATATGAAACACATCATGAACCCCGGAGAGCTGTGGTGGCAAGGCCAAACGATAAGCTACCTCCCCAATCTGCTCAAGGATCTCAAAAGGTCCAATGAATTGAGGGCACGTCTTCCCACTATTTCCAAATCTCATCAAACCCCTCCTAGGTGATATATTCAAAAAGATATGATCTCCCACCTCAAAAGACAAGGGTCTCCTCCTACGGTCAGCATAACTCTTTTGGAGACTCTGGGCTGTAGCCAACCTCTTACGGATGAGTACAACCTTCTCCGTCATTTCTCAGACTAACTCCGGGCCCAACATTGGTGCATCACCCACCTCGGCCCAACATACAAAAGATCTACACGGTCGGCCATACAAGGCCTCAAACAGTGCCATGCCAATGCTCAATTAGAAGCTATTATTATAGGCAAACTCCACTAAGGGCAAATGCCTCTCCCATGAACCCTTAAAGTCAAGGATACAACCCCAAAACATATCCACTAAGATCTGAATGGTACCCTCTGACTGCCCATCAGTTTGAGGATGATACGCTGTGCTAAAAGTCAATCTACTGCCCAAGGCACTCTGTAAACTCTGCCACAACCGGGCCGTAAAATGCGGATCTCTATCCGAAACAATCGTCACTAGGACCCTGTGCAACCTCACTATGTCCCTAATGTAAAGGTCGGCAAGATAATATAACGAGTCACTTACGCTCATAGGTATAAAGTGCACCGACTTAGTCAACCGGTCAACTACCACTCAAATGGCATCACTACCCAGTTGAGTCCTCGGAAGGCCCACAGCAAAATCCATCGTGACATGCTTCCACTTCCACTCGGCTATAAGCAAGAGTTGCAACAAACCCGCTGGCCTCTGATGTCCGGCCTTCACTTGTTGACAAGTAAAGCACCCCGATACAAACATAGCTACATCCTTCTTCATACCTGTAATGCCCTCAAAATGATAACATTAAAACCCATCAAATTAGACATGCATTGATATAAAAGATAAATATTCTTCTATTCATCAGAGTAGTTCATTACAATGAGTATTACATGTTAACAACAAAAGCAAATGCCCTACGGGCTTACAGCTTTCCAAGTTAACACTTGGTTACAAAAAAAGGAGTACTAACTCAATACACATTAAGCCCTTGGCTTGAATTTACATGTAATACATCCAAAAGATAACAAAACGACAAAAAGTCTGTTCGCCTCTAGCCTCCCAAGCTATGTCCTTGGAGGTGGCATGCTACCTGTACCTGAAAATGATGTCCCATAAAGGGTGACCATAGCCCAGTAGAAATACACTAAACTAGCTATGCACAATGACTAAAAGATTAGCAGCTGATAGATGGTCAACACAGATACATCCACACATATCACATTCCGGTTTCATGACATTATGTCCATGTTGCATTTCATTTCTCATTTCTTTTTCAACTTTGAGTTTGAAAACAAGGCTCAACACCTAGCCAAATAACTTAATGAGATTAAGAATCATCTTTAGAACACTTTTGAAATTCATGATGGATACACATTTTAATGCTGTATCGATAACACATAAACCACTTCCACACTTTATGAAAGATACACATTTTGGTGCTGTATCAACATAACATAGAATCACTTCTATACTTCACAATTGATAACGATATACATGTTAGCGCTATATCAAATCAATTCGAACACTTCCATATTCAACATTTGATACACATTGTAGTGCTGTATCAATATCACACAAAATCTGGTTTAGAGGTCCATCCCCTACCTTCCCCTAAACTGTGGAGTACATCCCCTATCTCCTCCCACACAACACATGTATATAAACATAGATCATATACAATCAATTAATACATAAAGTTAATGTATTATTCCAATCGCTATATTCGATAGCATACTCAATCGATTAGTTTTAGTTTGCCTAATCAACATGCATTGTCTACAACAATCAAGACTATCCTCCACCGATAGCCCAAAGCAGTTATTTCTAAACAGAACATAAATGCACCAAATGGATATATAATCGACATTCCAACTAGGTGAGCGATGAATGAATCTAACTACACCCTTTAATCCCATACACATCCAATTCCAACATTCTCAATTCAATTCCTCTTTTCTTCAAATTAATTATACCAATTAATTTATCAATGTAATTAGGGCATTTCCCATAATTAACATCACAACCCTAAGGTTTCATTTTCACTACTAATCCAAAATTTGATCTCATTTCTCTATGCTAAACATGCATATAAGCTTATATAAACAAAACCCCAACTTTTGTAAAGTTACACAAAGGCCCAAACTTTATCAAAATTACCCAACAATCCCCAACTTATCAAAAAGCTAAAATTCAAAGACAAAGCTCATGAGAAGGAGTAGGGTATCCCTACTTCAAAGTTAGAGCTCAAACGGAGAAGAGACCGAAACCAAAGTGCTCCAAACTCCAAACTTTTCGAATCAAAACGAAGCCCTCGACGATCAACACAACTTTTACAAAGGCCGAAGGAAAGGGAAGCACTCTAACTAGATCGAACCCTAGAGAGAAGGGAGTTTCTAGAGAGAGGAGCTCTTAAAATGGCTTTTTGAAAAGTAAGAGAGAGAGAGAAGTGTAAAAAGTGATTCAAAAACGCCTAGATGCCCTCTGTTATACGACAGATCTGCTCGAGCGGAAAATACAACGCTCGAGCGCAATAAGGCCCGCTCGAGCGCCAAGACACAAGAGTGAAACACATCCGCTTAAGCGTGAAAAACCAGTCTGCTCGAGCGTGGATTATCCCATTCCAAACTTTCACCAGAAATGTACTACCCGCTCGAGCGCCAACAAGCCCGCTCGAGCGCGACCCGCTCGAGCATAGGAAACTCGCTCGAGCGTAGAAATCACACCTGTAGAAGTTTTGCAAGGACACAAAATGCTGGAAGGGTGTAAACCCCGCTCGAGCACAGGAATACCCGCTCGAGCGGAACTACCAAAAACTGGGTAACAAGAAATTAGACCAAGGCTCAACCCACCTGCTCAAAACATGCCCAACACATCCTAAAACTCAATCAAATGGAATTAAGGGATGACAACAAGATATACAACTACCAACTCCATGGAACCAAAGTCCGGAATACGAAAATTACAGAAAAGGAAAACCCGGATCGTTATAACACCTCTCCACCAAAACTGGCGACTAAGATCATGATACATCTTTGTGACTCTCGGATGCACCACAAGGCGCAAATGGTGAAATTCTCGGAGTACTTCCTCTCGGCAAGACTCCGGCACTAAGAAACGGTCAAGGTATCTAACACTCGAGTCGGAGTACAAGTTCAAGCCTCTTTTTACCTTCCTACTGGAAATCTTCTCCGGAGGGATTCTACTTCTAAGTCGCCCTTTTGTGCTTCTATCACTCGGCTTACAAGTGTAGGTTGTGCAACTACCGAAAACAAAGCTTCCGACTCAACAGACTCGCCAAGATGTAAGTCGAACTCCCCAATAACACCCAACATCTCCCATTCCCGGATGGCAATGCTAACTACACTACTAATGGATTTCTGACTTAAAGCATCGGCCACAACATTGGCTTTTCCCGGATGATAATGTAACTCAAAGTCATAATCTTCTATGAACTCCATCCACCTCCTCTGCCTCAGATTCAAGTCTTTCTGTGTAAACAGATATTTCAGACTCTTATGATCAGAAAACACCTCAAACTTCTCTCCATACAAATAATGCCTCCAAATCTTCAAGGCAAAGATCACCACCGCTAACTCTAGATCATGAGTAAGGTAGTTCCTCTCATGTGCTTTCAACTGACGTGAGCCATAGGCTACTACCTTCCCTTCTTGCATCAAAACACAACTCAAACCTTCTCGTGAGGCATCACAATATACCGAATATCCCAAACCCCTCTCCAAAGTAATCAACACTGGAGCAGTGGTAAGTCTAACCTTAAGCTCTTAAAATGACTTCTCACACGTCTCACTTCATACAAACTTGATCTCTTTCCTCGTCAGTCTAGTCAATAGTGAAGCTAGCTTAGAGAAATCCTTCACAAATCTACGATAATATCCGGCCAACCCCAAGAAACTACGAATTTCGAAAGCATTCTTAGATGGTTCCCAATCTTGCACTACCTCTATCTTGGATGAATTTACGGTCACCCCTTCCCCAGATACCACATAGCCTAGGAACTTAACCTCTTTCAGCCAAAATTTACATTTTCCAAACTTAGCATACAGCTTGTGGGCTCTAAGTAACTCAAGTATTACCCGCAAGTGTTCCTCGTGCTCCTCCTCAGGGGTGAATAAACCAAGATGTCGTCCACAAAAATGACCACAAAACGATCTAGAAATTCACGGAAGATCCAGTTTATCAAGTCCATAAACATAGCTGGTGCATTGGTTAGCCCAAAGGGCATCACTAGGAACTCATAATGGTCATACCACGTACGAAATGCTATCTTCAGAATGTCCTCCTCCCTTACCCTCAACTGGTGATAACCCGATCTCAAGTCTATCTTAGAAAAGCAACAAGACCCCTTCAACTGATCAAACAAATCGTCTATACGAGGCATTGGGTACTTGTTCTTAACAGTTACCCGGTTCAACTTCCGGTAATCTATGCAAAGTCGTAAAGCACCATCTTTCTTTTTGGCAACAGGAGTTGATGCTCCCCAAGGTGAAGTACTAGGGCAAATGAAACCCTTATCTAACAATTCCTGGAGTTGAATATTTAACTCACTCAACTCGGTAGGTGCAAATCTATGCGGTGCCATAGAAATCGGTGTCGTGCCAGGCACTAAATCAATAGAGAACTCAATCTCTCGATGAGTTGGTAAACTAGTAAGATTTTTCGGAAAAACATCCGGGTATTCACAAACTACCCTTGGCAACTCAACTCGAACTTCATCACACTCAGTACTTAGGAAGTTAGCAAGAAGGCATCTAAGCTCACTCCGACCACGCAGATCATATATTGGTGATAAGACTCTATCCACCCAGTCCCCTAAGAAGTAAAAACAATCACCGCTCAGAGTACATACAGTAACCGTCAGACGGTAGTAATCTATAACATCCCGATATGAAGACAACCAGTCCATACCTAAAATAACATCAAAGCTAGACATATCAATCAAACAAATGCAAAAGGAATGGCGATCGGTAACCTCTATGTCACAGTCCCGACACCCTTGCTTCAAAATAATCTCATCACCAATGGGTGACTCTACACAGAGAGGAGATGCTAACTAAGCCAACTCTAATCCCAAAACCGATGCAAATACAGACGAGATAAATGAATGGGATGCACCCGTATCAATCAACACATTAGCAACTAAATTGCAAAACAAAAAGGTACCTCTCACTACCGAAGGCGCTGGTACAAGATTCAGAGCGGTAATAGCATACACACATCTTGTAGGTTTCTGCTCAACCTGCTCACCCTTCGGAGCATAAGCCTGATGCACTAACTGAACTGAAGAGGCTCCTTGATTTACCCTCGTGGCCTGTGCTGACTGTACCAGCTGGTGGCTCTATGTCTGTCTCGAACCAAATGCACCGGGTGTGCCACCCAACTGAAGGCAAAATCTCTTCATATGCCCCACCTACCCACACTAATAACAAGTGAGCGGCTGCCCTCTCTATTGACTCTGGCTCTGAGAACGAGCCGAAGATGATGCAGATCGTTGCCCTTTTCCTCTCTGAGGGTATGCTGGAGACTTGTGGCCCAACTAACCACATTTGAAACAAGTAACGTCTCCCTGACCACCCTCCCAGAACCTGAACTCAGTACTGGAAAAGTAGACTTCGATTAAGCTCCCCGGGACGGCTTTGGGTTAGAACCCCTCTACCTCTTACTATCCCCCTGCACATCTTGACTCCTCCTGGAGCCCTTTATCCTCTCCTTCTCCATCTGCATTACGATCTTCAGATGAGCTGCCGCCTCCATAAGGCGTTCATAATCCCTAATCATCGACCCGGCCACTTTAAACATAAGCCCGATCCTCAACCTCTTCTCAAACTCCAGACAACGGCACTACTCAGTTGCCACTAACTCTGGTGCAAACCTAGAGAGGATAGTGAATGTAGCCTTAAACTCAGCCACCGGAGTGTTTAACTATATTAGCTTGGAAAACTGGTCTCCCAACTTCTCCTTAACCATAGGAAGTAAAAACTTATCCTGGAAGGTGCTGACAAAAGCCTCCCAAGTCACCCCAATATGCCCACACGTATACTTCCACCATTGACCTGCATCTTCCTTCAGCTGGAAGGATGCCAAGGTCACTCGCAACTAGTCGTCCTCGATGCTAAGCATCTCAAACGTTTTCACTATCTGTTTTAGCCACACATCTGCCTTCAGTGGCTCCTTGGGATCACCCACAAACTCATCCGGATTCAACCAGAAAAACTCTCGCTTCAAGAAAGACAGCCCTATCTCAGTTACTTGGGCCTGGATTTAGTTCTCAGCTCTGAGAATGTCCATAGACTCTCGCAATGCTTTGGCCATTTCGCGAGCTAAGGTGCCCATAGCTTGCTGACCAACTAGTTCGGCCATGTTGGCCTGACCAACACCCTCTTCCTATGCCGGAATATCTTCTAGTATCGGCATCTCCTACTGTCTAGGCCTACCACGCCTACCACTACGTTCACGTCCTGACATCCTAATGAAGGTAACAAAAGAGATTAGCACATTTACGAATGTGCCGAAGCTAACTCACTCGAGTGCTAATGTGGTGGACAATAATAATTCACTCCACAAAAGCAATTAGTCACATAAACACATACGAATTTCATTCCCAGATAATGACCGTCACACGGTGTTGCCGGAGTTCCAATTATAAACAACAGTGATCAAGTGCTCTTCTAATAGGACTTCCAGAAACCCGTGGGCTCAACCAACATCCTAGAAATTAAATCTCATACCCATGTAATCACATAAACATGTCATCATATAAGCACACATCGGTCATACTAAAGTCTCTATCAAGCGAGACAAACCCATTGTGGTACTAACCACTTCCCACGTACCCAAAGTATTCAAACCTGGTACGCTCTGATACCAAGTTGTGATGCCCCGAAAATAATACAATACTTCAACAGTAAAGACTAATACAAAATGACATAAATAGAGTATTAGGCTTTCATTAATCAAGGTCAATTTATAGAAGGGGCACATGCATTACACATTCATAAGCTCCACCCTGAATCTATAGCATGTGGCACCAAACTAAATGATCAATGAAATAAATGCCTACGGGCTTACAACTTTCCAAGACGATGCTTGGTCACAACAAAACGAGTCAGAGGCTCAATACAAATAAAGCCCTAGGCTTGTACAAAAAGTAAATACAAAATTGAACAAAAGTGAGCTCTCAGCTCTACAATCCTTCCAAGCTAGGTCCTTGGCAGAGACATGTCACTAGCACCTGAAAATGGTTTCCCAAGTAGGGTGAGCCAAAGCCTAGTAGAGGCAATCTATTGCAATATATGAATTTTAACAAAGACATAAGTAATATGCACGTGTTCAATGTCTAATGATAAAATCTTTTATAACTCTTTTCCAAAAACCATGTTGTACCAAGCTTACATCTCAATTCATTTTATCGCGGTTCATTAGGTATACCCATTTCATTTAATTGATCAAACAGAGGATACACCTCACAGGTCTCTAACCAACATAATTATCATACAAATACATTCACTTGCCATTTTACGAAAATTTCGTCCACAGGAATCGGCACCTATATATACGCGCGGTATTCGGGACTTTCACCTTGGACACACGGGCTAACTTAATTTAATGGTGTCCATTCCTTTTTTTCTCCCAAACATGGAGTACATCTCCTTTCTTCTCTCAAATATCATACATATACAATGTATACACATCATAATCATATTCAACGATAACGATCAAGAGATTAGTTTCAATTCGCCTAATCCTCATACAATTGCTACAATAATCATGGCTATCCTCCACCGATAGCCCAAAACAGATATTTCTAAACAGATATACAATCTTTACAACAGATAAATTATCCAAATTTCCATAGGTGCAAGATAATACATATCTAATTCCACCATTTACATAAACATCCCTCCAATTTCATATTCCCAATACCAATTTCATTATTTATACTAAATAATTATTCAAGACATTTTGGGGCAAAAATCTCATTTTTCCCAATCTCATCCCAAACACCAAAATCAACCATTTTAACACAACACAAGCTCATATCTATTATCATAACCATTTCCAATAGGTTCATTTCAAAACCCTCTTTTTGATTTTATCTTAAACCCTAGGTTTGTTCAAAATCGCCTCAAATCCCAATGTCTCTTACACATCTACAAATATTTAAGTTAAAACTCATAAAGAGTGTAAAAAATCCCTACCTTAAGCTTAGAAGACCAAGAGAGAAGTGAAGAAACTCCAAAGACGCCGAAACCAAGATTGATTTGGATCAAAGCGAAGCTCTTAAAATGCTCACCCTTTTTGACAAAGGCACAAGGGTGGAGAAATCACTAGATCTAGATGAAAAAGTGGAGAGAATGTAGGTTTTAAAGAGAGAGGGTCCCGATCTAGGGTTTTGAGAGAAAAAGAGATGAAAAAGTAATGTAAAAGGAGGCTGCTGTGAACTGATATACGCACAGTCCGCTCGAGTGCAAGAGTTGACACTCGAGCGTCAGACACAATAAGTTCTTCTTTTCGAGCGCAAGAAATGATCGCTTGAGCAGAGAATACACACATCCAGTAGTTTTGTAAACAAAAGAACATTACTCGAGCGCAAGAATAACTGCTCAAGAGCACACTCGCTCGAGCGTAGGAAACACCACTCGAGTGTAGAATACACTCTCCCAATAGTTTTGCAGACTTACAAAAGTACTGAGAGTTTACAAAGCCCGCTCTTGCTTAAGAAGTGCCACTTGAACAGAAGAGCAAAAGTCTGGGCAACAAAATTTTGGAAACTAAGAAACCAACCTGTCCTAAACGCAACCACAACAATCTAATAGCCAATTTTAAGGAGATGCAAGAGAAGTAAGATATATACAACAACATGGAACTAAGAAACCCGAGTCCAAGATGCAAAAATGGTTGGTTCAAACCAGAATCACTATATGTTGAATATAATAGGTTCACTGTTGAGGTTTCTTTGATGGTATGTATGGTTGAAATCATCTTAAAATTTTTTGTATGGATCATTGGTGCACTTATATTACCATTTCAAACTGGGAGGTATAAAATGGAAACTATTTCAAGATGACATTTATGTTGCTTTCTTTAACTTTTTTTCTTGGTAAAAAATTGGATTATGAATTTGATTTAGAAACGTGAAAGGTTTTATATGGTCTTGGTTTTTGTATATGCAGGAATGTTTGTCACCCTTGAACTTTTATATTGAGGATGAATTCCATCGTGCCACTCATGGTGGAGCTGGAGGTGTCAAATCCATTACCAATTATGCCCTGGTATATACATTATTTTGCCATTAGAATGTAAAACAGTTGATTAATTTCTTTGACATCTGAAAAATTACTTGAAAAACTTTTCCTCATAAGCTTGTCTTAACAAATAAACCGTCATACACTGTGTGATAGAACACAAGTAATTGTTGGAGCTAGCAATTTCATATTATCATAATGTTGAATGAACAAAAAAAAAAAAAATGCCACAAGATTATGGCATTCTGTTTTTTAGGCAATTTCCCTGCCCATTGACATACATTTCAAGAGGTTAAGCTGAGGTAATCTAGTTTGTAACTCCCATCAATCTTGTTGATTCTTGTTTGTGCAATTGATGATTTTGGATCAAATGAAATGTTTGTAGGGTAAGTAGGATAAGACAATTAAGGGAATGTGAATTTTACGAATCTGGGTGTTAAAATGAGCGGAAAATGAAACATTGGATCTTTTTATCTGCTTGTTGACATACTGTCACTTTTTTACAGTAAATTATGTTAATTAATTTGTTTTTCCATTGAGGTTCTTGGACAGATGGAGGCACATGATTATTGATAGGGGTTGGTTGGTTGGTTAAAACTACTAGAAGTGAAAAGCTTATTGGTTGTGTGCGGTTCAAGAATGAGATTGTGGCCTATGAGGTTGATTTTTGCTATAAATATATTTTTTTCAATTATATATATATTTGGTGTATTGAAGTGTAATAATGCTTTGTTGTATCATTGCAGAGCCAACATGATGAGTTGGAGGCAAAGTTTTTCGAGGAGAGAGTAGCCTTTGAAGCTAAATACCAAAACACACTCCATATTATTTTATTTTATTTTATTAGAATGAGAAAATATTAGCAATTTTTATTTTTATTTTTTTGTATTGAGTTAACATATTGTGATTTAAGGTTTTTGTTTTTGGTTATAGAAAATGGGAAAATGAATACTAACTCACATGATAGTATATGTTTTGAAAATGGTGATGGATTATAGGTTTGTTTGTTTGTTTTTTTTTTTTTTTTTTGTGAGGAAAAAGGTTTGCTTTAAACAGAAGTCAAAAACATCATTAATTTGGATTTTTTTTGAAAAAAAAAGAGGGAAAGGTGGCGTTTTTCATAAAACATCGCAAAATGTCATCATGATTACGTTATAGTTAACTCCTCTAATGAAAATAGTCAACAGATGTTAAGAATTAGTGACGCTTTAAAAAACATCGTCTAAACCCTATAGTGGTGTTTTTAAAACACACAAACATATGACGACGGCTATATCAGCGACGAATTTTTTACACGTCGCCTTATCTTTTTGCGGCATTTTAAAAACGCCGCTAATTCGCGATTTTCCTACAGTGTAGATTGGGTGAACTAACATAAGACAAGCCATGCTTACGAAACTCTAAAGAATAAATTATTTATATTTTACTGTAAGGTAATTTTATAATTTACATGATATTTTGCATTTTAAATTTATCAATTATGTTATAACACATGTTTTTGTTATTTAATATTTAGGGTGCACCATTAATAATAAGACAGCCAAAGATAAATAAATAAATAATTAAGTGCAGTTGTCATGAAAATAGCTAAGTTTATTTGATTGTAAACAATTTTATCGTAACTATAAAAATATCTTTTATTTTTAAAATAAATTTGTAATTTATTATGTAACACCGTTCATAGTAAATTTATAATTTATTATAATCATGTAATGGGTGGTTGTTTAGATGATGATCGTGTAATTTATTATGTTAGCTGTCTAAAAGACAATTAAATAAAACAAAATACCCACAAAAAATTATAAAACATGGGAATCCCTCCCAATTAAGTTTGAAACTTATTTGATGTAAGAATATGAAAAACAATAAAATACAAGAATTGGTTGGAAGTAACAAAAAAGAAAAAAGAAAAAAAGAAAAGAAAAGAAAAGAGAGTAAGACAGAATAAGAGAGAAATGATGTAAAATATTATTTAAAAAATACACACGTATGCGACATTTATCTATACTATATATTAAAGAAAAAGACTTCTAATGAGAAGAGATGTAATGAGAAGAGATGTAAGAGCTCCCCATGCTCAAACTCAATTTCTTAAACAATTAGGAAAATCTCAATTGAATAGCTTTCATTTAACTATATAAAAATAAAACTCTAATTAGTCCATGATTTATGCTTTTTAAAAGGAAAATATTTAAAATATATATTTGTTTTGCTATAGGAAGCAATTTACCAAAATAAGAAAATAAAGACGCTAAATTTCAAATATTCAAATATTGACTTCTTATGCACATATATTTATATCTTTTCATACATGTAATTTTTCTTCAGAATAAATTTTCAAATCTCATATTCTCAAAAAAAAAAAAAAAAAGCCTTACAAATTGCAAAAATATTGTGTTACACACAAAATTAAAAATAATAAAATATTTTAGAAAAATTTATCTATATTTATATCTATCTGTAACAAAAAGTCTTACCACAGTTTCAAAATCTTATGTCTAATTTCTTGATTTTTTTTTAATTTTAAAAAATTAAAAAAAAATTCTATTAGGTAATTATTCCATGATTTATGGCTTTCAAAAAGAGAATATACTAATTTATTTTAAAATTCAACTAAAAAAAGAACAATTTAATGATAAATCCCATAATTTACAATTTTGATTTCCCATTATTCCATATTTATCTATACTATACATTATGTAATATATATATATATATATATTTAGATGTAATCATTCAAAAAAACAACCATAGCTGCTATACTATCCAAAGATTTTAATCTCTTCTTCACCGCAATATGGTATCAACATCTGTTTCAATTGTTTTATCAATTTTTTTGATGCATATTTTAAGTATTCTTCTTCTTCTTCTTTTTCCTTTATTGCAGATATTAACTCATGACATATTACAATATTTTTATAATTGTAGCATTTGAGAGTTTTAGTTTATATTTATATGTTTAATTTTTGTTAGGTAAATAGCAGTCAAAAAAAATTGATAATACAATAATAAATTTACCCCCCCCCCCCCCCAAAAAAAAAAAATACATGTTTTCAATGTAATTCCTCCATTTTTTTTTTTTAAGTGGTTTATTTTGATTATATTCTAACTTCACCACTTTAAGTAAAATTTACAATGATAATCACTCAGGTTGACAAGAAGTAAGTTTTGCTTGTTTAGTTTGTTTTGTTTTGTTTATTTTGTTATTTATATTTTGTGAGTTTTTTATTTTTATTTTATTTTATTGTGGTTTCAATGTACAAATCATTTGAAATTTTTTATGAAAATCCTTGAATGAAGTCCTGGAATTTTCCATGGAAGTCCTTGAATGTAAAGCAACAAATCATTTGGGATTTTTCATGGAAGTCATTTAGATCATCATTTATGTATGTGAGATCATGTTTTTGCTTTAGTCAACATTACTTAGTATATATTATGTATTATATTATTATGAATTATAAATATCTAACCATATTACTTTTTGTTTTGACAATGTCCATTATTTTGATAATTTTTTTTATAATTGTCTCTTTTTTAAAATAAAATAAAAAATTGCTTGCAATCTTTGAATATTTTTCTTGCAAATCATTGTATGTATTGATTATTTAGTCATCATACATTAAGGCACAAACAAACTTGATACTCATATCATATCATGAGCTCATAATTTTTTCAAATCTCTAACTAATATTTCACAAATGTATGTATTGATGTTTGATTCAGTATATAAGTACTTTGTTTTCATCAATAAAGTTTTTTTTTTTTCATTTAAAAAAAATCGGTTATAATTTCTTCAAATCTCTAATTAATATGAAGGGCTCACAAATGGCATGTAACCTCACAAAATTATAGAGATAAATCGAATGACTTACTCAACCTAAATATTGCAAATTTTTTTTTACATACATAGTCTTACTGGCATATGAACTCGTGCGACGCATAGGCTAAATAAATAATTAAAAATAATTTTAAAATTAAATAATAACATAAAATTTATTTATAAAGTATAGAAAAATAATTTATAATGAATTAAATTTTAACCATTTTATTAGAAAATATATTGCAATTGTTATGTCATTAATTGTATATTATAAGTTCATAATAAGAAATAGACATCATAATTTAATTAGTAAAGATGAAAAAAATAGAATAACTTTAAAAAATTATATTTATGATGAAATAAAAATAAATTTCATTTTATAAATTTTTTAATTTTAGTTTATTTTATGTTAAAGTTTGTCATAAAACTTAAACATACCTTTTAGAAATAAAATAATATATATATAGATAAAATTGTTAAAATCAGTCAAAATACTAACCAACTTACACAAAAATTAATTAATTATTAATTAAACTTTTTAAATTTTATTTTATTTTAAAATTTAAACTGTATTCAACTGAAACATACACAATCTTATAATATTAAATGGGAGCACAAGTTTATTTTATATAAGTGAAACAATTCACTTTTTTCTTCTTTTTCCGATGTGGAATTGTGTAAAATAAAAATTAACAATTGTTCAAGCAGGAAGTTTATTTCAAATCAAATAATATTAGTCATTTAATCTTTAATTAGGTTGATTTTTAGTTTTTTTTAATCAAACAAATCTAACTAGCATATTTTGATTAAACCGCTAAGATTGTAGTTAAACCAGTAAATCAGTCAAACAAAAAATAATTCAACCTAATCGGTTAGATCAAAAGATCAACCAACTTATACAAAAATTAATTAATTAAAACTTTTAAATATTTTTTTAATTTTAAAATTTAAACTGTCTTAAATTGAACTATGCAAAACACTACAATATTAAATGGGAACATAAGGTTCACTTTATATATGTGAAACAATTTATTTTTTTTCTTCTTTTCCTGATGTGGGATTATAAAATAAAAGTTAACAATTGTTTAGGCGGAAAGTTTATTTCTAATCAAGCAATCTTAGTTGTTCAATCTTTAATTTATTTCGAATCAAACAAATCTAACCAATATATTTTGATAAAACCATTAAATTCGCAATTAAACCAACGAATCAGTCAAACCAAAAATAATTCAGCGTAATCAGTTACGTCAAAAGACCAACCAATTTACACAAAATTAATTAATTAAAACTTTAAAATTTAAAACTGTCTTAAACTAAAGCATGCATAACATTACAATATTAAATGAGAGTATAAAATTCACTTTATATAAGTGAAATAACTCATTTTTTCATTCTTTTTCCGATATGGGATTATAAAATAAATCATAGACTAATTACAATTTTTATTTTAAAATTTAAACTGCGTTGAACTAAATTATGTACAACACTATAATACTAAATGGGAGTATAAATTTTACTTTATATAAGTGAAACAATTTACTTTTTTCTTCTTCTCCCGATCTGGGATTATAAAATAAATCATAGACTAAGAAGAGGTTTATTTTTATATGGTTAAATTGAAACTAGCCAATAGAGATTTTTTTAATGGTTTAAAATTAAGAAAATATATATGAGAAATCGCGATTCACCGGCGAATCAATCAAATCGAAAATGGTTTAACCTAATCGGTTAGGTTAAAAGACTAACCAACTTATATAAAAATTAATTAATTAAAACTTTTAAATGTTATTTTAATTTTACAATTTAAATTGTCTTGAATTGAAACATGCACAATACTATAATATTAAATAAGAGTATAAGATTCACTTTATAAGTGAAACAATTCATTTTTTTCTTCTTTTTCCGATGTGGGATTATAAAATAAAAGTTAGTAATGTTTTATAATACTTTTCGAATTATTTAATTTAAAAATAAATACGTTTTTTTAAATTGACTTTAAAATTGATTCAAGTCATGAGGTCAACTTCATTAGTCAAGCTCAAATTTTCTTAATCAATTTTCTTCACGTTTTCTCATACAATTAAAAAACTCATTCACAAATACAATAACTTTTATTATCTCTTAAAATGATCAAAAAATCATTTAAAATATTAATTTCAAACAATCACTTAGTTAAAAATAATTAAAAATTACTTATCTATTTAAAAAAATTAATTAGTTTAAAAATAAATTTATCCATCATTATTTAGGCCTCGTTTAGGAACAAACTATTTTAGTAACTTTTTAATTTTTTGGCTAAAATATAAGGTAAAAAATTAATATGTCTAGAATGACTTTTTGATTTTTTTACAAAAAGATATGCAAAAAGTAGAGAGAAAATGAAATCTTTGACTTTTTGGTATAAATTGTTAATTTTTTTATTTTTTTAATAACATTTTAACTTTTAGACTAAAATATTAAGTTGCTCAACAAGATCTTAACCGAGTGCAAGTAAAAAATTAAACATAAACTAACTTTTAATAATTTTCAAAGAAGAGATTAAAAATAATGAGTTGTATGAACTTGACCCGTATAGGGTGAGGAGATTGGGGATGGCGTAGAAAAAGATGTAGGATGGCTAGGGTTTTTGGGTGAAAAAGATAATAAGTTGGAGAGAGAAAGGAGAAGAAATTGAAATTTTCCCTATTATAAAATAATTATTTGCAGGAAGGGTGGAATAATCATGGGAATATTTTGTTTTGCCAAAAGAATGGTAAAGGTATAACAACATAATAATTAATTTTATGTAATTAATATGATGTGTTAGCCAATATGATTTTTTGAAAAATATTTTTAAAATAACAAAAATTAAGAATTTTAGGATGAAATCTTGGAGATCGGTGGTGTTGGAGACCACTAATTTAGTGGCTCTAAACCCATCACTAATGAGGTGGCAAAAAAAAAAAAAAAAAACAGACACAATACAAACTGTGGCAGTGGGTAGGACCCACTGCCACATCACTAGTGATAGCTCTAATTAGAGCTCCTACTCATTTTTCACTGAAGAATTCATCTCTATCAGCTCGAACTCTTAGGCTGTGTTGTTGTGAATTCAAAACGTAATTTCACAGGTGTGTTTCAGTATGATGTTTGGTTGTGTGTTTGGAATCAACTTTCAAAACCTCTGCACAGAGCTCTGTATCTCAGCCGCGTTTTTTGTAAAAATTTTGGCTAGGGGAAGACCGCCCGGACGTCCTTAGGGACATCCACTCGGACATCCACCTGGACATCCACCCGGATGTCCTCCGCTGTATAGAATTTTTTTTTGCAATTGATTTATATAATTGGGAAAAATATTTTCTGAATTTTTTTTAATTTTTAATGTGCTTTAAAATAATTTTGAGTTGTATGTTTAGTTATGAGTTGTAAATTTTTGTATCACATATCAAATATCACATCAACAATTTCTCACTCAAATCAAACCTCTTTTCAAAAACTATTTTCAAAACTCTTTACCAAACAAATTTTCTACACTCAAATCATAATTTTACAACACACAAACTCAAAATACAACTCATACTCTCAAATTACATTTACAAAACACAACCAAACGCAGGCTTAATTTTCCACTCACCACACCCTAAGGTGTGTCTACTAGATCATTGGACCACACCCCAATGTCTCGATTTCTTAACTTTTATCATTGAAATGTTTTGCTATTATATATATAGATATATATTTGAAAAAATCCAAAAATAATAATAATAATAATGCTAAAGAAATACTTTAAAAAAATCAAACATGCAATTTTTTTTTATTTTTTTTTACTTTTCTAGTTCATATGGTCGAACAAATTTTAAAAGTCTAAAACTTTTTAAAAATTAAAAAACAAAAGTCATTAAAAATGAAAAAAATAATTAAAAATGTCAATCTCAAAAGCAATACATGGTTTCCATTAATTGTTACCATAATTTTAAGCTAAATACACTATCGGATATTTCTATAAACAAAGCATTAAATTGTACACACAATAATATAATTTAAGAAAGAAATCTTTATGATGTAATTTAAAATTAAAAAATACGTATTTGTGAAAAAACGTGTGGCCATTGAAGGTAATTGAAAGTCTTTTAAACTAAGGCCTTGTCATTTCCATAATTATTGATTCCATTATTGGTAGTAAGTGATTGTAATTTCATAACTATTGTTATATTAATGAAATTTATTAGGAGAATTTAAATATTATTTAATTTAACTAAATTAGATTTTAGACTAATTATAAGATGACACGTGTCTTTTGGAACTTATAAAATTCAAGAAAATTAAGAAAAAATGATTGGCACTTCAAGTCTAAAACTAGCAGTAGACATTTGTCAGGTCGGGCAGACACTACATATAGTAAGAGACTTTGTGTTTATCCAAGCTCGGCCCAACCCTAACATCGGACCTCTACTTTTGCCCAAGCCCAACTAAAAAAATAATTATAAATCTCAAATCCACCCATCGGGCTATATGTTTAAAAAAAAAATAAAATGTGAGTTTCAATAAAATTAATAAAGAAATTTAATATATTATGGGTCAGGCCAGGTTAGGTTGAAAATATAAATTTCAAACCCGACTCATTAATATATCAGACTGAAAAAATTAGCCCAACCCGACCCTATAAGTTAAAACAACCCTTTCAAATTTTAAAAAATAAGGTCAGGCCAGGCTAGTTGGCTTAGACGAGCCAATGTCCAACCTTGCCTCAAACAGGCCATAATGTATTTGCTTATATTGGCTCCATTTGGTAGAAATGTGGGAAAGTAATTATAATTTATAACCTAACAGCTTATAGTTTATAACTGTGAACATAAGCTAATTTTTTACTTATAAATTAAGTTTCTCCTCCTCCACTCAAAGAATAAGTTGATTTTTGACTTACAAAAAGCTATAAACTGTATTGTTAAGCTAAACCAAATACATCAAAATAGCTTAAATTAAGCTAAAAATTAAAATAAATTAGAAATAAATCCTACCAAACAGAGCCATTATATAATAATAATTGTTCTTCGTTTACCGCCGCCCAAAAACAAAGTCCCAAGTTTTCAAATGTTGTTAAAATAAGGTCTTATTTTTATATTTAGCTTAATGTCTCCAAAAAAAAAAAAAAAAAAAAAAAAAAAAAAAAAAAAAAAAGAAAAAGAAAAAGAAAAATTAGAACTGCTAACAGAAAGTGTAACACATTTTCATTAGTATAAAGCAATGCTCAAACAGTATCAAATAATAATTCATTTTGGACAGCATCCAGGGGCTTTTTCCAAATTAAGCTAAATTAGCAACTTAATTCCCAAACTAGCCTAGTTTGGACGGAATTCCCAAATTAGGCTAAAGCGCGGTTCCTAATCACGTTTTTTGAAGAAAAAAAAAAATTGTTAAAAGCGTGATTTGTAACCACGCTTTCTTAATTAAAAGAGTGGTTTGTAACCACGCTTTTACTATTTCACAAATTTTCCGCAGGTGAGTCCTAGAAACAGTAAAAGCGTGGTTTGTAATAGCGCTTTAGCCTAGTTTGGGAATTCCGTTCAAACTAGGCCTAGTTTGGGAATTAAATTGCTAATTTGGCTTAATTTGGGAAAAGTCCCTAGCATCCACCCTCAAAAAAAAAAAAAAAGTGAAAATTACTTGCCAATAGTGCTATTAAAAAAATATTACGGATTCATAGAAAAATTTATAATTTCAATTGTTAATGCGTAAACCTTATTACTTATTTGTATTTTTTTTTTTTTTTTAAAGTATACATTGAATTGAATTTCCCCCAAAAAGAAAAACTACTTGCAATTTTACACTATGATGATCATGTTAATCATTTGTGCAATTACATTTCACACTTATTTTTCAATGGCTATTACATCACACAATCACTTTTAAAGACAATGAGAACACATGATTCTTACCTTTTGCCACCATCAATCCAAGGGTCTCATTCTCATCTCTCTAGTTGTGTAATGTCTACTTTCTTCACCTCTGATTTTCCTTAATTTTTGGGGAGAGAGAGAGAAGAAAAATGAAGTAGAAGTCTTTTTTTCTTTTTCAAATTTTTTTTTTTTGGGTAATAAATATAAGAACTTTATTAAAATATAAAAAGAAAGCATACATTACAGTTTCATATGCTTCTTTCTAATTTTTTTATGGCATGTTTTTCACTGTCTCCCTTGGAAGTAGAAGTTAAAAGGCATTATGATAGGATTGAAGAAAGCAAAAGGCAAGCAAAAAAGAAAAGAAAAATCAAGTAAATGTCAAAGGTGATGTCATTTTATGTGTGTTATATTTTTTCATTCTTCAGAATACTTGTTTGGTGAACTATTTTTTAAAAGTAATTGTTTTTTTTTCATTTTTTAAAAAATCCAATTTTTCAAAAAACACATAATAAAGTTTTTAAATTTTCAAACCTGTTATGATACAAAAATAAAAATGATGGGTTGTTTTTGACTTTTCATTGATTTTGTTCTAAAACATTAAAATAAATAATACGAGCTGAGACTTTGAAGGTTTTTCAACTTTCTTCAATTACGGAATAACGCAGAATATATCAATTTAGGTTAGACTTCTCACAAGTTTAAATATGAACTTGGAAGAACCCGTGAAGCCCACCATGAATTTCGTTTCAATGATCCGAACCATTCATTTATAAAGTCATCTGTATATATCATTCATAAAAATAAAAATAAAAATAAAAATAAAACAAGATTGATCTAACAACCTTTACATTTCTATTTTATCTTTTGTCGCTGAAAAAATAAATGTCAAATATGTTCTTTTTTAAAAATAGATCATCTATTTATTTGGAGACAATAAAGTGAGAAGGCTATGATTATCAGATCGATCATTTTTCATTTAGTACATACACGAAGGACCCTACAAAATAAATTATTCGGATTATCGAAACAGGAATAGTGGGCCCTGTGCCCCTCAAGTTCTGAATTTGAGAGAATTTATCACAAGAGTTTTTGTTTATAAGTAAAGCATTCAACTATTCGGTGTAAAATAATTGAACTTCAATTGAGCTCTATTTTCATGAGAAAATCATGTTACCATGTACAGTTTGCGAGATTAGGGTTTCACTTTGGAACTCCCTGAGGCCAATTTAAACTTTACTAGACTCCATGTTTTCTGAGAAAGAAAAAAGACTTTCGTGCGCAAGCGTTGCTTCTCAAAATGGCTGGCAAGCCCCTAAGAATAAATACATACAAATATACATAGGAAAATATTATTCTTCCATAACTTTAATACCAAATCATTTGCCAGAATGATTTATCAGTGGCAGTTTTGATATTAAGAAGCATCTTCTACCACATTATTTTGTATATATTTTACATATACAATTTCTATTTATACATCATTTACTCAAATAGGTATGCAACAAAACACAATAATCATCACTAGCCCTCATACTGTCATGCCTTTGGTATATAATTACTCACTTGAGAAGTAGCAAGTTGCTAAGCATTCTCTGCATCACTTAAACTCAGCCGAGCATCCGCATTGACTTCATCAATGCCCTCCTCAACTATCCTCCATCTGTTGAAACACACGTGAACATAACATATTGGAGTGAGAGGCCTTAAAATGAATGGAAACCAAAAAAAAACAAAAAAATCAATCTCATAGCACCTTTCAAGTACATATTTTCCTTCTTTGTATTTCTGAGCTTTGTCATGTGCTGTCACCTACACAAATTCAACACCAGCATGGAATGGTAAACATGACACAGCATTTTACCAATAGGAGACATAATTGCAAGTCCCGAGTTTACAAAACAAGAACACACACACAAACACACATTAGCAGTGGGATAAAGAAAGCAACCCAGTGCACAAAACTCCCACTAAAGCAGGGACTACGAAAGGTAAGGTGTATGCAGCCTTACCCCGTTTCTGGCAAAAATAATTCCCCAAGAAAGAAATATTGAGTTTGCTAGTTAAAAACCTAATCAACAATAAGATTGTAAAAAATAAAGAATGCATAAAACACATGTAGCACATGAAATACACTGCATGGCAGTTACTAAGTTTGAAGCAGTTAGATCTAAAAGAGGTATTTTAGGTATAAGAAAAATCGAGACAAAACTTCGAAGATCTATGTGCCTTGTATAACAGTATAGATTATGGCTACTAGGAGTTGTACTAGGAAGCAACTTTCAATAGAGTGATTATGGATGTATACACTATCATCCAAGTGATAAAGAAACATACCAATAGCGATAAGTCAAGCATTTTGTTCACAGCTCACTTCCTTGCTAGAAATAAACAAAATAGGACTAAGTACAAGTTCAACAGTATAAGAGAACTTCACTTCTCTTAAACTGTGTTTGGATCATGGATTTAGGTAGGGATTTGGAAAGAGAAAAGGAAAATGTGGGTGAAATGTAAATGAAATATATATTTCACCCACATTTTTCCTAATATTTCACACATTTCACTTTCCTTTCCAAACCCCTAATCAAATCCATGATCCAAACACAGTTTTATGTGCGCTTGTTTCCCTATAAGACAATTTTTAAGAGAATCATCATGAAATGATTTTTTTTTTAAGGCTCCATTTCTTTTTCTTTTTTTGATCTAGGCTCGATTTCTGTTCAGAGATGTGAAAAAAAAAAAAAAAAAAAAAAAAAAAAAAAAAACCTTCATGCCTCTTTAATCTCTTTGAGAACATATGATCTTGCTACGCACAAATTTCTCTACCGATGAACTTCTAGTAAAAAAATTCCATTGAGACACTCCATGCAAATTCTTCAAGAAAAGAATTTTATTTATGTATCCCCTTGTCTCTATCTTCAATTCCAGAACCCAGTTTGCAAACACACCAATTTCCTTGGCTTCAACATACACTACAAAGCAATCGGTTCAAAGAAAAAATATATATATATACACAGTAGAAAGCAGTGAAATTTGTGATCCTGCACAAACACGCAAAAACTTAAAAGAGACAAGCTATAATTGTTTCATCCAAGCTTTACTTCAGGTTGCTCCAAAGACACCTGATGTAGCACCAAAATAGATAATTGAACATTTTGTAATTTTTTTATTTATTTATGTATTTAAGACTTCTCATTTAATTAGGATTTCTTAGTATTTGTTTACTTATGGGATTTTATTAGTTTAGTTATCCTATATATTAGCCTATGGTTTTGGATATTAATTATTGAAATATTGATTTGGAATTATGATTCCCCAGTTTCTTCCCTCTTCTTATGTTCTTTTGGTGCTTACATCAACACCTTTTCCAAAAATGCTGTTGTAAATAGATTGAGGGGCAGGGAGCATACATATTTCCAGCCAAGAATTTGTCCACAGCAGCAGCAAAATATATCTGACACAGTATGAGTTCCAGTAAACATTATCCTTTCCTCTACAGGTCCAACTGTTATATTCACACTGAACAAAAATGCCACAAGACATGTGAGTAAAGTCTGATATACAAAAATCAAATACAATGTGATACAGATGAAAAGCACAAACCAAAAATCTAATATAAGCGAAAAATCATAAAAGACTAAAAGCTTAAGTTTTACAATAGCAATCTATAGAAGTTGCAGTATAATGTCAAATATCTGGGGTGTCCTTTTACTGTATGTAGTAAAAATTAGGGGTAATAAAAGTATTTACACAAAACGGTATGTTTTTTCCTGAAATTAACTAGTGTTCCAAGAGGGGAAAAAATTCTCAAGGAATCCAACTCTAACCTATGTTTTATTCACATTTCCCTCACCTTTTCCCTTTCCAAATCCCTACCCAAATCCATTATCCAAACGCCAATGTAAGGGGAAAAAAAAGGATGAGAGGAGAGGAGAGGAGAGGAGACATTGTTTTTGTATGACTGCATTATTGAGCTCCTGTTCTTGTTGGCCTTTGTCATTATTCAAGAAACCTCTTTTATAAGGCTCCAACTCAAAACTTCAATTTTCTGTTTGTAGAGGAAATACAACATTTAAATATGAAAGACTCATTCCATGATTGCCTAATAGATGTGAATAGAAAGAACATTCCCACTTTAATTTGGCCTATGAATCTATAATATCATTCAGTGAGCAAACAAGCCTTCGCCTCCTCCAAGAGAAAAGATACATAAGAGAAAAGAGCAAAGCAAACAAATGCATAAGCCACCTGCATATTCCCAAAATGACATCACTTGTAAAAATAGAAAAAAAAAAAGAAAAAAAAACAGAGAATATTAAATTGTTAACTTACACTTTATGAACAAGGTATGCTTTCCCATGACTGCAACTGAAAGACTGATCATAATACAAAGCAATAATTAGTGTCAAAGTTGTTGAAATACGGCAAATCATGTAGACACGCAACAAATGCAAAAACAAAATACTAGAGAGTAATACTGTTAGAAAAATAATTATATATGTACACATAATACTTTGGAAAATAAAACTTTTATGAGCTTTGTTCTTAGTGAAATATAGTGATCTATTAATTTCATAGAGACAGTAAGCATAATATAAAGAAATTGGGGACAATGGCAGGGATATTGTGACACCCATCCCACAAGGTGGGAAGAAGGATGTCTAATGCCATATAAGTAAAGACTTTGGACCTTTCTAGTACAAGGTTTTTCCTAAGAAACCTTGGGGAGAACAAAGGTGTGTGCTAGCCGCGCAGATGTACATGTATGGGTGCATGTGTTGCACATGGTGGGCAAAGCGGACTATATTATACCCGGCACGGCTAGGTTGTTATAAATTTGGTATCAAAGCTAACCATGGTCCCGTAAAGGCTGGTGTGGCAAAGGAGTAGAGGCACCAGCAAGGCAAGTATAGACTTTGGAACTTCCCATGTGGACGTACGTGTATGGGCATGTGCGTTGCCCGTGGTGGGCAAAGCACACAATATTGTACATTGCAGACCCAAGTTGTTACAGATATGGTGTAATGCTCCCTTAATTGAACCCTAGAAGTCCAGAAAAAGTATCATTTTGATCCCAAAGAGATAATAAAGACAATAGGAATGCTTACAATCATTAATTCCTTATACTGATGTGATGATATATTTTACAATCTTAAATGTGTACGGATGGTAAAAAGACTGTTTGTCAATGGTTCACGCAATAGCTAATTTGTACATGGTTTATTGACTAAAAAATCCATTTTATGACATCATGATTGGAAAATTTTAATACCTTCATTAGGCTTTCACCAATGGAGTAAAAAGTTGTTTGAAGCACATTTTTAACTGGT
Source organism: Camellia japonica (assembly GCA_030407325.1). Classification (NCBI taxonomy): domain Eukaryota; kingdom Viridiplantae; phylum Streptophyta; class Magnoliopsida; order Ericales; family Theaceae; genus Camellia; species Camellia japonica. The sequence continues at coordinate 44,241,960 of JAPPVO010000014.1, forward strand.
CTAACAAAATTCTAGCATAGTAAACCCAATGCATTAGAAAAAATTTGCTTCTAAAGCTAAATTGCATCTTGAGACCCTAATCAAGATCGAGCTGAATCAAACTATCCCCACTCATCAAACTTGTTATGACATAAGGGAAATTCTAAATACAACCACCACTATTACACAATTTTTAAGATCGTCACTTCTCTGTGTGTTGTCAGTAATATTTGCTTGTGAGAGTTGATGGTGAGGTGAGGCAAACATTTTCCTTCCTATTTTCATCCTTAAAGTTTTCTCAACTAGCAATGACCTCGCTCTTCAGAAATATCAATTGTTTCAAAATTTTGGTCCATCAGCATGCACCATCTAGTAGTACTATTATCTAATCAAATGTGACAAGTACAATATTAAGGCAACCAAATTAACTGTCATCGATACAATATTAAGACAATCAAACGCTTCATCCACAACTCAAATCCACAAGCCTTTGTCCCAATTAGTTGGGATGACTGCATGGATCAATTTTCTCGAATTGATTCTATTTGCAATCATGTCCTCACTTGAGTTTAAGATAGTCATGCGCTTTTTTAGCACCTCAACCTAAGGAGGGTCCTAGGGCATTGCTACATGGTGCTCCCATTTGAATACAATGGGTTCATCCAGCGGAGTCTACACTTTCATGTTAGTGTTTTTACCCAACAACATAGGAGGTGGTATTTGATGATAGGTATCGAGCATTGCTCCAGGGACAAGCAATAATTTTCCCCTCAACCCACTTTTACTACCCTTGAGGTGGATTAAATCACTCCCTTACAAAACTATGATGCAAGTGACACATTTGGGCTGTTTGGTGGAGCTTCTAGCAAGCTGATAACTAGAATGCAAAAGCTAAAAGCACCTCTTTCCCTACTTCCCATAATTAACTTTTTTCAACTTATTAAAACTATTTCTGATTGAGAAGTTATAAGTAAAAATTGCACCGAACACTGACACATTTTCAAAAGTAAAATTAAAAATAAATAACAAATATCATAAAGCAAATCGATAAACTGCACCAAATAGCCTGATCATCTCAAACAACTTTCTTTAGTCTCATCTTCACAAAACCAGACTAAACAATACCCAATTCACATGTGATAGGACAATTAGTTTTTTGGGGTCTGAAAAGGGTAAACTAAATCAGCTCACTCTTCAACACCCAGTAGGCAGCAGTTGAATATCCATCATTAATCAATTGGTTGTGGGTCTCTTGACTATTTTATCAATTGGTTTATTTTCTATCTCAAGAGATCATTTGGGTTTGATATGCCCATTTTTGAACCATTTTGGCGATCCAAACCACGTTCTAGAACTCGTTACATATAATATTCATACAAAAAGTATTAAAATGATTGGATATCAATAGTTACATATTTAAATCATATTTATTTTATAAAAATTGACGACAAATATAATTTTAAGAATAATTATCTGATTATTTTAATTTTTTTTGCATGAAATATTCCAACGAGTCCTGTGAATGATTCGGATTATCGAAATCGATCTCAAAATAGGCATAAAAAAGTCCAAACGCTCTCAATACATATGCATATGTGTAGATACGCAAACGCTCTCCCAAAAGTTCATCAAACAAAACATACATATGCGTATATAGATATATAGAAATGGAAGGAGAGGAAGGGGGGAGAAGAGAACACAGACCCGAGAGAGGACATCCTCAGTGAGGGCAAGAGAGGTATGACAGTATCGGCATCTGTAAGACCTGCCTTCCACCTCCACCACAAACACCCTTCCCATAGCTGCTCTGCTCTGCTACCCAAAAGCCAAATACAGACTACCTTGCTTTTAATTTGGTAAAAACCCCTCTCTCATCGAGTCAAATTGAACTAGACAGTTGGGAGGAGCTATTCGCACACACAACAAACTCTCTCCACACACATTTAATGAAGAGTGTGTTGGAGAGAGATGTGTATGGAGGATGTGTAGAGAGAGTGAAGAGTGTGTGTAAATAGATTTTCCCCGTAAATGGGTGTACAAAACTGTACAACTCAAGTTGGGTTTGACAATTCTGCCCTTTTTTCCTAAAAAAATAGTAAAAAATGAAAAATTAGGAAAGTATTATTTTTAAGGGACAATTAAAAAAGGATATTTACCCATAAATCTCATACATAAAGTTTAAAATTTATCTAATTTCAAAATAAAATACTTGTACCAATTAATCTTACATATTTTTAATTATTACCAAAAATTGTTTTTATTATTTTTATCACTTTAAAAATGCTGTTTAAAAATGTTGTTACATCCAACGACTTTTGTCAGACTCACCGAAGATTTGCCGAAATATTCAACATCATCGGAAAGTCGCCGGAGCATCACCGAAAGTTCGCCGGAGTGTTTTGAGTATCGCCAGAAGTTCGTTGGAGTGTTCTGAACGTCACTATAAAATGTCAAGAATATCATCGGAAACTCATCGGAATATTTAGAATATTGTCCACCAAAAAAAATTAAAAAAAATAAATGGAGAAATTATAGTTAAACAACATAACAAAAACAAACAACTAATGAAACTGAAAAGTGAGTTTTGAAATTGTAAAATGTTACAGTTTCAAAATATTATTCTATTAAGCTGGAAAATATGTTATGAAACTGCAAAATTTTGTAGTTTTAAAGTATGATTCATTTCAGCACAAAAAAAAGCTGAAACTGTAAAATTTTACAGTTTTCACCGCCTGTAACTAAAACTTAAAAACAACTTATTTAGAATTTGAAATTTTTCTCCATTAAAACAAAAAAATAGGCGTGTGTAACAGAGAAAATGTAGAAAAATTGAGAAATCAAAGGAAGAAATAGATATAGAAAGAATATTGTACTCCGACAACTATTTTTGATTTAGATCTAGTCGGATCTCATGTAGATCTACTCAGATCTGATCTAGAAATGAGTAGATTTATATTAGATTTGAGTAGATCTACTCATATTCTTCGCCGTCGGTAAGGATGAGTAACGAGTTGATGTCGACGGTTGTTGGTTGCTGGTGAACCCCAATCAATAGTGGTTGTCAGTCACCGGTAACTATATATTAGAAAAAGAAAGAGAATAAAGAAGATGTGATCACCGATCATCGGACATAACAAAGAGAATGAGAGGAAAAAAAAAAAAGAGATAGAGGAAAACGTAAAGTATGAGAAAAAAACGCAGAGAAAGAGAGACGAAAAGTGTAGGACTTTTGAGTCTATTCAAAAAGTTGTTGGATTAAATAGTATACACATATTTCAAACAGGACTTACGGGTAATTTTTTCATAAAAAATAATAATAATTTATTTGTGAACAGGTTATTTTAGTAATTTTTTGAATTTTTATAAAAATATGTATAGAGAAATAAAAAGTGATGTGATAATTTATGGTAATTTTTTTTTAAAACTTTTTGGCTAAAACTAAAGATTGCCAATTGAGACCTAAATCTTGAATTTTTTTTGGCTCAATTTGGTTTAGTTTTGAAATTATGATTTGAATGTGAAGTTGTGAGTGTGAAATTTTGAGTTGAGTTTTAAAAAAAGAAAATTTATTTGATTATGAATTTTGAAAAGAGTTTTAAAAAGTGTTTTGAAAAGAGTTTTTGAATTTTGAGATGAGTTTTGAGTTCTGAAAAGAGTTTTTAGCTGTATTTTGAGTTTTGAATTTTGAGTTTTTGAATTTTGAGATGAGTTTTGAGTTCTGAAAAGAGTTTTAAGTTGAATTTTGAGTTACATTTTGAAATATTTTAGATTTATTTTTTTAAAATATTAAAAAATGTTTAAGAAAAATTTATTTTTTATTTTAAATATATAATTTTTATTTAAATATTTCTAAATTTTTTATTTTGAATATTTTATTTTATAAATATTTTAAATACAAAATACAATTCCACACTCAAATCGTAATCAAACACATAACTCAAAACTCAATTCAAAAATTATTTTTAAAACTCATAACCAAAAATATAACACTACTTTCAAAACTCCACAATCAAATCGTAACCAAACATATAACAAAAAATTAAAATATTTAAAAATATATTTATAAAATAAAATAAAATATTTAAAATAAAAATTATGTATTTAAAATAAAAAATAATTTTTTAAAATTTTTTAATATTTAAAATATTTTTTAAAAAATACAACATACAATGTATGAAATATAGTGCACGTTAAAATAAATCTTTAAAATATTTAACCTAAAAAACATAAAATTAAGAAATTTTTTAATATTTAAAAAAAAAATAAATCCAAAAAATTCTAAAATACAACTCAAAACTCTTTTCAAAACTCATAATCAAACAATTTTCTCTTTTTAAAACTCAACTCAAAACTCAAAACTTATTACTGAAAATATTACTACATACTCAAATCATGATTCTAAAAACAATTTTAAAAAATAAAATAAAAAAATATTTTTTTGAATTTTTCTTAAAATGGAGTTTTGAAAAGAGTTTGGTTTTGAGTTTTGAGTTGTGTGTTTGGTTATGAGTTTTGAAAATAATTTTTAAATTGAGTTTTGAGTAGTTTTGAGCTATCTATTTGGCTATGAGTTTTAAATTTTTTTTATTGGAATCATAATTCCAAAAGAAAACCAAACGCAAGCTTTATTTTATCAATTTAAATTCTAATATTTTAATTTATTTTTAACATGAATTATTTATCTATTTCCGTTAAGTAAAATCAATAAAATGAATATTTTAGTTATGAGTAATGCTATTAGCATCCCAATTAATATTTTGTAGCTCTCATTTCTTTGGACCCCATCTAAAAAATTCAAAACCCTAAAAAATTTAAAAACCCCAAATAGTACTAAAATTATTCTTCTAAAAACATTCCTAACTAAAATGCACACCCTCTAAAAACCCTTCATCTCTCAAAACTCTTAACAGTTGAACTCACTAATCTTCCTCTCATTGTCGAGAGAGCTGTACTATCAAGAGAATTGTGTCGTTGATCTCTTCGTCGTCAGTCTCTCTGTCGTCATGTTCGGACCTTTATTGTTGAACAAATTACCTATTTTTGGACCTGTGTTACCAAACAATTTGTACATGATCAGACCTGTGTTACTGAACAATTTATACATGATCGGACCTGTGTTGCCCAACATTATAAAAGCATAAAGTTATGTATCTATGGATAAGTTTGACCCATCAAAGTTTAACAAACAAAGATCAATATGCATCAACCAGTTTGATTAAAAAATAAAACTAAAATTCATTGCATAACCAAAATATAAGTATGCATTAAGGTTATAACCAAAGTATCGAACATGGGAATAAAAAAGTTCAGATCCAAAGTGATAGAACATATGAATAATGTTCAGTTAGACGTTGCCGAACTAATGCCTTTAATTCAGCCTTGTGTTACCATTCTTTTTTGCATATGTTTGGGAGTTTAGTACCAAAAAAAAGTCGAACGTTTTTACCATTTTATTTTATTTTCAAAAAATTATCATTACAAGGTTAATATCTTTCAAGTTGCTAATATTATCTAAGTTGTTGTGGGGACATATTTTGTGAGTGACAGCACGTGGCCAAGGTGCCGAAGTGTCAGCTGAAATACCACGTGGCCTGGTCATGCACCGAGATGATCTTGGCTAGGCCGAGGTTATATGTGAATATGTTGGAATCCAAGATGAGCGGATAAGGGACAAGAGTCCTAGAATATGAGAGGATCTCTCTGTTTGGATAAAGATAAAACTCTTAGGGAGTTTATCCATGTCTAGCTAAGAGTCCAGGATGAGCATTAAACTTGAGTCCACTGAAGTGAGGCTTCTACAAGGATCAGGTCAGTGATGGCTATAAAAGTAAGACACCCCTGTGGGTCTCAGGTATGTGGGATATACTGTAAGCAGTAAGTTCTTTCTTGTGGATTAAGCACAATTTGCTATCTTTGAGAGATATTTGATTACTGACTTGATCGTCAGAGTGCCCCCGGGTGAACGAACCACAGCCGGATTCTTATCTTTCTGTGACAAGTTGTTCAGGCTTAATCTATTCTGCCGGTGCTCTCCAACTGAGTTTCCCGTTTGGTTGTGTGGTCAGAAATCAACACTCATAATTTAGCACCGTCTATAGGACCGTAAGGAGAATAGATGGCTAATAACGGGCAGAAAGAAAATATCGGGGACGACGTCCCATATGGGAGTGATAAACATGGCGATCCTAACATCGAGAAAGAAAACCATAATGAAGGAGCACGGGATCAGAATCCCGGGGATAAGGACGTTGGCAAAGATGGAGACACCCCGAAGAAATCAGACCGAGATGAGTATTACAATGAAAGCGACCTCCAGGTATGGAAGAATAGATGTTTGATGAGGGACAGCGTGATAAAGGGAATGGCCAACAAGTTGGCAGATCTACAATCGGTTGTCAACTTCATGATGTAGAACAATGTCATGCAACCATCGTTCCCTTTGTAGGACTCGCTAATGCCAGAGGCCAAGACTGATGCCTAGAAAGGGGGGCAGAAAACAATCCCAGCGATCTCGCAGTATGGCAAGGAAAAGGAGCCCTTATATCGGCATTCACGGGATGTCAAGTGAGGAGAGTAGGTCAGAGGTGACTCGCAAAGGACACCTCGTACCAGGGGAACGTATGTCAAAGAACCTCGGAATATTCAAGGGAAAGGCCTGTGTTTTGACACGGTGAATGAAGAGAAATCCAAGAGGACACATAACAACACCGGGAGTAGCGCACCAAAAAGACTTAAATCTATTGATAGCCGAGCTCCTAGTCGGACCAAGAAGGATTTGAAGGACTACCTCCAAAGGAAGCGGTAGAATGCCGAGGTCACATCCCCCGTCAAGCCGAAAATGCCATTCTCAGTGGAGTTGAATAGGTTTGAGGCTCCAAAAAGGTTCCATATGTTGAGGTTCCAAATATATTACGGTAAGTCCGATCCGAACTTTCATGTCGGCTTATATCTGAATTCAATGGCTTTGTTTACCGGGAACGAACCGTTACTATGTAAGGTGTTCCCCTCATCCTTTGAGAAAATTGTATCGGATTGATTTCACAAATTACGGAAAGAAACTGTGAAGAGCTAGGAAGGCCTGGTCGAGATGTTTGTGGCCAGGTTCGTTACAAACAAGTTGCAACCACTAAGGGTAGACTCCCTGATGGCTCTGAAAATTAGCAAGGGTGAAGGCCTTAGGGCTTATGCCAAGAGGTATTATGAAGTGTTCAACCGAATACTAGGATGCAACCAGGAATTGGCGATCATGTCTTTTAAGAACGGCCTAGAAGATGAATGCCTGCTTCGAAAGTCGTTGGCAAAAACTATACTAAAGAGTATGGAGGATTTCATGGCATGGATCGAGAAATACGCCAGAGTAGAAGAGGGCACGCTGAGAATAAAGGCACCGAAATAGGAGAAGAGGAATGGCTCGCCAAAGCAACGGTGAGGTAATACTGGTTTTAACAGGCAGGAAACAAGATTGAGGGTTGCACAGGCAGTCACCACTGTGTTTCGAATCCCGATTTACAAAGTTCTAGAAAGGATCAAGAACCAGCCGTATTATAGAGCGCTAGAGAAGGTCCCTGGTGAGTTCATGGGAAGGAGCCTTGGGAAGCACTGTGCCTACCACAATGAGAATGGGCACCTGACTCAAGGGTGCAAAGCCCTGAATATGCACTTGGAAGACTTGGTCAGGCAGGGTCACTTGAGGGACCTAGTAGATGAGGCCAGAACGAGGGAAAAGCATGCAAGGCTTCTCCCAGCACCAGCGACACCACCACCGCCACAACAATAGCAAGTAGAACCTTGGGTGATCAATATGATTCATTCAAAGGTTAATGAGAATGATATGCGAGGAGAAACACAAAATGTGAGGCATTTACAACATGTGTATCAGGTCCAGTAAAAAAGGCCTAGGACAAACGAGTTCCAAGGACCAATGGTGTCCCTTACTGAGGCAAACCTAGACATGGTGCAACATCCTTACAATGATGCTCTAGTGGTGACCCTTAAGATAGGAGAATGCCAAGTAAGGTGCATTCTGATCGACCAAGGCAGCTCTTGTGACATCATGTATGTCAGATGTTACAAGAAACTTGGCCTTCATCGAGAAGATTTGAAGTGGTCGGATAGCCCAATGGTTGGGTTTAATGGAATGCCGACATGGCCTCTGGGAGCAATAAATTTGGAGGTGTAAGCAGGCACTAGAAATGTTAGCACAGAATTTACGGTAATTGATACCCCCTTCCCTTACAATGTTATATTGGGAAGACCATAGCTGCATGCAATGAGAGCTGTTTCCTCAACGTTGCACCAGTTGTTACGATTTCCAACTGAACAGGGGATTGAAGAAGTCAGAGGGGATCAAGTACAGGCAAAGAATTGCTCTATAGCAGCAATGAAATCCAACTGCAATGTGCAAGAGGCAGAAAAAGTAAAAATCAATGATGAGGACATGAAAGTCCTAGATGATGTCGGCAAAGAACCAACCGAGAAGAACGAGGAAGCCTTGAAGAAAATTCTGATCTAAGAAGGAGATGAAGAGCACTTTTTCCTTCTAGGCTCAGGCTTGGCCGAGGATGAGGAAAGGGAATTAGAGGCTTTCTTACAGGCTAACATGGAAATATTCACCTAGACACCATATGCGATGCTAGGCATTGACCCCTAGGTCACGTGCCACATGCTCAATGTAGACAAGTCAACTAAACCTATCATTCAGTGGGCAAGGAGGCCGACATTGATTCATGTAGAGACAGTAGAGGAGGAAGTGGACAAGCTGTTAGAAGCCAAGGCCATTTAGGAGGTGAACTACCCAATCTGGCTGTCCAACACAGTAGTTGTGAAAAAGAAGAATGGGAAGTGGAGAGTCTGCATGGACTTCACCAGCCTGAATAAGGCTTGTCCCAAAGACAGTTTCCCTCTGCCTAAAATTGATCAACTGGTGGATGCTACTTCAGAGCATGGAAGGATAAGCTTTCTGGATGCTTACAAGAGATACCACCAGATAGCAATGTATCCCTCTGATGAGGAGAAGACTACATTTATCACCCCAAAAGGACTGTACTGTTACAGAGTGATGCCTTTCAGGTTGAAAAATGCAGGGGCAACCTACTAGAGATTGGTGACCAAGATGTTCAGACATCTAATTGGCAAAACAGTAGAAGTGTACATTGATGACATGGTCGTGAAGACCAAAGAGCTTGAGAATCATTTGGTGGACTTGAAGACAGTTTTTGATATCTTGAGAACATATTGGCTCTGACTCAATACTTCGAAATGCGCATTTAAAGTCGGGTCTAGTAAGTTCCTGGGATACTTGGTTACCATAATGGGTATTGAGGCAAGCCCAGATCAAATCAAGGCCATTCTTGACTTAAAGAGCCTGACGTCAGCCAAGTAGGTTCAGATTTTGACCGGCAATGCAGCAGCCCTAAACAGGTTTATCAGCCGAAGTTCTAATAAGTGTAAACCGTTTTTTAGTTTGTTAAAGAAGGCCACATATTTTTTGTGGACGGAAGAGTGCGAAGTCGCCTTGGTCGACTTGAAAAAGTACCTAAATACGACTCCAGTTTTGTCAAATCCAGTACCTGGAGAAGAATTGTTCCTATACTTGGCAGTTTCAGAACACACAGTGAGCACAGTAGTAATCTGAGAAGAGGAGGGAGAACAAAAGGCAGTATACTACGTGAGTAAAACCCCAGCAAGAGTATAAACCAGGTACCTACCCTTGAAAAAATTGACACTGGCCTTAGTGATGGCTTCAAAAAAACTAAATCACTACTTCCAAGCCTATAAGATGGTGGTACTGACTGAGCATCTTTTGAAGTCCTTGTTGTATCAAGGAGATCTGACAAGCAGGGTAGCCAGATGGGTAGCAATGTTGGGCCAATATGACTTGGAGTTTAGGCCTAGAACAGCAATTAAGGGCCAGGTTCTGGCCGACTTTGTGGCCGAGTTCACCCCTAGTGCCATCCCACGTCGGACTCTGGTGAGCCGCGGCTTGGGTTGCCTAGGGAAGCAGGAAGAAACCAAACTGGGGCCCAAGAATAACGCCTTAGCAAAATAGAAGAAAGAAGAGAAACCAAAACATTGCGATATTTACATCGACAATTCCTTCCGCCTGTTTGTTGATGGAAGCTCAAACCGTCAAGGAGTGGATGCAGGAGTAGTGTTAGTATCGCCAGATGGGCGAATGATAGAACAGTCTATTTGTTTGGGATTCAAGGCCTCAAATAATGAGACAGAGTATGAGGCACTAATTGCAGGGTTGAAGTTGGCAGCAGCAATAGAGGCCGATGAGATAGTAGTCTTCTATGACTTCCAGCTTATTGTGAATCAAACAACAGACGAGTACGCAGCTCGAGATGAACGAATGATAGCCTATATGAAAGAGGTTGTCAGATTGATTTTCTTGTTCCAAGATTGCCGGCTACAGCAAGTTAGCCGGAATGACAACAGTCACGCCGATGCCTTGGCCAACTTGGCTAGTGCAGTAAAGTTAGGGGAAGCCAAGGACAATCACGATTGATTACTTGACAGGACCAAGTGTGGAACCTCTAATAACAGAATATGAGGCAATGCATGTGGAGATAGGTCCAAATTGGATGGATGTAATAGTGATGTTCCTTAAGGATGACAAGCTGTCAGACGACCGAAAAAAGGCACACAAGACCAGATTGAAGTAGGCCAAGTTCAGCCTGACAGCAGCTGGCCATCTCTACATGAGATCCTTCACTGGACCCCTTTTGAGATGTGTACATCCCTCCTAGGTTGAGGACTTTTTGTATGAGATTCATGAAGAAGTCTATGAAAGCCATGTTGGGGGCAAATCACTTGCTCATAGGGCCATCACTCAGGGGTACTGGTGACCCTACATGCATAAAGATGTTGAAGCCTATGTTAGAAAGTGTGAGAAGTGTCAAAGGTTTGCACGTTTGATACACCAACCAGCAATAGATTTGAATCTAGTGTCCAGCCCTTGGCCATTTGCCCAATGGGGCATGGATCTTGTTGAACAACTGCCCCAAGCAACTGAGCAAAGTGTAACATGCCCGGGGGGTACCCGCACGCGTTAAACAGTTCGGACTCCCAAGATCTCTTTGATCTCAAGTCTCACAAGTGCAATGTGAAACATAGATGAGAGTCCAGATTTGGCAACTTTTATTGAAAATCCATTTTATTGCAATTTTGTCAAAAATGGACTGCGTCATCAGATCTCAAAGTCGCCACCTAATATTTTGGGAAATTAGGAAACCCATGACTCGGTGCCAAGGCCACTGTTCGTCGTAACCAAGGATGCTTGGCTCAGAACCTTAGGTATGAGAGGGGAAGGTCAATAATGAGCACCCCCGCTCACCCGATCAAAAGATTGGCCTCTACTAAACCTTGATATGACTTTTTATTTTCTTTATATGTTCATGTTCTGATTATTGAATAAATCCTAAAATTTACTATATGAAGCATACAAGTATACACTAGTTTGCTCAAATTGGAACAATTCAACTTCATGTTTGTTTTTCAAAAAGGGTTTGAATTTGCCACTTAACAAAGTGGGCTTAAAGTTTGTGAATTTGCCACTACAAAGTGGGCTTAAAACGTACAGTCGTTGAATCATTCCAATTCAGGCAACAAGCCTTCATCCACAGGCATTCAAACAGTTTATCATTTAATCAATTAGCCTCATGGTAGGATGCTAAACATAATAAGAAAATCACACACAAATGGGATGCTAAAGCATAAAAACTCACAGATTTACCGACGTCCCTCGAACAGCTACAAAACAAAGTTAGTAAAATATGCATGATCTTATATACAGAATCCTAATGCAATACATATACAAAAATACTCCTAAAGATCCGGCTTCTAAAACATAACATGTGAAATATTGCAAAACATGTGATAGTGCATAGAATCACAGAAGAATTGATTAAATCTACACATGTAAATGTAGCCGAATCTTAATGCATGAGATATGAATGTAAAGTATGGATATGCATGGCATGTCAGATATATACATACACACAGTTAGGGAAAGCGATAAAAGAATGGGATAGAAAGAAGCGGGGTGGGGGGATTATTACAACACTTTAAATATTACAAATCCAAATGAGAGAGAGGAGGGAATAATAAAATAAAATAAAATCTCACAAAACACTCAAAATAAAAATAAAAATAAATTTTTTTTTAAACCCACCGCCATTCATCGATTAGTAAGTAACCAGTTGTCTTCAATCCAGCCGGCCTGCATACCTCAGCCCATGCACTCATCCTCAATGGAGGGCCCGCTAAAAAATATGTTTATGAAGTTCAAAAATTGGGCTACTAATGTAATTTATAATTATCACGCCACATTAGACATTATAGCAGCATATATACGACTAGCCCATGGTCCACCATGTTACCAATTACACAATTCGGCCCTTGAGTAGAAGGCCCAATAAAACCATTATTCAATGAGGCCTTCCACCAATAAAATAAATCAGCCCATGATTGACCCATTCAAAACCACTATCCAATAACCCAAAGAGTTGAATTTCCTTCCATGTGAACTTGCACATGATGAACCACATCTTGGGCAGAACAACAACACACCAGGTGGTTTCAACATAGGAAATGCAGTTCCACCCATTAACAGGCTTTGTTGCTTCAGGAAGCAACTTCACAGTCGAGTCTGCAGTCGATAAAAATGCTTCATTTTCATCAAGGCAGGACCAATATTCTCTTCTATGCGAAGAACAAAGTATCTTCTACTATCAATTACAGGCTCCACTGGATGTGGCTCTCCATCTCTCAAGAACGCCCGAGAATACAATTCACCTGTTATCTTATCTTCAAGTCTGTACGCATGGTCCCCCTCTCCAAGCCAAGAGAGAGAGAGAGTGGGATGTGTGTGTATGTGTGGTCTGCCCTCTCTCTCTAACTGTGTGTCTCTTTGTGTGAGAGTCATCCCTCCCCTCTCACTCTAGTGTGTCTATGCATGATCTGTATGCACGTGTTGTTCTTCCTCTTCCTCTTCACCAAGCCGAGAGAGAGAGAGTGGGATGTGTATAGGTGGGTGTATGGGTCTCTTGTTTTTTAGAGAGAGAGAGAGAGAGAAAGAGAGGTGGATTCAGTGCATGTCTATCAGTCGTGTCTTGTATGTGCTGTGTTGTGTATGCCCCGGCTGGGTCTCTCTTCTAAAAAAATGGGTCCGTGTCCCTTTTCAGTGGGTGTGTGCCATGCCTGTCATGAAAGAGAGGACTGTTCGAGAGAGAAAACAGAGATCCCCCCTCCCCGTTTGCATGTCTGTTCCCTTTCTCTCTTGTGCTGCTGCCGTGAGTGGTGTTAATGGTGTATGAGTGGGTCTCTAGAGAGAAAGATGGGTGGGTTAGAGAGAGAGAGAGCTCGTGTGTGTGCCCTTCTGTACCTGTCTTGTGTGCATGTGTCGTGTGTGTATATCAGAGAGTGTGTGCATGGGTGGTGTATGGGTGTGTGATCTGCCGAGAGGGAGAGAGAGGTGGGTTCAGTGCATGTGTATCCCTCTCCCTCTCCTAGCTGCTGCCGTGTATGTGGGTGATATGTGTGTTGTGTGTGGATCTATCTATGGATGCATGTGTGTGTTGGGTCCGTGAGGTGCCGAAAGAGAGAGAGGAGAGCTAGGTTTGGTGTTCTCTATGCTCGTGTGTGCTGCTGTGTAATGGTGTTCGTGTGAATGGTGTATTGGGTGGATGTGTGTCAATGGTGTGTGTGTGTTCTATATGTGTGTTGCAGTGTGGGTGTTAGCAAATAGAGAGAGAGAGAGATGAGTGTTGATGGTGTGTGTAGGTGTGTGGGTGTGTGTGTGCTGGGTCTGTGTGCTGGGTGTGTGTATCCTCTCTCTCTCCCTCTGAACCCGTGTGTGTGTTTTAGCTCAGATAAAGAATCTCCCCCCCTCTCATGTGTGTATGCCTTTGTGTGTTTATATTCGAGAGGGAGAGAGATGAGATGTAGTGCTGTCTGCCTGTGTTGTTTTTATTAAACAAACATATCACCCCATGCCTTGAAGACCCCCCCGGCCATGTGAACCTCTCTTTTGCTTTACATTTTTTAAATCAAAGTGGAGAGACAGAGGCCCCCTTGTGAGCTGTATCCATGTATCCTTTTAAAAGTTCAACCTATCTATCATCTCCACTCTTCTTCTTTTTTTTTTTTGTTTTGTTATTCTCCACAATTCTAATCTATCTCCCACCGAAAGTTGTATGTGTTTTATTTTCAAACTCCTCCATCATTTTTCAAACTTACTTCACCAAATTGAGTCCCACTCCACTGAATTATTTTCCACTCAAAACTTATCATCACCTGACCCTCTCTTTTTCTTTTCTTTATTTTCATTTTCATTTTTTATTTTTTGTTTTGTTTTTGTTATTTTTTATTTCTAAAATACACCACCTCAAAATATATACACACACATCAAATTATATAAAAACATATAAAATTATAAAATACAACAAAATAATAAACTATATGATATAAACTAATTTGGCCAAAATAGGTGAGGTTTGGGATTTAAAATTTCAATTTGATTTTTCAACTGAGAAATTCATAAAATGGTATATTTCAATTTTCATCAGGGGTGGTCAAAACAAAGTGTCCAAGTCTTAGGGCCGGTCAAAATGGGGTGTCTACAGTTGCCCCTCTTTGACAGAGCTCGAAGTCATTTCATGACATGAGTGAATGTCAAAGCCCGAAGACGACCCTTTTGACAAGGTCGTAAGACTTGGGCAAACAAACAAGATGTAATGCAAGTAGTTGAACCCGAAGGTTGCCTACGTATCCCTTTGCAAGGAATCAAACCAGCGTAGTTTAAGGGCAAAATGCAGTTTGAAAGTTGGACTTACACGCTTCGCGAAGTCGGTTTGATAATTGGACTTATACGCTATGCGAAGCCGGTTTGATAATTGGACTTACACGCTATACGAAGCCGATTTGATAATTGGACTTATATGCTACGTGAAGCCGGTTTGATAATTGGACTTATACGCTATGCGAAGCTGGTTTGATAATTGGACTTATACGCTACGCGAAGCCGGTTTGATAATTGGACTTACACGCTATACGAAGCCGATTTGGGTAATTGGACTTACACGCTACGCGAAGCCGGTTTGATAATTGGACTTATAAGCTACGCGAAGCCGATTTGGGTAATTGGACTTATACGCTACGCGAAGTCGGTTGGATAATTGGACTTACACGCTACGCGAAGCCGATTTGATAATTGGACTTATACGCTACGCGAAGCCGATTTGAGTGGTGTGAACAGACAGGCGCACCTGCTGTTGTTAACCGATTGGGTTTTGATAATTGGACTTATACGCTATGCGAAGCCGATTTGATAATTGGACTTACACGCTACGCAAAGCCGATTTGGGTAATTGGACTTATACGCTACGCGAAGCCGATTTGAGTTGTGTGAACAGACAGGCGCACCTGCTGTTGTTAACCGATTGGATTTTGATAATTGGACTTATACGCTACGCGAAGCCGATTTGAGTGGTGTGAACAGACAGGCGCACCTGCTGTTGTTAACCGATTGGGTTTTGATAATTGGACTTATACGCTACGCGAAGCCGGTTGGATAATTGGACTTACACGCTACGCGAAGCCGGTTGGATAATTGGACTTACACGCTACGCGAGGCCGATTTGATAATTGGACTTATACGCTACGCGAAGCCGATTTGATAATTGGACTTACACGCTACGCGAAGCCGATTTGGGTAATTGGACTTACACGCGATTTGGGTAATTGGACTTACACGCTACGCGAAGCCGATTTGATAATTGGACTTATACGCTATGCGAAGCCGATTTGAGTGGTGTGAACAGACAGGTGCACCTGTTGTTGTTAACCGATTAGGTTTTGATAATTGGACTTATACGCTACGCGAAGCCGATTTGAGTGGTGTGAACAGACAGGCGCACCTGCTGTTGTTAACCGATTGGGTTTTGATAATTGGACTTATACGCTACACGAAGCCGGTTGGATAATTGGACTTACACGCTACGCGAAGCCGGTTTGATAATTGGACTTATACGCTACGCGAAGCCGGGTTGGATAATTGGACTTATACGCTACGCGAAGCCGGTTTGATAATTCATGATTTGTGCAATGCAATACAATGTCATGGAGTGATGATAAAGCTATGAAGATGGCAACATGGGTGGCAAGCTTTGTGTAAAACACACGAAGCAAGCCACATTTCTACTTGGCTATGTTTGTAACTTTCCCTATTCTCCAACAGGGTGACAGACTAGGTTGGTTCAGTTTCCAGAGTTGAGACGCATACAAGCTATCTCAACCTATAGGGCTGCCATACAGATTTCAAGCCGGGGATACACCCCTAGGTATTTAAACCAGACTTTAGTCTCGGAAATCCCGAACCTTTTGCGTTCTAGGCATCGCCATTCGAACTCTAGTTTCCACCATCTCAGTTGATCTCCTAGGAACTCATTACAAACACAGTCAGGTGGCTATACCAGACCGATTGAAGTCGTTTGGGCACGACAAACACCAAAGGAATTGCACCTTTAGATGATTTAAGGTCTCCTAGACCATGAAAGTCGTTTGGGCACGACAAACACCAAAGGACTTGCACCTTCAGAGGATTTAAGGTCTCCTAGACCCGAAAAAGAACAACAAGCACACTTGCTGTTTTTAATCGATTGAATGGCCACGGATGCCGCTTTATTTCCTGATCATATTCACAACTTTCCCTATTCTCCAACAGGGTGACAGACTAGGTTGGTTTAGTATCCAGAATTGAGGCGCATACACGCTACCTCAACCTATGGGGCTGCCATACAGATTTCAAGCCGGGAATACACCCCTGGGTATTTAAACCAGACTTTAGTCTCGAAAATCTCAAACCTTTTGCGTTCTAGGCCTCGGCCATTCGAACTCTAGTTTTCACCGTCGCAGTTGGTCTCCTAGGAACTCATTGCAAACACAACCAATATAATACACAAATATTTACATATCAATACATACATATATATGTACATATGGTATACACATATGCATATACAGACAACATACAGACAGATATATACAGATATATACACAGACATATACAGTATATATACAGGTATATACGACACAGACATATACGGACCTATATACAAACATATACGGATATATACATAGATGAAGAATATTCCGTTTGCAACCGTCAGTGGGAAGATGCCGTTACTGAGAAGGCATATTCCGTTTGCTGACGTCAGCACACATACGCAAAACACGCAAAAAGAAAGGAAAAACACAAAATGCATGGACATGGGATACGGGGTATCGAACCCCTGACCTCAAGCTTGGTCTCCGAGTACTCAACCACTGAGCCACTCCACCCTTATGACTATGACAAGATATGCAAACAAATATATATACATATACGAGACATATATACACAAAATCAAAATAAACCAAAAGAAACATTTGTTGTGGGTTCGAACCCCTGACCTCGGGCTTAGGCTCTCCGAATCCTCAACCCACTAGGCCAAACCACTGAACCCAAGCCACACCTGTGACCCAAATGTTCAAACAAATATATATGTTACATAGCTATACAATACATATACATATATATATATATATATACAACTTTCCCGCCTCTCTTATTTTTGTCTCACTCTCTCTTCCTTCTTCATCTTCTTCGAGCGTCGTGTCTGTCGCGCGATTTCAACAATCGCGGCGCCTGACCGACAGGCTATCCAATCCTGCCCCGATTGTCAATGATCTTCTAGAGCCTTCCTCCCTCTTTGTCTTCTTCTTTGGCTTCATCCTCTTCTTAAGTTGAGGCCTGCGAAAGAGAGAGGCAGAGCAAAAGCCTGCAAACTTTCTCTGCTACCACTCTGTAACCTCTTTCTTTTGCATTACTCTTCTCTGCCATGGCCTCTTCACAAGGTTTTCTCACTCTTTTTCCAGACCTAAACGAGTCTACGATAAAGATGACCAATTCCGACTCCCCTGAACCTTAACCACGAGCTCCTCCTCCTTCTCCTGTTTTTAACTTTCCAGCGATGTCAGTTGAACAAATCATGGCGGCACAGTCTGACATCGAAGCAAACTCGTATACGCTGAGGTCATGTGTGGAGACCGTGACTGCGGTCTCCAACTTGTCCCGTCGGCTGCAGAACAGAACGTGTGAGGTGCATCGATTAAATGCACAACTTTCTTTACTTCAACATATGTACAAAGATTCTCGAGGGGAAGTTAGCGGATTGAAGAAACAAATCAAGTAGTTGAAACGACAGGTGACTGTCGCAACTCATCATGGGACTACCTTTGACGGCCAGCGAGGGATAATCTCTTTCGGAAGCTCTGCCAAGGCCGAGGCAGAGTCTTCAAGAGCTTCGAAGAAGTAAAGATGAAGCGAGGCAGCTGATGGTAAAGTTAGGCAATAAAGTTGTGTGCAAATGAAGTCGGTTGCAATCTTCGCCGCCGGGCTGCTGCCGGAGAAGAAAGAAAAAAGATCCATCTCTCTCTCTCTCGTTGTTTTTGTTTTTTGTTTTTTTTTTTTGTTTTTTTGTCTTTTTTTTTTTTGAGTCTCTGTAATCGGGGATGTCCTCCCCTGACTTCAATAAAATCAGTTTCTTTTTTTGCTCATCGCTGGCATGACTGGCATATCACTTTGAGCTTGAAAATAATTTGTTTGATTGAATTTGAGAATGATTGAATTTTTGAAGTTTGAATTAGACATTGACTCTATACTGACCTGAATAAAAAATAACTTAACGAAAGAAGAACGAAGCAAAACGATCCAAACACACTTATATACACTGACTAGTATAAATACACCGACTGGTATAAATATACTGACTGGTATGAATACACACTTATATACACTGAATAGTTGACTCGAGCGGTGGAGAAGACAGAATCTCTAACTCGACTATGCCCCTAGTTCATTGCCTTGACCCTTTTTTTGTCTCTTGATTTTTTGTAAACATGTTTTGATCAACATGAGAGTTAGATTAGCCTACTTATTCCATTTTCTGTTTCAAATCATGTAAGCTAAATTGTGAGCACTGAAAATTTTCCCTTTTCAAATCCAAAGAATGGTCCAAGTTTTGAAAAACAATGGAACAATTTTCGAGAAAAAATTAGTCAACTTCATTCAAATTAATCAAAACCTATTTTTGCAAATGGCCACTACTCAACTAACATGGAATCAACCATTGGGGTGCATAGTCCCAAACCAGATAATCAAAGGTGATATCCGAACCAAGCCAACCGAACCAAGCCAATCTGGACTGAATGAAGCCGAGCAAAACTGGACCGGACTGAACCGAACCGCCGAACCGAATCGAACCGAACTGAATCAAGTTAAATCGAACCAATTGAACTGAGCAGAACAAAGATATACCAATCAAACACGGATAGGACAACCAAGTCGACTCAAGATACACCAATCAAACATGGACAAAATGAATGAGTTAAAAAATTATTAGGGCCGAACTTCAAGATGAAGCTACCTACGTATCCCAAAGATAGGAATCAGGCCATCGTAGTTCCGGCTAAGGTTCACTCGGGTATTGACACTCTCCTTTTGTGCTCTAACTTTTGCCAAAGCCGCCCTTTCGGGTTTTCAACCTTGCGAGCTTTTCATTTTTCATTTTTTTCATTTTCATCATTTTTTTTTATTTTCATTTTTTTCATCATCATTTTTTTTATTTTTTTTATTTTTTGTTTTTCTGCTCTAACTTTTGCCTGGGTCGTCCTTCCGGGTTTTCCGCCCAGCGAGCCTCTCAAGGGTTTCAGTTTAGCTTGTCCATGTTGATTGGGTATGAGATCTCTAGGCCATCAAAATCTATAATAATGACTGCTACACTTGACCAGGAGATATGATGATATAGGGACTAGGCTACTTGGGTTGATTTTGCCCTTAGTGTAGTGGATAGGAACTCGATGTCCTTCAATAATAAAATTTATTCTCTCAAATTCTGGGCTTGGCCTTTCTAGGCGGTCTTCATTGGGAAACGATTCAATTTTAACTCTTTAATCATATCCAACCTTTTGCCCCTAGTTCAAGGGCTGCTTCAAATCTAAATCACATCCGACCTTCTTGCCCCTAGTTCAAGGGTTGCTTCCAATCTGAATCACTGGCCCTACATAGTTTTGGCTAAGGTTCACTCGGGTATTGACACTCTCCTTTTACGCTCTAACTTTTGCCAAAGCCGCCCTTTCGGGTTTTCAACCTTGCGAGCTTTTCATTTTTCTTTTTATTTTTCCTTCTTTTTTTATTTTTTTTATTTTTAATTTTTATTTTTTTTGTGCTCTAACTTTTGCCTGGGTCGCCCTTCTGGATTTTCGGCCCAGCGAGCCTCTCAAGGATGGTACCTTATTGCCCCTAGTTCAAGGGCTGCCTCCATTTCAGCTATGCAAGCCTCACACTTTTGCCCTTAGTTCAAGGGCTGTTTCAAATTGAAATCACATTCCCTGCCCTGAGTTCAAGGTCTGTTTCCAATCTGGATCACATCATTGCCCCTAGTTCAAGGGCTATTTCCAATCTAAATCATATTCGACCTTATTGCCCCTAGTTGAAGGGCTGCCTCCATTTGAATCACATCATGGCCTTTAGTTCAAGGGCTATTTCCAATTCGGCTATGCAAGCCTTACACTTTGAATGATCATTGAATACTTCGAATCAAGGTTTGAAAGCTAAGGAGCTAAGGAGGTCGGACCACGAGTCAAGAGGGATCCTATGCTATATAACTAATTCCAGGCATGTCTTCGTAGGACCACGCAAAAACAGTTTTTGAAATCTTTTCACAAAGCGACTAATCACTCGTACTTTTACGAAGATAAGATAGAACCAATTTGGACCAAGCCAGGATCCTTCTCAGTACCCACATTAACAAAAATGATTTTATTCATCAAAGGCTTAGCACACCTCTCTTCCTCTCAATTGATTAAAATTTGCAAATCCCGAGGAAATTCTTCCTCTTTGTTTTTATCAGAGTTTTTGGAAAAAGTTTTGAAAACTTTGGTCAATGCGATGAATTAAGGCACAGAGAAGTAGGTAGACTCTATGGCATTTTATTTTTTTGTTTTTCTGTTTATTTAAAAGAAACTGTGACTCAGCAATGACAACAGACTTTTGACAACATACTCAAAAGAAAATGACAAAGATGACCTAGACAGGACAGAAATGTCTAGGTTAGCACTATCAAAATCAACAGACTCTGACTCATTAGGCTGACTCGAGCCTGACTCTAACTCTACAAACTTGGTGGAGTCAAACTTAGACTCAATACTCAATTCAGAACTCAGAATAAAACCATTCTCAATTTTGCTAGTCAAAGTGTGGGCCAGCCACAACATTCAAAATAAAGCTCGTGCAATCAACAGGTGGTCACTCCCCAATTACAGAAACAAAATGGAACTTCCAATTATGCCCTTACTAAAAACACACTGAACCCCACAAACTGAAATGCCTGAACCACTCACTTGAATTTGAGAACCCCTGTATAGATCCAATACATTGCACATAAAGCAGGAAAGAGAACAAACACCCCTAAAGAGGGTATTGTTATCCTGTCCTAGCTTGGAATGATCTAGGGTTTCACTATTCATACAAATGGTATCATACATCCTAGAAATGGGAAAGCATCATGTCCCAATTTGAAAGGTACTATAGCTCACTATATGTACAAGGTTGGCTCTACTAGCCAAGGTGACGTTACCAAAGAGTCCTTTGGGTCATAACCAATGAAGATCTTAGGAAATCAGAAGAGTCAATATAGTCTCTCTTCAAAGTCCGAGAACCTTTAGATCTCAAAAGATTATAACACAAGGCCTCCAAAGTAACGTAGAGATAGGTGTAGTGTCATAAAAAGTGTGCCTGTGCTCCCACCAGCATTTGGGCAACACAAGAACTTTAAGTGCACCAATGCATGCAATGCAATAAACATATAATTGAAAATAAAAGTCATATCATGGAGTTCGAGTCAAGGTTTCACAAATCCCCAGCGGAGTCACCAGAAACTGTAACATGCCCGGGGGGTACCCGTGCGCATTAAACAGTTCGGACTCCCGAGATCTCTTTGATCTAGTCTCACGAGTGCAACGTGAAACGTAGATGAGAGTCCAGATTTGGCAACTTTTATTAAAAATCCATTTTATTGCAATTTTGTCAAAAATGGACTGCGTCATCAGATCTCAGAGTCGCCACCTAATATTTTGGGAAATTAGGAAACCCATGACTCGGTGCCAAGGCCACTGTTCGTCGTAACCAATGATGCTTGGCTCGGAACCTTAGGTATGAGAGGGGAAGGTCAATAATGAGCACTCCCACTCACCCGATCAAAAGATCGGCCTCTACTAAACCATGATATGGCTTTTTATTTTCTTTTATATGTTCATATTCTGATTATTGAATAAATCCTAAAATTTACTAGGTGAAGCATACAAGTATAGACTAATTTGCTCAAATTGGAACAATTCAATTTCATGTTTGTTTTTCGAAAAGGGTTTGA
Organism: Camellia japonica; assembly: GCA_030407325.1. Lineage (NCBI taxonomy): Eukaryota > Viridiplantae > Streptophyta > Magnoliopsida > Ericales > Theaceae > Camellia > Camellia japonica. The sequence goes on from JAPPVO010000014.1 coordinate 44,264,411, forward strand.
ATTTGCCACTTGACAAAGTGGGCTTAAAGTTTGTGGATTTGCCACAGCAAAGTGGGTTTAAAACGTACATTTATTGAATTATTCCAATTCAAACAACAAGCCTTCATCCACAGGCATTCATACAGTTATATCAAGTAAGCAAGTAGCCTCATGGTAGAATACTAACACATAGTAAGAAAAACACGCACAAACGGGATGCTAAAGCATAAAAACTTACATATTTACCGACGTCCCGCGAACAGCTACAAAACAAAGTTAGAAAATATGCATAATTCTATATACAATGTCTTAATGCAATTCACTCATGAGATGCAACTAAAAATTCGGCTTCTAAGATATGACATGTGAATCATCTCAAGAACATGAGGTAGCGCACATAATCACATAGGAATTGATTAAATCCACAAATGCAAACTTAGCCGAATCAAGATGCATGAAACATGGATGCAAAGCATGAATATGATGAAAAATAAATATGATGTTTATGTACAAATAAAGAAAGTAAGTAAAAGAACGGGATAGAAAAAAGCGGGGCAGGGAATTATTACAACATTTTAAAGAATAATTACAAACCAAATTAGAGAGAGATAAGGAGAATATTACAACAAAATAAAAACCTCACAATACACTCAAAATTAAAAAAATAAATAAAATAAAAACTTCATGTTCTTTGGAACTGCTACCGGAAATTGGTCAACATTGGGAGATTACGCCATCTTGTCTGGAAGAAGCTAACCGACCGGCCAAATAGGCCGGTCGGCCAACTAGGCCAAGCAAAACATGTCTTGTTGCGAAACCAAGAAAAGGCACAAACAAAAAATATGTAGGTGGCTCAACTAACCACTACCGGTTAGATTAAAAACACGAAAACAAATATAAAATAAAATAAAAAGTGCAAACTTACAACATAAACCTAAAACAATAAAACAAATATAAGATAGAACATGCAAGATTACAACAAAACTAATATGAAACTAATACAAGAAAAAGAATAAATATGAGGTAGAACATGCAAGATTACAACAAAACTAATTTGAGACTAATACAAGAAAAAAATAATTATAAGGTAGAACATGCAAGATTACAATAAAACTAATATGAAATTAAAACATGCGAATAAAAATAAATAAATAAATAATAAATAATTATGGATTAAACAAATCACTAGGATTATAACAACATACTATGAAATAAGAAGTAAGAAAATAAATATGAGATATAAAATATAAGAAAATGAAAGACTAAAAATTCACCTTTCAAAGAAAGATTGAACTTCTTGATTCCCAAACTCCCTCTTGATCACCCTCAAGTGTAGGAAGTGTGTTCTCAAATCCTTAATTCGAAATTATGGAGTTTATGGTGTGGAAAGTGGCTAACTCTTTAGTTTTTCACACTTTCAATCACTAAACACTCTTCCTTATGATCAAGGCAATTGATCTTTGGCTATATCAGAATTTTTTAAGTGGTTTTGGTGTATGGAAATGAGGAATTTCAGTAGCTATGGAAGGTATGGGATGTATATGGAAGATAGGAATATTTTTGGCTCAAAAACTCAATTTTTCTCTCTTTTTTCACTCTTTTCTCACTCATTTTTCTTCAATTTCGTGGTCTTTTTCTCTCTTACAATATGATCATTCTATATAGGCAATGAGGGCGAGTAAAGGTCAAAAAGAAGGTGGGAGACAAGAATGTGATAGGAGGGCAAATTTTCAAGGTGGTTGCATGGAATACTCCTTTATGAATGCAAACAAAACCTCTTTTTGACAATGGGGGATGATTAGGTATAATGGAGGATGAGTAGATGCACTTGAATGGCTCAGAAAATAGGTAAATGGGTTGTCCCAACCGAACCAAAACCAAGAAAAAATGGGCTATTGTTGTTTTGGGCCGAATCAACAAAATCTGCTTTTAAGTCCAACTTCAAATGGGCATATCTCCCCCATATGGACTTGGTTTTAGGCGGTTCTTAGGTCCAAATTGAAGCCCCAGAAGTCTACTTTCCAATGGTGGTGGCCTCACATTTAAATTCCAAGTGTACAAAGAGATATGCCTAATTTAGTAAAGGCTGTCTCGGGCTGGGTCAACAAAATCTGCTCTTAAGCCCAACTTCAAATGAGCATATCTCCCTTATTTGGACTTGGTCTGAGGTGGTTCTTGGGTCTAAATTGAAGCTCCAGAAGTCTACTTTCCAATGGTGGTGGCCTCACATTTAAATTCCAAGTGTACAAAGAAAAATGCCTAATTTAGTAAAGACTGCTCATTTCCTTCTTAATGATTTGATACTTATCCTTTTCCTAAACCAGTTTTCTTTCATCCCCTCCTATTTCCTTCAACTCCAAACCTATAAGAAGATGTTTTTTAAATATTTTTCAAAAAGTTTCACCTCCCTTCCATTTATTTCCATTTTGTCCTTACTCGGTGCAATATTTTAATCGAAATGGGAGCCTCGGGACATTGTAGAAACATTTTAAAAAAAACATATTTTTTAAGGTCTAAAATAGTTTGGCCAAAAAAATGTGTAAAGGTTGGGATTAAAGCTCAAATTCTATTTTTCTTGTTGAGGATTCTGTGAGAAACACATTCTAATTGTCATCATCGGGTAATCAACAGAAAGCGCCCAAGTCTTAGGGCTGGTCAAAATAGGGTGTCTACACAAAGGAAGATTCTGCTGGTAGCAACTGACTACTTCACAAAGTGGGTAGAGGCTGAACCCCTTGCGAAGATTCGAGATATTGATGTGAAGAACTTCATATGGAAGAACATCATCACCAAGTTTGGGATCCCAAGGGCAATAATAGCAGATAATGGTACACAGTTTGATAGTAAGCTAATCAAAAGCTTCTGTACAAAGTACAAAATCAAGAACTACTACTCCACTCCAAGTTTCCCTCAGAGCAATGGTCAGGTAGAAGCATCCAATAAGATTATCTTGGATGAGATCAATAAGAGACTAGAAACAGCAAAAGGGAAATGGGTGGAAGAGTTGCCCAATGTACTCCGGGCATATCGGACTATGTTGAGAAGATCAACTGGGGAGTCTCCTTTTGCCATGACTTATGGCACTGAAGCAGTTATCCCACTGGAAGTCGACATCCCTGGAATCAAAACCCAAGGAGTGGAAGATGGGACCAATGAGGCATTCTTAGCCCGAGATCTGGATCTATTGGAAGAAAGAAGGGAGAGAGCAGTAATTCGGCTGGGGGCATACCAGCAGTAGCTTGCTAGGGCTTACAACAAGAAGGTCAACCCAAGAGAGTTCAAAGTTGGGGACCTTGTCCTGAGGAAAGTTGTCTGCAACAAGAACGATCCTAGGGAGGGCAAGCTTGGCCCAAACTGGGAAAGGCCTTATAGAATCATCTCGGTTGTCGGTAGTGAGGCATATCGGCTTAAAGACACTAACGGCAAAGAGTTGCTGAGACCTTGGAACACTTGCAATTTGAAATATTTTTATCATTAGTTTTTTGTTTTTCGAAGTTTATGTCATAATTTTATTAGCCGAAATAATAATAAAATGCTAGTTTTGATTTTTATGAATCTGAAGTTTGTGCCATAGGACTAACCAGTCCTATGACGATGTTTCTGAATGAAACATGACAAATAACTTAGACTTATTATATGACAGAGTTGAATTATACTTGCATATAATAGAGTTGAACTAAGTTGGCGATATTTCCGAATGAAACATGACAAATAACTTAGACTTATTATATGGCAGAGTTGAATTATACTTGTATATAATAGAGTTGAACTAAGTTGGCGATATTTCTGAATGAAACATGATGAATAACTTAGACTTATTATATGGCAGAGTTGAATTGTACTTGCATATAATAGAGTTGAACTAAATTGAATTAACTTAGACTTGCCATGTCGGCAGAGTTAAACTCAGAATGGAACTAAGTTTGCTTCAATTAGATTAACAGATAAACCAAGGTTGAACACCTTGGCTAGTCTTTGTTTGAATCTGACTTCGGTGAAAGACCATAAATGCATAATGTGAACTTAAGTAGAACTTAGGTTCACATTATGGGGCAGGGAGCAGGAATGATAAATAAACTTGAGAGCTTGAGACTTGTTGAAATTTTTAGAAAAATTACAAGTTAGAATAGGCTTAGCACTTGTTGAAATTTTAAAACAATTTATAAGTTGAAATTACCCAAGGTAATGATGAAAGATGTATCCAAGGTAAATATTACCCGAGATGACCAACCAAGTTGTCAAGCTTGGAAAGGTTGGAAAGGTGAAGTCTTGATAGAAGACAGCAAGTGGAAGTAAAGAAGCAATACTTGACTGAACAAGTTTAAGAAACAACACTTGTAAAAATATTTCAAAATATTTTTAAGTGTTAGCCGAGGTATTCCAATTGTTGGCCGAGAAAAATAGTTAAGGTTTATATCCGAGGTACTCTACCCCGAAGTGATTACACAGTTAAGGTGTACTTTGAAGAAATGCAAAAATATTCTAAGTGTGGAAACATGCAAAGCATAGAAGGAAAGCAATAAGCATACATGAAGCAAAACATCCAAACATTTAGAAAGAAAGGAAGGCATCCATTCACTCAAAGGAAACTTGTTTCAATGTCAGACAAACAAGGCACTTCAGCCTGGAATAAAAGATTACGTGTTTAGTTACAAAAATGGCACTTCGGCCCAACAAAAGCGAAATAAACAAAACTACAAGTAAAAGAAGAAGATCCTAAGCATTGGCACCAGAGACGGATTGCTCAACCTCGACTGTTGGCGTTGTGTCAGCCTCGGTTGGCAAAGTTCCCTCATTCCCAGCCGCTATCTCGGCATCAATTTCAAGAAAGGTCGACTCCAGACTCTACTCGGCTAAAGTGATCTCAGCCTCTGATGTTGTCTTTTTAGCAGTAGTACTTTGGGGGGCCTCATCCTCTTCTTCATCTTGAGTCAAGTTCAGGACTTGCTCATTCAGAGTGGAGGACTTGGCCCCAGCAGCAACCTCTTCTTCTCCATCACTTTCAGCATCGGTGTCCTCCTCCTCCTCCGATCCTTTGGAAGCTGGTGGGAATGGAAATTGGAGTTGGTTGATATCTCGGAGATGAGAGTTTGCAAGGACAGACAGTTTGTTTAGGGTTGCAGTCTAGCCGATGTGATAACCCGGTTGGAGGCTTGGTTAATCTGAGCTTTGTAGGCGTTATAGACGTCGGCTTCACCTTCGGCGTAGGCCTTTTCATCAGCCGCCTTGATCTCAGCCTCTTTGCTATCCAAGACCTTCTTTAGATTTTCCTCGGCTTGAACAGCTTTGGCCTCGGCGGCTTTAGCCTCGGCTTTGATAGCTTCGGCAGCAGCTTCAGCTTCCTCGGCCTTGTTCTCGGCCTCAGTTTGCGCAACTCTTGCAGCCTTGGCCTTGTCCATCAAGTAATGGTTGCTGGCCTCGACTTGATTGAGAGAAGAGAGGAGATTGGTTGCTTCTTTAGTCTTTTTCATCAATTCCTTCCTCATCATCTCAATCTTAACCGCATATGAATGCGCATGCTAGATGGCTTGCAAGAAATAAAACAGATTAGTAAAAATTTGGCTAAGTGTGGGAAAAACTTTAAAAGATAAAGAAAAGAGACTCACCAAGACAGAGTACTGCATCATGAGGCCGAAGTTCTCATATTCGTGAAGATTGTCCATATGATTCATGTCAACAAGAAGGAGCACATTAGTGGACAGAGCGACACCGATCTCCACGCTCTCGATTGCACTATTCCCGGCTGTCAATGGACGATCTCCTACCATGACCTCGGGCGCCCAGGTCTGATCGCGAGGGAAGTTATTGCTACCCTCTGGGCATTTGGACCTCGGCTTCTTCGGTGGAAGGGTATCGGAAGTTGCAGCCTCAGTAGACCTCTTCTCAACAATAGAGGCGCTTTTCTCGGCCTCGGCCAATTTTGAGATTGACAGGGTGTCATCAGTATCAACTTAGGTGACAGAGGCTTTTGCCTTAGCCCTCTTCACCCTTTTTGGTTTCGGCTTGGATTGGATTTGAGATGTGGAGGAAGACTGAACAGTTACCACCCTTGGCAAGTCAGCCAGAAGGTCTTCCACAGTGGCTTTGCTGCGGCCCATGTTGTCGGCAGTGGAGGCAACAGTAACTCGGGTACCGAAGTGAATGGCAGGCAAAGCAGTTGGAGGATTGGCTGGATCATACGTTGATGTCTCAGAATCTCAGCACTTGCGACTACGAGTTCTACCTACAAGCACGTTGAATGGGGCTCGGCGTCAGCATCGGCGTCGGCGTCGGCGTCGGCGTCGGCGTCGGCGTCGGCGTCGGCGCTAAGATGTCGGGATAAGCTAGGGGGCAGATGTGGATGGTAGTTCTACTGGGTCTGAAGAAGAGGCTTGATCTTGCCTTGGTGAGGAAACAACTGGTGGAGTTAATGTAGATGGGGGAGTTTTGCTTCAACGTGGAACGTCGGGCAAAGCAGACTTATAGGTATGGATATAATTAAAAAGCAAGGGGGCCTTGCGCTTATTGATGTCCAAACCTAGAATTCTCTTCAGATCAAGACTGAGGAAAAAGGTTTGGCAGAAATCCTTCGCTGGCTGAGGCAGAGCTGCAAAGAGCAAAAAGCATGAAACATTTAGTACAGATGAAAGAGTTGGCAATTCTTAGCAAAAATAGGGTTATGGGATGACTTAGTTCTTACCATCACCCTCTTTAAATATTGATCGGCACAGAGGATAGAGATGAAGATCGTTGTCAGGCGCAAATTCCCAGTTGCCCGAGATGATGAAGTAATCATCTCCAACACCCTTGTTAGAGTTTGGGAGGTTGGCTATTAGTTTATAGGCAGTGGACCTGGGCTTGAGGTAATATATATAGCCTTTTTCAGACTTAAGGCCACACATTGGGTAACAGAATTGAATGTCGGCCAATGTGATTCTAGCATTTTCTCGGTGAGCTAGTTCGATTATGTCATTGATAACCCTATATGAGTTTATGTCAAGTTGCATAGGGTTGAGTTTGCAATAATGAAGAATTTCTCGAAAGAGAGTGTCTAAGAGGAACCTAAGTCCACAATCTATGAAGGCAACTACTGGGAAGGGTATGGAATTCCCATCAGGCATGATAGAGTCCTCCTCCCTAACCAACCTGAGTTGAACGTCGGCTAGGATGGAGACCTCTTGTCGAAAATACTCTATTTTTGCCGGGGTATCTACCTTCCACCTAAACATACCCATGATCTCGACTTAGAGCGTTTTGAGATGGATTTCAGAGAGAAGAAACTAGTAGGGTTTAAGAACCTTGGCTAAACCCTAAATAGGTACTAGAGCGAGGGCTTTGAAGATCTACGGGGAATTTGTTTCAATTTTCCTAAAAAATGTGATTTTCTATCAAATCCCAAACCTAAGTCTATACGGAACCCAGAATCAAAGGCAAGAATCTAGAAACAAAGCAAGAAAAGTAGGGGAAAAAAAAAAAAAGAATGATTTAGAATCAGGAAAGCAACAGAGATTCAAGAAAAAATTGCGCAAAACACTGAGTGAGTGTGTGTAAAACAGTGTGCAAGAACCATAAACAATATGATGCATATAACAGATTCAAGAACAAGAAATGATGACCAAAACATGAAGCTAGAAATAGAAAACAACAATGAAAATAGATTCAATACAACAGATTCAGAACATACATATGGAAAATTCATGAAAATAGAACAATGGACGACTGGAATTGAAAGAAATTATTAACTCACCGATTGGGGCCGAGATTATGGGCACTGATGTGAGGTTCGCCGGACTCAGACGACTTGAATGATTGGAAATGAAAAAAACGAGGAGCTTATCGGAGGAGGTGAACGGAGCACGGTTGCAAAAAGCTTTGAAGGTATGAAAATGAAAGTTTTCGTAGAGAGAGAGGGGGTCTGAGAGACGAGGGAAATTGTGAATTGCAAAAGTGAAAAGACGGAGAGAGAAGGAAGAGTTTTTTCAAATACACGAAAAGGCGGCAAAACATAATGAGGCGCCTTGGACGATGTGTTTGTCAGGCGGCATTGTAGACGTCCCCGAACGCCCCGGGAGGGTTAGGTCCCGTTCTGTTCATATTGGGGTCACTACAGTTCAAGGACTCAAATGTCACGGTTCTTAATCTTGAACCAAAGAGTCCAAATCCGGCAAATCGTTTTGAGAAAAACAGATTTTTGAAAGAAGTGCCAAACATGGACTGCTTTGCCAGATACAGAGTCGCCACCTAAATATTTTTTAAAATGGGAAATTTAGGAAACCCTGACTCGTTGCCAAAGGCCACGTGTCCGTCATCACCAAAGTTGCCTCGGCTCGGGAACTTGGGTACGATTGGGGAAGGTCACATCGTGAGCACCCCCGCTCGCCCGGTCAAAGACCGGCCTCTACTAACCATGATATCTGATTTTGAAAACATTGTGAGTTCTTATTCCGATTATTAGCCTAGGTTACTACGTGATGCTCGCAGCAAACAAGTATAGACTGAGCCGCCTGATTTGGAACAAAACATTTCATGTTTGTTTGTTTGAAAAATGGTTTGATGGTGCTACCCGCAAGTAGGCTAAGACGTGGATTTGCCACCCTTGGGTGGGCTTAGAAAACATGATTTTGCCACAATCTAGTGGGCTTAAAACAAACAGTCAACGCATTGTCCCAATTCAAGTAACACAACCTCCACCCACAGGCATTCAGGCAGTAATATCACATAAGCAAATAGCCTCATGGCAAGCATGCTATCATGGCAGTCACTCACACGCATGCAAGGATGCTAAAGCATAAAACTTACCGAGTACTCCAAGCCAAAAACAGAAAACTGATTAGAAATCAATGCATGATCCTAATTATACAGAAATGCCTAATGCAACGCATGCAATAATGCAACTATAGCAGGCTCGGCTATTCTAAACATGGTATATGGAATGCTACAACTAACATGTATTCAATTTGGAATTTAAATACAAATGCAGTTTGTATGATGCGCCGAGCCCGATGCGTGCAAAACAGATGAATGATGCAAACATGCTGTCATGCTGTATGCTAATTGAAATATGCCCTACATCTAACCATCGTAAGCGGGTAAATAAAAGGGAGAAAGAAATGGGGGTTGGAAGACATACATCATACTCACGCACACTTATTACAATTATGCCCTCGCGCAGAGGGTCCAAATAAATATACAGTCCGAAATAAACAGTCCGAAATAATACAGATTCCTAATTAATTAACAAATTAAACTAAGAAAGCTTTAAAATTGGCTTGCAAGCCAGGAGGGGCTGCCTCGCTTCGTTCCGGATAATGAAATGATGCATGCTGGGTTGCCTTTTGGAAATCCACTGGGATGCCCCAATCAGCCTCTGTTTGCAATGTTTCTTGAAATGCGCGCCAGACTCCGAAAAGTTGCTGATTCTCTATTTTGCTGCAACAGAGAGCAGGAAAATGGCATAGCAATGTATTTTACAAATATATCATGCCTCGATCCTCGTGCCACCAATCACGCATCTCGATGCATGATGGCCGAGGAATCGGATTGCACAACTCAATATAGGGTGCAATGCAGATGAATGCTACAGCAAAACCTAACTCCATCATGGATAATCCGGAGTGTCGGTGACTTGGGAATTGAGACCCGTTCCGTCACTCGGAGTACGAAACGTGCCTCGTTTCCTGTGTCCGGGCTAACTCTTATCCCGAACACGATGCAATATGCATGATATGCATGAATGCAACTAAAATACAATCCTAACATACACAATGCTATGAAAATGAGATGCCTCGAAATGCGTGCAGACGGGCGCGCAAACCGAGGCGATGATCCTAAGGCATGAAATGGCATACGCAATGCAAATGACATGGAAAATGCAAATTGGGCTTACACTAACATGAGAGGGCCTCGGCCGCACTCACATAAGAGGCCGAGAGACAAAAATGAAGTGCCTCGAAATGCGTGCACACGGGCACGCAAACCGAGGCATTGCCCTAAGCACAGAAATGACATGCGAATGAGATGTGACATATGGCATATGGAAAATGCCAATTTCAGCAGCTAAAATGATGCACAAATAGCCCCGAATTATGACAAAATTACACCCGATGCCCGAAATGCGATGTAATGCACCCGAAATGGCCTACAGCCCTACTAAACATGCACAATATGGACATAACATGGCAAGGCAGCCCCTAAACTAGCATTTTTTCAGTACAAAGCATGACCAAACAACAACCACAAGTATGGCAAAATTAGCATGCAAAAATGGGAAAAAAGAGGGGAATTACAAAGCAAGTAGTATATACAATGCTCAAACCGAAAAAAACAGTTCTACAACATTAAAGAGGGACCAAAAATATGCACATTTATAAGAGATAACATCCCCCAATTCAGTAGGTAGATAGGCTAAACATAGCATGCAAAATAATGAGCCAACAAAGGCTATAACATGAGGTACCAAAAGCATACACCAAATGACCTTGGACCCTTAACAAAATATGAAGAATGGGTCATTTTAAGACACTTTATAAGCCTGATGAAGGCTGAAAACAGAAGCTAAGCAGGCCTAACAAAGCATGCAATTTTACGGAATCAAAGATGGTATTACATGAAGTACCAAAAGAATGCACCAAATGGCCTAAGACCCTTAACAAAAAATTATGAGAAGGTCAAAATAAGACTCTTTCCTAGCCTGATGAAGGCTGAAATCAGAAGCCAAATAAGCTTAAAAAGGCATGCAAAGTGGGGTCAAAGAGAGATATAAAGGCAAGTGTAACATGGAGACCCCAAACCAAGTTGATCCATTCTACAATAATGTAGAGGGACACAAAATAAGCTCAATCTCAGTTAATGACATGCTCAAAATCAGAATTCAAATAGGCTAAAGAAACCATGCAATTTTACGGTAAATTGGAAGAATTATAAAGCAAGTGCATGATAGAACCACCAAACATGGTTGATCCATTCTTCAATATTTAAGAGGGGCTCAAAATAAGCCCACTCACAGTTTACATCAAGCTCGAAAATGGATCACTCATAATCCAAACAAAGCATGCAAAATATTGGCATAAGAGGTGATATTGAAGGAAGAGCATGATAGAGGTACCAAACAAGGTTGAGCCCTTCTACAATGTTGTAGAGGGGCTCAAAATAAGCACAAAATCAGTAGGGGTCAGAGCCCAATCAGTGAGCAAGTAGGGTAAAGATTTGAAGCAAAATTGTGCAAGAAAAAGGGAATTAGAGGCTTACCCTTGAAGATCAAGCTTTTGTTGCTTCTTGGCTTGAATTTGTTAGTCCTTAACCTCTGAAAAAGCTTCCTTTGCTGCTGGAATGGAAGTGGTGATGGTGAAGCTTAGGGTTGATGAACAAGTGGGCTAGAGACTTGAAGGTTCTTGGAGCTTTTGAGGATGAAAATGGAGGCAAATGGCTAAGGGTTCTTGAGATCAAATGTTGTAACCCTCATGAAGAAGGAGGCCAGCCCCTTAAAATGGATCAAAAAGGGTGTAAAAGGGGAGGGAAATGCACCCAAGCTTTCCCTCCCAAAATATCCCCCGGAGGACAGGGATATTTTGAAAAACAGCTGGACAGCTGTAAAAGGTCCAAAAGGAGAAAGCAGGCCGGCCAGGTACCTTTCTTGAAGGTGGCCGGCCGGCCACCCCAACTGGTCGGCCAGCCACTCCCCATGGCCGGCCGGCCATGCCCAAAAATGAAGTCAAAAATTGCTGGCCGACCACCACATCTTGGTGTCCTCCCAGGTGTGTAGAACAAGGTCCCAAGGTTGGAAATTGGCAACTCTGAAACAGGAGTCACAACATTGGACTTGAAGGAGAGGCTCAAAAATGAAAACCATAATTACTGGCCGACCACCACTTTTTGGTGTCCTCCCATGTGCCCTCATCACAAATATGTAGTTGTGGTTGGAAGAAAATGGCCCTAGGGTGTTCAACATTAGCCCGGAAGTAAGAAAAACGGGCGCCGGAGGAGCATAACTGGTTATCTGAGATAATTGCTGGCCTCCCACCCTCCAGTGATCTTCCTGGTGCTAAAACAGAGGTACCTGCCAAAATTGAACAAAAACTAATGCAAAATGAATGCTCGGGGCCCAAACCGCGAGGTTCGGGGCCCGAAAATCGGCTGTAAGCACCAAAAGTGGCGTTTGGCCACGAAGTGGGTATCTGAGACCCCAGTGTTCCTCGGTATGATAAAACAGAGGCACTTGCCAAGAACCGGAGGAATCGGAGATGGTTGGGCGGTCCCGAACCGAGGCACACGGCCTGACGGCTCCGAAAACCGGGAACCGGGCTCCGAAATGGGCAAAATGGCCTACGGCCACGAAATGTAGCCCACGGCCACCGAGAGATAGCCTACAGGACTACTCCCTTCCCTCAGGAAAGAAAACAGAGAAAACCGAGTCTGGTTCGCAAACCGAGACAAGGCACAGAAGAGGGTTCGGAAGTTCGGAGGCAGGGCGCACGGCCGCGACTCTGAGACTTCTGAACGAGCACAATATGCAACATCACCAAGCGCTCAATCGGTGACGTCTGAGTCTTAAGGTCGGTCAAAAATGGGGTGTCTACAGGCATGCGCAGAAGTGACACAACCTAGTGGCGCGTGTCCAATACGAACCAAAGAGGAAGAGATGCGTGAAGGAAACGGTTGGGACGGCCATGCATGACAACTTATGCATAATTAGAACTCTTGGAATTCTTGAATTAATGATACCATAACCTCGGCTAGAGGAGGGATCTCGTTTGAGATACTTAAGTATTTCACTCTTGGTTCTTGATCCTTGATAAAGATGGACAGTTGAGTCCTGGGTACTTGAAACCAACGAGTCATGATCTCGGTCGAAGGAAAGAATGAATTTTAGCCGACATAATATAGAATGAGCGATGTAGGTTCCATCACCTCAGGTTGTCGAGGTAATAGAACCTAGGGGTAGTTGTGGGGACATATTTTGTAAGTGACAGTACGTGGCCAAGATGACACCGAAGTGTCAGTCGAGATGCCACGTGGCCTGGTCATGCGTCGAGATAATCTTAGCTAAGCCGAGGTTATCTGCGGAGATACCGGAATCCAAGATGAGTGGATAAGGGACAAGAATCCTAGAATAGGGGAGGATCTCAGTCTGGATAAAGATAAAGCTCTTGGGGAGTTTGTCCCTATCTAACTGAAAGTCCAAGATGAGTATTGAGCTTGAGTCCACTGAAGTGAGGCTTCTATAGGGATTAGGTCAGTGTTGGCTATAAAAACAGGGCACTCCCGTGGGTCTCAAGTATGTGGGATACACTGTAAGCAGTAAGTTATTTCTTGTGAGTTAAGCACAATTTGCTATCTTTGAGAGATATTTGATTACTAACTTGATCGTCGAAGTGCCCCCGGGTGGATGAACTACCGCCGGATTCTTATCTTTCTGTGACAGGTTGTTCAAGCTCAATCTATTCTACCGATGCTCTGCAACTAAGTTCCCCATTTGGTTGTGTGATCAGAAATCAACACCCACATTTATGAATCTTCTTTGAGCTTACATTGTGATGCTCCATTCGTCTCATGATATTAGGATTGTTGAAAAACTCACTCATTGCCATTGCTGGAGAAGTGTATACTGTTGAATAGTTGTTGCTGTTTCTATCGTTGTCACTAAAAGACTAATCGTCAGAGGGTTTTGAAGGTTTTGAGGGGTTTAAAGTGTATGGGTGGTAATGGAGGTAGGTGTTCTCATAAACCTTCTATTATGATTTAGTAGGTGAGTGAGTTTGATTGTAAGATGGAATGTTCCAAAATAATGTCTTTATTAGTAATTTCATTTAAGGTTATTATTGTAATAAAAATAAATAAAAGAAGAGTATTCTACTTACACCACTAGTTTACCTCTTTACACCCTCCATCTGAGATTTTTTTTCCAATTTTACCAATGTGTGGAATTACTATTAAGGACAAAAGACTAAAAATATATTTTATTATCTCTTTACACTCAAGCTCTTCTACTCTTCTGCTCTTCTTCTCTTTTCAATTTTTTTTCTCCGCTACATATTTCTTTTCAAAAGGTGATTGATCATAGAGAAAGTAATGGATGGAGAAATGGTGGTAAAGAACTATCAAAAAAGTAAAATTTTGAGTTTTTTTTTATTTGTTTGGTAGGTTTTCATTTCGTTTTTTGATAGAGTTCTTCGACTTTTGTTCGGTGTGTCAAAATTGAACAAAATAAAATAGTCTAAAATCATATTGCCGAACAAAAAATATATGCTTAGTAACACAATGCCGAATAAATGATTTATTTTCGATAACCCAAGGCTGAACGTTTTTAATTTGTTCAGTTACTCATTATCGTGCATTTTTAGTTTTTTTTCTTCATATTTTTTGTTTTTTTGTTTGGAATGATTATGTTTCTATTCATTAAAGCAATGCAAATGCAATTATCCGACTATTGAACATTTTGAATGGCACTCATTTACTAGTAGATTATCTAAGGAGGAAAAATCCTTGTTAGTTGACATGTTAAAGAGTATGGTACGACAAAAAGAGATATTGATTACATTGAAATAAAGGGATGCCTTAATGCGACAGCAATGAAAACAATCTACAACGCATGTAAAGTGACAGGTGACTGGACAAATTTATTTTAGTTCGACAACATGACACTATAAGAATCTAATTTGTATAGCAATGTATCACCGAATAGGTACTTCACAAATGGGCTCAAACTATTTTTTGTTAAAGTAAAGTAAAATCATCCAATCAAATGGTAACAAATGGCTAGAAAAAATTAGTTTGTCTGGTAACACGACACTTGAATAATTCAAATTCTTTAGCGTTGCATTACCAAAAGCTATCAGTGTAAAGACAAAACTGAAAGGGTTTTGAAGAGTTTTTAGTTTAGGGTTAATTTTGGTAGTATAATGGATGTAATGAGAATCATATTTTTTTAAGTGGCGTAATGAGATGGAGGGTGTAAAGAGGTAAACTAGTGGTGTAAGTAGAATCACTCATAAAAGAAATAGGAAGTCCAAAGTATTAATTGGGGTGCTAATTGCAGCACTCTTTGGTCATTAAATTCATTGTAGGTATACATAAAATGTCTAAAAAATCATTTTTGTTGAGTTTAATAACTAAAATATTCATTTTTTTCATTGTTTTTACTTAACAAAAATAGACAAATAGTTTAGATTGAACTCAAATCAAAAGTTTTGAATTTAAATTGATAATATTAAAAAATCAGGATTTATTTTGTTACAAGGCTCAAACCATTGTTTTTTTTTTTTTTTTTGTAATTTTCCTATTATTGATATAACCAAAGGAGGACAGTCAAAAAAAATTAAACAGATAAAAAAATATTTAAACAAATAATAAAAAAAAATAACATATACAAAAAAAAAATTAACATATAGATTAAGGGTAAAATTGAAAATAAAATATCCTTCAAAATAATAAAATATACTTCTCACCATAATATTTTACAAACGCACCAAGAAAAAAATACTCATGGGACCTAATACCTTATACCCTCCTTAGATTGAACTTTTTAACAATTTTCTCATTCAAAAATAAGAAACTCAGTCAGATTGGTTCGGTTCTTGAATTAAATTAGGTTATATATGTTTAATCTAAACCAACTCAAAACCTGAATTTTCATATATTTTACATAAAATTCGATTAATGTTAAAATGACTTCATATAATTCTTAAAAAATAAGTACTAAAAGTGTTTATTACATAAAAACATTTTGTTTGTAAGATAAGTAAAACTGAATTGATCAGCATGACATATAACTTTTACAAAAATATTTTCTAATATATTGTAATAAGTAAGAATAAATGGATTATTTTGATTAGTATTCATACATGCATTTTGGTTGTATAAATTCTCTGATAATGCATTTTTTAATTACTAATCCTTTTAACTATAGTTGGTTAACATATATTTCTTTATATCTAAGCTTAGATGTCTATTGTTTTTATTAGGGGCATTTTCCTTAAATTCTATTTGTAGTATTTATGTTCCAATTATTTTCTTATAATCTAATTAGTCTTGTAGTTTGCAAAATTACAAAAACACCCCTATATTATAGTCGCACAATGTAATCTGCACATTGGCACGATGTAATGTGAAAATTTACACCATCAAAAAAATGTAAACATTACAGTACGATCTACACAATGAGCTTTATGATGTGACAAAATCACAACGTCAAAAAAATGTAAACAATCACACTGCAATCTATAATTCTATAAAGGATTTTTGACATATGATTTGTAGACTCGGCCTTGAGATTTCCGGAATCCAAAGTTGATAATTAATTGATAAATTTCTGAGGCCTTTTACATTTTTTTTTCATTAAATGAAAAAAAAAAATTGAAGGTAAAGGATAAAAGATTTGTGTTAAAATCACAAAAAATACCTAACATTACATTACAACAACTAACAAGTATCACTTGATTATCGTTTTTATTACATTTTTAGAAACAAATAAATCAATCATACTTGCATAATCTAGTTTTTTTACAAAATTATTTTCAATGGATAACAATGCCAATTATTTTAAATAGGCATTTCAATTTTTTTAATGAATTAATTTATTTTAAATTAGTTTGGGCCTTTCTTAATTTTTTGTAGACTTAAAACATACGTAATATATTACACTAAACTATAATAGAAGGGGGCCGGTCTATTGTCAATGGATAACAATGCTAATTTTTTTGAATGAGCCTTTTAATATTTGAATGAGTTAATTTATTTTAAGTTAGTTTGGGGGCCTTCTTCAATTTTTTTTGGACTTAAAACATACTTAATATATTACACTAAATTATAATAGGAGAGCCTCTTTTTTGGGTCTATTTTGAGGAGTCCTAGGCCATGGCTTGGTGGGCCTATGCCCAGGGCCGGCCCTCATGATTTGCAAACCATATGAACTTTTACACCGTTAGACAAATGTGAACATTCACAATGCGATTTGCACAATGAGCTCTACAAAATTCATTTCAATAATCAACCCGTCGCGGTCCTTGCGCATCGTCATTCACAGCGATTTCACATTGTCCGTGTCCTTGTGATATTTTGCAATGAACAATTGTGTGACATAACTTTGCCAACTATATTAACTTTTACACTATCAAACTAGTATATGTGTTGGGAGAAAAACAAACAAATGGCCAATTCGAAATATCCGAAACCGGCACAAAAATAGCGGAAGTAATTTATTCTCCCTCTTTGTGTGAACCTATTAGGAAACAATTTAATAGAGCACAATATTCTGAAAAATATTCTGAAATGATGATCCAACAATCACCACAATCACACAACAAGGCAACAACAATTTTTAACGTGGAAAAACCTTCCCGATGTGGAAGGAAAAAACCACGGGACCGTAGTCCACCAAATATCTCCACTATCAACAAGTAATGGGCATACAAGAGTTCTCTCTAGGTAGAACTAGAGGCAAACAATCAAGAACAACTTAACAAATAAGCTTTCTTGGCTACCAAAGATCAAAATACAAAGTTT
The DNA here is from genome assembly GCA_030407325.1 of Camellia japonica. Classification (NCBI taxonomy): domain Eukaryota; kingdom Viridiplantae; phylum Streptophyta; class Magnoliopsida; order Ericales; family Theaceae; genus Camellia; species Camellia japonica. The sequence continues at coordinate 44,281,868 of JAPPVO010000014.1, forward strand.
GGGAAAGATCTCACCAAAAACGGGTACTGTTCACGGGCCAAAAACCAGCTGTAGAATACTCCGAATCTGATCTCCACCGTCCAGAATTTAGAGTCTTGAGTTGTGAACTCGCCTACCAAATTTCAACTCAATCGGACCCCAAATGCATGTCGATCGGACAGCTTGATCAAAGCTGGACAGAATTTCTCCAAAACCTTGGCCTCTCATTTCCTCTCTGTTTTGTGGCTGCTGCTGCGTCTGCTTCACTATGATACAGAGCAAGGGTTTTCATAATACACATGGGCCAAATCAGCCAAAAACATAACCTCTCCATGTGGGCTTTGGAACTCACATGGGCTTTACTAAGTATTTGGGCCATCCTCCACATAGGAGGAAACCCAACCCAACAAATCTCCCCCTTTCCGACTAGGTGGAGGGATTCTCCATCCCGGCAATCGAGCAACATGTCTCAAGCTTCTCCCTTACCAGAGCTTTTGTCAACATATCAGCACCATTATCATCAGTATGAATTTTTTCAAGTTCCAACAACTTTTGATTAAGAATTTCTCTTATCCAATGATACCTCACGTCGATGTGCTTCGACCTCGAATGGAATGTAGAGTTCTTAGCCAAGTGAATAGTACTTTGGTTATCACAAAACAACACATATTGTTGTTGTTTGAAACCAAGCTCCGTCAAGAACTTTTTCATCCATAACAACTCTTTACAAGCTTCCGTTGCCGCAATAAACTCTGCCTCTGTTGTAGAGAGTGCAACACATTTTTGCAACCTTGACTGCCAAGAAACAGCTCCACCTGAGAACGTGATCAAATAGCCCGAAGTAGACTTACGGGCGTCCACATCTCCTGCCATATCTGCATCAGTGTAGCCAACTAAAATTGGTTTTTCATTTCCAAAACTGAGCGTCAACCTGGAAGTGCCTCTTAGATACCTCATTATCCACTTTACTGCATTCCAATGCTCTCTCCCTGGATTTGAAAGAAATCGGCTAACTACACCAACTGAATGAGCTATGTCTGGCCTTGTGCAGACCATTGCATACATTAAGCATCCTACAGCTGAGGCATATGGAACTCTTTCCATATCTTTCTTCTCTTTATTTGTAGGAGGGCTTTGATTAGTGCTTAACTTAAAGTGAGTAGCAAGAGGTGAGCTAACCACTTTAGCATTGTTCATATTAAATCTTTCAAGCACTTTTTCAATGTATTGCTCTTGTGACATGTACAACTTCTTCTCTCTTCTGTCTCGATAGATTCGAATACCAAGAATTTGCTTTGTTGGCCCCAAGTCTTTCATGGCGAAGAACTTGCTTAGTTGCTTCTTCAATTTGTCAATTCTTGAAGGATTCCTGCCAACAATCAACATGTCATCAACATAGAGCAGTAAAATAATAAAATCATCATCAAAGAATTTCTGCACAAATACACAATGGTCAGAAGTAGTTATCATGTAGCCTTGCTCCCCCATAACTGACTCAAACTTCTTATACCACTGCCTGGGTGCCTGTTTCAGACCATAAAGACTTTTCTTTAGCTGACACACATAATCCTCTTTTCCTTTCACCCTGAAACCCTCTGGTTGTTCCATGTAAATCTCTTCCTCCAAGTCACCATGAAGGAAGGCAGTTTTTCACATCCATTTGCTCAATCTCTAAGTCTAGACTAGCGGCTAAGCTAAGAACCACACGAATAGAAGACATTTTTACAACTGGTGAGAAGATCTCATCAAAGTCTATGCCTTTTCTTTGACTAAACCCTTTAACAACTAGTCTAGCTTTGTATCGTGGTTGTGAAGTGACTTCATCATGTTTCACCCTGTACACCCACTTGTTCTTTAAAGCTCTTTTGCCCTTAGGTAACTTCACCAACTCAAAAGTGTGATTGTCATGCAATGATTGCATCTCATCTTGCATTGCATCAGCCCACTCCAGCTTATGATCATCTTCCATGGCTTCTGCATAACACTCGGGCTCTCCCCCATCTGTCATTAACACATAGTCATCTGCAGAATACCAAGTGGAAGGATGTCGGTCTCTAGCTGACCTCCTGGTTGGAACATCTGGTGGTATCTCTGGTGTTGCCAACTGCTCAAGAGTCTCATTACCTGTCTCAGCCTGTAAGGGATCATCTGCATCACCTAAACCTTGTTGGTTATCCTGAACATCATGTTCAACCTGTGCAGGCAAATCTGTCAGAGGAACCGGATCCAAGTCAACTAGACCATCACTATGCCAGGACATTGAGTTCTCTGCTTTCTCAATATCTTGTATAGTTTGATCTTCAATAAACACAACATCTCGGCTTCTCACTAGTTTCTTGTCAACTGGATCATATAACCGGTAGCCAAACTCATCTAGGCCATAGCCTAGAAAAATGCACTGTCGGGTCTTCACATCGAGCTTAGACCTCTCATCTTTGGGAATATGAACAAATGCTTTACATCCAAAGACACGCAAGTGATCATAGGAAACATCCTTGCCAGTCCAAACTCTATCTGGTACATCGAACTGAAGAGGAACACATGGTGTGAGATTAAGAACATGTACAACTGTGCTCAAAGCCTCACCCCAAAAGGATCTTAGCAACCGTGCCTGTGAAAGCAAGCATCTAACTCTTTCAACCAGTGTCCTGTTCATCCTTTCAGCTAAACCATTCAACTGAGGAGTCTTCGGGGGTGTCTTTTGATGTCGAATACCCTGTTGTCTGTAATAATCATCAAAAGGACCACAATACTCTCCCCCATTATCTGTTCTGATGCACCTGAGCTTCTTCCCAGTCTGTCTCTCAACTAAGGCTTGGAACTGTTTAAAAGTCTCCAACACTTGATCTTTACTTTTTAAAGTGTAGACCCACAACTTCCTTGAATGATCATCTATGAAGGTCACAAAGTAACGGGAGCCACCAAGTGTTCTTGTCTTCATAGGACCACAAACATCTGAATATACCAAGTCAAGTATATTTGGCTTTCTTGAAGGAGGGGAACTCTTGAAAGAAACTTGTAGACACCCCATTTTGACCGGCCCTAAGACTTGGGCATTTTATTTTGACCACTCTCACCAAAAAAAAAATCAAATTGACATTTTAATTTCAAACCTCACCCATTTTTGGCCATCACTAATATTTTGGTAATTTGTAGTATTTTATCATTTTATGTGTTTTATCATGTGTGTATTAAATTATGTGTGTGCATATCTTTTAAGTGTGTTTTCTAATTGAACTATTTTTAAAAACAAAAAGAAAATAAAAAAAAAATCAAATCATAAAACAAACAAAAAAAAATAGAAAATAGAAATAAAAAGAAAAAGAAAAAAAAATGTTAAACATTGTGAGTGTGTTAGGTGAAAAATAAAATAAAGAAAAGAAAATCAAAAAAAATTGTGGAAGAGGCACGGGTGGAGAGGACACTGATAGGGTATAGTTTTAAAAGAAGAGATTGGGTAGGTGAGTTGAGTGAAAAAGAAAAGGAAGTGGAGGAGACACACCGGACACATACATGCACTGATACATGCACTAACTCTCTCTCCTCCTCTCTCCATGATACCCTCGGCAAACCCACATAAATTCAGACAACCCATATACATGCATCAAGGTTTTCACCCACTCTAGAGAGCAGATACACACACTGATACACGGGTTTAGTGAATGGAAGAGGGGGGAGAAATGTAGAAGAGAAGACATACACGGACACGGGTGAAAAAAGAGAAGGTGGTTTGGAGAACAAAAAAATGGGTTGATGAGGGAGAGAGATCATACACGGTTTTGTGAGGAAAAAAGAAGAAGGAACACACGGAGGAGGGGGGGATGGACACCCACATGCACAGATAATTCACTCTCTCTCTCTCTAGAGAGGAGACCCATTTTTCAGCCACGGCTTGGAAAGGAAGAGAGAGCACCAACCCATATTGACACTCAACACACATGGAGGGAAGTTGAGGAGGACAATACACATTGACACTGCCACACCCTCACGGCATGCACCTCCACACATGAACACAGCAGCTGGGGGGGAGAGATACACACGGTGGGGGGAGATATACACACGGGTTGACAGAGGATACACGGTTGAGAGAGGGGAGAGAGACATTCACACACTACACTCCCTCTCTTCTCCTTCACGGCACTCACCGGACCACCTACACAGCACCACACCACCGGAACTTCACCATGCATACCATTGCAGCATCACCATCTTCACCAACTTCACCCATCTTCACCGGCCCCACACCATCACCAGCGGCATGCACCCACACACCCACGGGGGCTCTCTCCCTCCCTCTCGGATAACACAGCACAGACCCATGCATGACTGCCACCGTGGCCATAGACCAACCCAGCAGCACACAGGACACCCACATACAGAGCACACACGGCACACCCACCACTTCACCATGCACACACAGCACCACCACAGCTGAGACCAGCACACCCACACACCCACAAATCTCCCTCTCTCTCTCTAGAGACCCATGCATAACACACACCCACACACCCACGGCACTCCCTCTCTCTCTCTAGAGACCCATGCATAACACACACCCACACACCCACGAATCTCTCCTTCTCCCTCTCACAAGAGACCCATGCATGAGACCACACACTCACCCACCAACTTCATCCTCCCTCACAACACACACAGGCTCTCTCTTCTCTCTCTAGGGAACCCACCCAACTTCATCTCTCTCGGGTTAGGGAGGAAGAGAGAGACACGCAGAGACTCACCCACCAACTTCCCTCTCTCGGGTACAACTCCGAGATTTCAAATCCGTTCCTTGGTTTGCCGCTTGAATCTGGAAAATGCGAATCATGTGATGTTGCGGAACCCGGGACATGCGAAAAGGAGTGGAATGTGCCAGTGATAAAGTTCTTTATTTTATTTTTATTTTGAGTGTTTTGTGAGGTTTTATTTTTATTTTTATTTTTCTCTCATCTCTCCCTCATTCGGATCTGTAATATTTAAGGTGTTGTAATAATTCCCCCACCCCGCTTCTTTCTATCCCGTTCTTTATCGCTTTCCCTAACTGTGTGTATGTATATATCTGACATGCCATGCATATCCATGCTTTACATTTATGTCTCATGCATTAAGATTCGGCTATATTTACATGTGTGGATTTAATCAATTCTTCTGTAATTCTATGCGCTACCCCATGTTTTTGAGATGATTCACATGCCATATTTTAGAAGCCGAATCTTTAGTGCATCTCATGAGTGAATTGCATTAGGATTCTGTATATAAGATCATGCATATTTTACTAACTTTGTTTTGTAGCTGTTCGAGGGACTCAGTAAATCTGTGAGTTTTTACGCTTTAGCATCCCATTTGTGTGTGATTTTCTTATTATGTTTAGCATTACCATGTGGCTATTTGTTTAAGTGATAAACTGTTTGAATGCCTGTGGATGAAGGCTTGTTGTTTGAATTGGAATAATTCAAAGATTGTACGTGTTAAGCCCACTTGATGGTGGCAAAATCAAACCATTTTCGGAAAACAAATATGAAATTAAATTGTTCCAATTTGAGCAAACTAGTCTATACTTGTATGCTTCACATAGTAAATTTTAGGATTTACTAAACTAATCAGAACATAAACATATAAAGAAAATAAAGGTCATATCATGGTTTAGTAGAGGCCGATCTTTTGATCGGGTGAGTGGGGGTGCTCATTATTGACCTTCCCCTCTCATACCTAAGGTTCCGAGCCAAGCATCTTTGGTTACGACGAACAGTGGCCTTTGGCACCGAGTCATGGGTTTCCTAATTTCCCAAAATATTAGGTGGCGACTCTGAGATCTGATGACGCAGTCCATTTTTGACAAAATTGCAATAAAATGGATTTTCACTAAAAGTTGCCAAATCTGGACTCTCATCTACGTTTCACATTGCACTCGTGAAACATTGAGATCAAAGAGATCTCGGGAGTCCGAACTGTTTAACGCGCTCGGGTACCCTCCCGGGCATGTTACAAAACTCTATTCTGCTTTCCTGCCAAACAGTGAGTACACCTTTTCAAAAGTGCATTCTTCATTCCAGACAGAAGATTCTTTTTAGCCAATGTTGCCAGGCCTTTCTCACTCATGTGGGCAAGCCTTTTATGCCACAATTCCACTGTAGACTCATCATCCACTGCATTAATAACTTCTTTGGGGAGCCTTGCCTGCATTATGTACAAAGTAGAATGCTTCTTGCCTCGAGCCACAACCATAGCACCCCTAGTGAGCTTCTACTGACCATTACTGAAAGTGTTGCAATACCCCTCATCATCAAGTTTGCCTGCAGAAATCAAATTCATACGGATATCAGGAATATGCTTTACATCTCTAAGAACCAACCTCGTGCCATTATTCATCTCCAAGTGCACGTCTCCAACACCAATGATTTTGGCCAAGCCATCATTGCCCATCTTTACCGAACCAAAGTCGCCGGGTATATAGGATGTGAAGAAATCCTTTCGAGATGTAGCATGAATAGAGGCACCACTATCAATCACCCAATTGGTCTCATGGCATGCTATGTTAATAACATCTTCATCATAAACAATGAGAAAGTCTTCGGAAGTAGCGGTGGCAACTCGATCATTATCCTTTCCATCATGTTCAATCCCTTTCTCCTTGTTTTCTCTCTTTAATTTTCTGCAGTGTTTCTTGATGTGCCCTTTCATCCCACAATGATAACACTCAACATTAGCAAACTTGTTGGACTTGCTTCTACCTCTATCTCTGTTCTTCGGACCTCTGCTCTTGCTTCTCCCCCTTCTTTCTGTAACCAAAACCTCTGACTGTGAAGAAGATCCCTGTGATTTCCTCCTCATCTCTTCATTTAAAGTACTGCTCTTAGCCAGATCCATATTGATTACACCATCTGGGGCCGAGTTAGATAATGACATTCTAAATGTCTCCCAAGAGTCCGGCAATGTACCAAGCAAGCATAACCCCTGTACCTCATCATCGAACTTGATACCCATTCCAGCCAACTGATTAATTACTCCTTGAAAAGTGTTCAAGTGATCTGTCAATGGGGTTCCATCTTGGTATCTCAAAGTCATCAATTGCTTTATTAGAAACATTTTGTTATTTCCAGTCTTCCGAGCATACAATTGTTCAAGTTTGTTCCAGAGTGTACGTGCATGTGTCTCTCCACTAATATGATTCAAAACATTATCATCCACCCATTGCCTAATGTACCCACACACTTGTCGCTGTAGTAATGTCCATTCTTCATCAGATTTATTTTCTGGTTTTTCAGTAGCAAATACCGGTAGATGAAATTGCTTAACATAAATGAGGTCTTCCATTTTTCCTTTCCATGTGTGATAATTAGAACCATTCAAAGTAACCATTCTACTTAAATTTGCTTCCATTATTCAACACAAGATACATAACAATATGAACCAAGCTCTGATACCACTATGTTGGGAGAAAAACAAACAAATGGCCAATTCGAAATATCCGAAACCGGCACAAAAATAGCGGAAGTAATTTATTCTCCCTCTTTGTGTGAACCTATTAGGAAACAATTTAATAGAGCACAATATTCTGAAAAATATTCTGAAATGATGATCCAACAATCACACAATCACACAACAAGGCAACAACAATTTTTAACGTGGAAAAACCTTCCCGATGTGGAAAGGAAAAAACCACGGGACCGTAGTCCACCAAATATCTCCACTATCAACAAGTAATGGGCATACAAGAGTTCTCTCTAGGTAGAACTAGAGGCAAACAATCAAGAACAACTTACAAATAAGCTTTCTTGGCTACCAAAGATCAAAATACAAAGTTTGGGAAAGATCTCACCAAAAATGGGTACTGTTCACGGGCCAAAAACCAGCTGTAGAATACTCCAAATCTGATCTCCACCGTCCAGAATTTAGAGTCTTGAGTTGTGAACTCGCCTACCAAATGTCAGCTCAATCGGACCACAAATGCATGTCGATCGGATAGCTTGATCAAAACTGGACAGAATTTCTCCAAAACCTTGGCCTCTCCTTTCCTCTCTGTTTTGTGGCTGCTGCTGCGTCTGCTTCACTATGATACAGAGCAAGGGTTTTTCATAATACACATGGGCCAAATCAGCCCAAAAACATAACCTCTCCATGTAGGCTTTGGAACTCACATGGGTTTTACTAAGTATTTGGGCCATCCTCCACATAGGAGGGAAACCCAACCCAACAATATGAACATTCACAATTAACTTATAAACATACCTAAATCTGGTTATTATGTGTACACAGCTCAATGTCAACGATAATGGTTCCAACTGTTAATGATTGTAAGTCCTAATGCAATTTCCCAATATTGCACCCCAAAAACAAATGACAATCCTCTCAAAGGTTAGAATTGTTATCTGGTAATGTGGATTGAAGTTTCAACTTTGATAGCCAAAACCTCAAAAATCTCATATACGGAAACACACCACCTAGCCGCTCTCTGGAGATGTTCAAAATCGAAGAGCTCCTGGTATGGCGAATTGCACAATCCCACTAATCTGTGCAATATTGAAAAATATTGAATATTGAATGAACATTCTGTTAAGTTTCAATGTAAATATTCACATGAGGAATATTTTGTTGTCCTTTGGTTTGATACTCCCTTTGGTCCTATGTTAAGTCATGGTTTAAGCTTTGTTGTCCACTTCAAACTATGACACTACTTTCTTGAATTCGATCTGGGAAAAATATTTACAAGGATAAAAATGTCCATAAAAAATCGTGAATATGAGAATTGGGATACAAGAATATGAAAGAGGATTTACTACTAAGTTACCCTTTTTATTATGCATTCTTTATTCTTTTAAATTAAGTTTGGATGGCATGAATCTTGAGATGGAAGAGAATGTAACTTTGAATTCCTAGGATTCCATTATTATAAAAATAAATAATAATAATGGGAATAGAAAGTGATTATTCATTATTTATTTTGGCAACATTTCTAAAATATGTAAGAATGTTATTTAGTCGCCAAATGTAAATTTTTCGTGACCAAAAAAAAGTTAGTCAGCAAAATTGGTCAAAAAAAGTATAATTTCCTGTAGTGTCTATAGAAATCTTACATTCTTTAAGGAATGTTAGCCATTTAAAAAATAATAATAATTAGGCTCATAATATTTAAAATTTTATCATTTTCACATTGAGGATTCTTAACAAAACCAAATGCTTGAATTGCAATGACACTTGAATTTTATTAATAGTTATAATCTCAAAACAAATAATCAGATTCACATTCCTCTCAAGATTCTATCATCCAAACGTGACCTAAAATACTTTATTTTTCTGTGCTTTGTACAATGCTCAAGACTTGTTTATTATACTCATTTATTATTTTTACTTTTTTGAGAAATTTATAATCATGTGATATTGAAGTTAAGATTGTGTTTTATAAAGGAATGACTCATTTATGTAAGCATGGTGCAACCTCAATTTTAACCTAAACAAAGCTAAGTTACACCAGGTTGATTTGGTTCAATTCCAGCTAAATATTAGTTTGGTCATGGATCCAAAAATCTAAATTAATCATGATTAGTTCGGTTCTAAATTAATACTAACCCAAACCAAACTTGCCTGAACTCCCTCCCAACAACTCTTCTTTTAGCCAAACCGCTCTCTCTACCTCCCCACCTCCAATTCCACCTCTTAAAGTGGTCTGCAACATCCTTGCCCCAAAAAAATGCCACAGGGGTCACTGCTGTGGTTAAAATATAGCAGTGACTGCTGTGGTTCAATTTTAAGGTGTATTATGTATATATTTTTATGATTCGAACCGTCATTTTATAGGGTTTGTTGAGTACTTCATTCCTGCCAAAAATCATATTAATCGGATATCAATAACTATATGATCGATAACCAAAAAATAAACAATAAATTTTTCTTTTGAAAAACTGCATAAAAAATATGTTAATCGATCATATAGTCATTGATATCCGATTAATATGATTTTTGGTAGGAATGAAGTACTCAACAAACCCTATAAAATGACGGTTCGGATCATAAAAACATATACATAATACACCTTAAAATTGAACCACAGCAGTGACCCCTCTTCCCTTCCTTCCCATCTCCAACACCCCTTTGCAATTCCCTTTACCCATTTCAAAGTGTTCAATTCAATTTGATTCTAGGGAATATTTGGAAGTCTTTTATGTTGTGTTTGGTTGGAGGATTTGAGGAAGGATTTGGAAAAAGAAAGGGAAAGGGAAAAGTTGGGTGAAATGTGAATAAAATATACCTACATTTCACCTAATTTCACACACCTTTTCCCTTTTCCTTTTCATTTTTCTTTCCAAATTCCTCCCTAAATCCCCCTACCAAACACAGCATTAGTCAGTTTTGTCTATGGCTATGTGTCAACTTTGTCTTATTACTACACAAATGAGTTGCATCGATATTAGCTTTTTTAAGTTAGCTTCATATGTGAAAACACGCAGTTGTATTCACAGTTATACAGTTGTTGATATTATTCTGCATATCAAGATGCTCAAAGTATTGAATCTGTCAATTAATCAAATTTATATATATAGCAACTATTAAAGGTATTGTTGCTCTTAAAAAATAATCTAATCTTTTCATATAATACATTATGTCAATTGTAGTATTCTTATTTCATCTATTGGGACTAAAAATGTAATATGACTAAAAATGTAAAATGTAATATATCTTCTATAGCTAAACCATGTAATATAACTAAAAATGTCATATTGGGACAATTTTTTTAAAAATATCATCTAATAATTTAAATTTTCAAAATTAAATTAGAGAATATCCTAATATGTTCAAAAGTAATAATAATAATCATTTGTACTTTGAAAGATCATAGTATATGAACCATTTTTATTTTCACCCGATAGAAGTTTAATAAAATAACACAAGTGACATGTTTTTACGTTTTTTTACTTTGGAAGACCATTTTTTTTTTTTTTTGGCTTTTTGTTTTTAATTTTTTTTTTAAATTTTTTTTTATGGGTCTTTGTGGAATAGAAGATTATACACAATATTAAAGTTCCTAAAAATTTAATATTGAGGTTCCTAAAAACATTAGAACCATATAAACTCCACCCATGCATATTTAGCTTGGATTTTACAAAATATTTCAATTAAAAAGCAAGTATGAAAATGAAGAAAAATCATATAACTTTCATCAAACATGAAATATGCAATCCAATATTGAATACATTATCAGTAATGTTACTGGTAAGTGCGGATATAACCTAAGTGAAAAAGGTTGTCACAAACCAAATAAAATGCACGTTTAAAAAAATCAAGTGAACAAAACTAATGAGAAAATATTATCATAAGGGAAAAGTGAAAAAAAATATATTAAGGATTAAAAATTTAGTGGGATCCAACTCCCAGGTAGTTTTTGGTTTAATAAAATCCAATTGAAATAAAATGATCATTCTATTCTCAATTTTAATTTACTATTAATACTCCCTAAATAAATCTACATATGTTATAAATAAAATTATCATTTTCAAATGTTATTTCATAGAAAAGCTAAGAAATGAATATTTATCAAAGCACACACAAATGACTGTTATTTCGTACAAAAGCTAAGGAATAAATATTTATTAAAGCACACATAGGTTTAGAGGTTTTCTACAAGAACTTACTTTGCCTTGTTCGGAAATAGTAAATGTGTTCTTTGGATAATTTTATCACATAGCTGGCACACTATATCTATGATTTATCAAAAGTAAGAAGAGTTAACATTGCAAAAACAAAAGAAAAAAAATCACATTTTTACTTTTTAGAATTCACTTTTTAAAAAATTTTACTTTTTTGTTTTCTGTATTTTTTTGTTTTCACTGAGTTTTTCTAATATTTTAAGCAAATTTTTTTAATTTTTAGACACACTTAACGTAAATACACTTAAAAAGTATAATATTTGTGAAATTTTTTTTAAGAAATTCACTAAATACCAAAAATACAAAAAAAAAAATGAAAATACAGTACATTTTTTAATATTTTTGTGTATTTATTAATTTTTTCAATATTTTTTTTACAAATATTTTATTATTTAGATACATCTAAATAAGGTGCATCTAAAAAAGTAAAAAAAAAATTACTTAAAATTTTAAAAATATTCAATAAAAACAAAAAATTTAATTTAAAAAAACTGAATTTAGAAAACTAAAACCAAACACACTGATTAGCTTTCCATTCAAAGCAGAATACATAAAATCAAATAAGAAGCAATTTAAAATTTTTAGCAAGGCAAAAGCTCACCCGAAAATTATTTTTGTTGAGTGAGAAGTGGATTTGTTGCTTCCAAAAAATGTTGCCTCCATTATTCTTCTATGAAATGGTGGTTCAAATAATGGTAGCATCTAGTACAAACACATGTTAGCTTTTGGTTGACTGAGTCAAGAGTAGTGCCTCTTGTCAACTATTTGGAGGACCTATGGGAAAACACATTAGACACTCCCAAATAGAGCAAGTGAAAAACAACCACGTAACTATTACAATAAAAGGTCAATAAGAGCTCTATTTGGGAAGTTTAATTATGATGTAAACAGTTAAGCAATGTTTGGCATAGATTATTTGGGTTAAAATAGTCATAAAAAGACAAAATATGCTAAAAAGACAATAAAACAAAATGTCACATCCAAACCATAAACATTTCATTTTTTCTCTCACAAAAGTCAAAAAAGTCAAAAAATCCATCTCAAACGAGACTTTTTAGCCCCAGGCTAAAATAGCCAAAAAATCAAAAAGCTAATCCACACCCCAAACGAGTGCTTAATCTTGTAAGACTTGTGGAGTATATTATTAATAAAAAAAATTAAATTAATTGAGCATTTATAGTCACATAATCAGATGATATTTATTTTTTTAAAAATTAAATAATCAGTATAAATTTGATAATAGACTATTTTTTTCACATAATTAATACTCAATTATGTAATTATCGATATCCAATCAATTGAATTTTTTAAATAATTTTATTGATGAATTCTACAAATTTTTTAACAATCACAATAAAAAAACAACAACTTCCACCACCTAATGAGCTGTGAGCTGTATCCTCTTTTTCTATTATATGTATGTATTTATCTGAACTTTTCTTCAAACGATGTGCAAGAAACGGTGCAATGAAAGTTGTTTGGTTCAAATAAAATTGTATTAGCACAATAAAGATAAATTGGACAATTACACAGCACTAGATTCATTTCACCTGCTAACTTACGTTATTTTATATAATAGTTATAGAGATACATCAATTAATATAATAAATCTCACATTTGTCAAATAAAATGAAAAGCTATATTAAATGTAATGCCAAAAAAATCTAAATATAAATATTTTATTAACATATACCTTCAATACACATTAAATTGACTTAACAAAATTGTATATTTTTATTGCTCATACTTTTTATGCAAAATGAATAATTTTCTTAATTTTTGTACTTGTACCTAGGGTGGACAAATATTGGGATGGGCCGGTTTCGGGCTGGGCCGAGCCGAGCTGAGCCAACACTATATGGTAAGAGTATGTGTTTCATTTAAACTCGATCAGACTTGACATTGGGCCTAACCTAGCCATCCCAAACCCTAATATAAATCTCAAACCCATCTATTTAGCCCAATAGATATGAGTTATTATTATTTGTTTTCACCTTGATGGGCTATTAAATTATTCAAATTCTTTTAATAATTATTTGAATTTAAAATATTAATAAAATTCAATTATAAAATAAGAGTTAGTTTGGTTTAATTTTAGAATTATGATTTGAGTGTGGAGTTGTATTTTGAGTTTTGAATTTTTGAATCATGATTTAAAAAAAGAAAATTTATTTGGTTATGAGTTTTGAAAATAGTTTTGGGATGATTTGTAATTTTTTTAATTGATTGATGTATAGAATGTAAGAGAATGTGAGAGGAGAGATGAAAAATGAGAGAGAAAAAGTGATTGATTGATTGAATAATAATAATATAAAAACAATAGAACAGTTTTGAAAGTAATTTTTAGTTATATTTTAAAAATATTTTTGGTTAACATGTTTCGTCCAAATCATAATTTAAAAATAGAATTGAATTTTAAAAAGTAAACCAAACTCTACTTATATTTTTTTAAGAAGTGCTTTAGTTTAAGCTATAGAAAGAAGGATATATATGTATTTTTTTATATTTTACTAATTTTCTAATTTATTTTATATTAAATAATATAAAATTTAAAATTAATATTTTTTGAATGGGCAAGCTGGGTATAGCTAAACTCTTCATCCCAAGTCCAACCCGAAAATTAAATGGGTTTAAAAAATTTGTCTAACTTAGCTCTATGAGTTAAATATTTTTCTCAAGTCCTAAAAATATTGAATTAGATTAGGTGAGTTGAGTGGGCCATCGGACTGATAGCCACCCTACCATAAGATTATACATTAACAAAATCATAAATATAAAATAATATAAATTTTACAATAGAATTTTGCATCTTATTTAAATTTAGGATAAATCACACTTAAGATTTTATATAAAGTACAATAGGCCTTACAATTTTAATATATTTACACTGACATCCTTTAAGGTTAAATGGATCGAAATTAATACACATGATGTAAAAATACAAGATAAACAAAGTAAAATATATATTTTTATGTAAAAAGAATGACATTATCATTTTTTTATTTATATAATTAACAAATTATTGATTAAAATTGACTTAAGTATTAAATAATTTAAAAGTATAATATAATTATATTAAGATTATAGAACTTATTGTATTTTTATAAACTTTAAGGAAAATCAGTATAAGTCACCCTTAAAAAGTATTATTTTAAGGATTTTGTTAGCAATCAATATGAAAGATAAAGGCATGTTTTGACAAGGAGGTTAAAAGTTGTTTTTTAAGTTTTTAATTTCTTTTGAATTACATTATTTCTTTAATTTTTACACGTTTTTTGAAAATAAATAAAAAGTTAACTTTTAATTTACTTGTCAAAATAATTCAAATATTTATAATTTTAATATAATTTTTATATATCTCAAAATATTTTTATACATTTCAATATATTTTTTAATATTAACATTTTTCTAATTTTAAAAATAAAATAAATTTTAATAATAAAAAAATCATACGATCATTCATAATAATATAATTATATGGTGGCCATGTTTGGCAGGTGAGTTTTGGGTTATTTTTTGGTTAAAATTTAAAATAAAATAAAATATATTAAAATAGTTAATAAGATAAAATGTCACATTATAATCATTTCACTTTTTCTCTCACGAATATCATATCTAATTACAAAAAAATTCAATCATCTTTTCAAATAAAAAAATTTAATACACTAAAATAACCAAAAACTAAAATAATCTACAAAAATAACCAACTTCCAAAACACTCACGACATAAACGTTTCCTCAACATAAAAAGAAAAAAAGATTATGAGCTCTAAAAGTAGAGCGTTAGAAAAAGAAAATCACAAACCAAACTCAAACTTAAACTCATTTCTAAAAGTAGAGTGGGTCAAACTCAAACTCAAACCAAACTCATTTCTAAAACTCAAACCAAACTCAAACTCAAACTAAACATAACTATATTTGGTTATCATTTTTCAAAAATATTTTTTAAAAAATTTTACTTTTTTTATTTTTTGTATTTTTTTATTTTTACTGAATTTTTTAAATATTTTGAGCAATTATTTTAATTTTTAGACATACCTAACATAAATATACCTAAAAAGTAAAAAAAATTGAAAAAAACCTTTTAAAAATTCACTAAATACCAAAAATATAAAAAAAATACGAGAATTCAGTACATTTTTTTAATATTTTTATGTATTGATTAATTTTTAAAAATATTTTTCGCAAATTTTTTACTTTTTAAATACATCTAAGTAAGGTGCATATAAAAACATAAAAAAAAATGTTTAAAATTTTAAAAATATTCACTAAAACAAAAAAACACGAAAATAAAAAAATTCAATTTTTAAAAAACTTAATTTAAAAAACTCAAACCAAACACACTGAATGGTGTGTCGGCTCACAATGGTGTGATATTTATATTTATTTTCATTATTAAGTCATTAGAGCTCTATGAGTAATGTTAAAAATCTCAAAAATTTTATCAAAATTTTTATTAAAGATTTCATATGGGTATGAGATTCACACAATGTGAATCCCACATATAGATATTTAGTAAAATATTTAATAGAATTTTTGAAATTTCTAATATTTTTTAAACTTTATTTAAACCTCCCAAATTAAAAAAATAAATCATTTCTACAATAATAATAAAAAGGGTATGGCTTCTGTCAGGTTGGACCGTGCTGTTGGGCCCGTGGGGGTCCACCACGGGTCTCGTTTTGATAATCTGAACAGTTTCAATATGTAGAAATCGTCGAGTAGTATATGCCTGTAAAAAATCACGTTAATCGGATATCGATAGTTATGTGATCAAACAGTTTTTTATCAACCATTAATTTATTCACCGTCCAATTTTTTTAATACGAAACTGATTTGATCATATAGTTATCGATATCCGATCAACGCAATTTTTTATAGGCATATAGTACTCGACGAATTTTACACATTCACGATTCCAATTATCAAAACGAGACCCGTGATGAATCCTCACAAATTCAACAGCACGGTCCAATCCAATCTCGGACTGGACAGAAGCCATACGCTAATAAAAAAATTAGGAAGGCAGCTGTCACCTCAAGTGGCAACAAATTTCCACTTAAAAAGGGGGCGGCGACAGAGAAGCAGCGGCGGCAGCAGCCCCTACACCTAACTTTTTTTTCTTTTTTTTTTTTTCTTGACGGTTGCTTTTTTCTTAGGAAAATTCTATCATATGTCCCTAGTCTCGACTTTTGTGTTATTTAAAGTCATTTGATAACATTATAAGTAAGTTATTTATGAGTGTTGAGTCTGTACAATACACGAATTATATTTATATATATGTGAGCTATGATTTTTAATTTTTTTTTGTTTTTTATACATAGAAAAATAAAATAACAAATGTAGTATATTTTTAACTAATTATTTTATATTTTCTTTTATTTAAAATTTAAAAATAATATACGGATAAAATTTATAACAAAATTATAAAAAAAATTATTCCTAATAATATTTTTTTTACTTCTATATAAATACTTAAAAAATAAACCTAAAAAATGTAGTCAGCATAAATATTATACGTTAAATAAAAAATGTGGTTAGCAATTATGCTTACATGAATTTATTATAGTTTTAATTTCAAATAAAAAAAATATTTTAAAAGCATTTTATTTAATTAGTTCCAAATAGAATTTTCTTGGTAAAAAAGAAAGTTATAAAATCTTTTTTGTAAATTTTCAAATATTTATTGTTCAACATTCTATTCTACTTGCTTGTTTGTTTGCTTGCTTGCTTGTTTTGTGAGTTTTTATTTTTGATTTTTGCTCTACATTCATTGTACTATTTTATTTATTTTTCTTCTTCTTATTTATTTTCGCATAATATTTATTTCATAGTGTATCTCTGAGTGTATTAGTGAAAATATCATATATTTAAAATGTACAAAATTACAATATATAGAAAAAAAAAGGAGTAAGTAATTGCCCAAAACTAAAATTACTTTAAGAAAAAATAAAAAATAAAAACAAAAATGAAATTGTTTGAAATAAAAAAATGATTTATTTATTTATTTATTAATTTTAAAAAATAAACTTTTGAAGAAAACAAAGAAAACTATATATATATATATAATAAAAGTACAAAAACCAAATATAAAATATAATACAAAAAATAAATGAATTATAAGATTTTTTTAAGAAGTAAGACTCACAAATAAATTTTGTAAAATCTTGTCTATATACTTTTTGTGTATATTTTTTGTATTTCTAATCCTGAGAATGACATTGAAATAGTTTGCATTTCTTACATTAGGTCCATCTAATAGTTTTAGCAAATACAGATGTAATAAATTTCATAACACAAGCAATTGTGAGACAACATATCTAAAAAAAATAAAAGCAATGTTCAATGATGATATAGAAGCACACCTGACGTTTCAATTAAAGGTATAACCAGATAAATCGCCATAAAAGAGGAAGACAACCTTTATTTTTTATCACAACAATTACATAACTTAATATATAATTTAATATCTTTCACGCTTCCACAAGTCTAATTCTCTATCAATATTAGAATGAATGTATGAACCAAAAAAAATAAAACATTTGAGAAGACAAAGATATGTGGTTTGAGACTTTTCAATTACTGAATTCTATTAATTAATAGTTATTAGACTTCAATGGTCAAGTTTGTAATATTTGTTAGCCATTAAAGCTGATTTTTTTGATTTTATCTATATTCACTTGATAATTTGAGAGTGGACACATGTCAAATCTTTACACAAATACTTAACACATTTTTTTAGCATTATTAATGAAATATACAATGTAATTTTTTTCTCTTTCTTTTCGCAATTGCAACCTGTTATTTTTTAATAAAAATTTATATTTGTTTTAGATATTTTTTTAATATACATTTTTTTTAAAGATTTTAATGAAATGTACTGTGTAATTTTATTTTTTTTTATTTTTTATTTTTTTTTGCAATTGCAACCTGTTATTTTTAATAAGAATTTATATTTGTTTTAGATATTTTTTAATATACAAATTATTTTTTACGGTGTAACTTTTTTCTCTTTTTTTCGCAATTGCAATCTACTATTTTTTTAGTAAGAATTCATATTTGTTTTAGATATTTTTTAATATACAAATTATTTTTTTTGGATTTTTTTATAAAAATAATTTAATAATCCTATCACTAGCCATAGTTGTAACGACCCCAAAATCAGTATTAGAGATTACCTTTATGGCCTTATGGGTTAATACATTTTAATTTAATGATATCTGTTCAAATTGAGGAATTATCTGTTGAGCCACGGCTTTAAAATTGAAATTACCGACCTTTACGGGTTTAGAAATCACAATTGAGTACTTGGGTGTGTTAATGGAAATTTTTAGAACTATTTGAAAAAATTAATTGGTAATCTAATTTGTCTGATTCGTTAATGCACGTTTTGATGGTTAACTTGGTACTGCAAATTGAAGGCCTTAGAGGCTTCAGAAACCAGAACATGGGACATATTTATGATCAGCACAATTTTAGAGTCATCTGGGAAGTTTAATTGGAATTTGATTTAAAGCGATTCGTAAGGCCGCGTTTGGCTCTCCCTATTGTGTTAAACTTATATGTGTGTATATTTAATGTATATGTATATGAGAGGCATGACTTGAACTCATCTCTTGGAACCTAAAAATATCTAAAGGAGGGAGAGGGGAAACCGTGAAAAGGAGAGAGAGAAAAGAGACAAGCTCCTTAATATCCATGGTGGTTTTGAAGATGCTTGAAGGGAATTGAAGAAAGAAAAAGAAGATCACCCATGGGAAAACTTGGGGGAAATTGAAGAAAACTAAGAGAAAGACAAAGATTGAACTAAGGTATGATCATCTATCTTGAATCCTTATGTATAAAGCATCAATTACATGAAATCAAGGATTGATATGGAAGATGTGAACTTTGAATCCCAACTATGGCTATATTATGCTCTTGTGTTTGGGAATTGAGTAATATTTTGAGGTTATGATGTTTGATGGAGATTAATAATGTGAAATTTATCATGTATTAAAGGATTTTGGGCTTTGATTTACATGAAATTGAGGTTTGATTTTGAAAATGAGAAGTTCCAATTTTACAGCCATTTTCGGACTGCAAACTGCCCAGGGCCGCACGTGCGGCTCTGTTTCCCGCACGTGCGGGAGACAGCTCTGTTCAGCCAACTTTGAATAAGCATATCTTTTGCCTCCGGACTCCGTTTTGAGTGATTCTTGAGCCTAAAATCAAGCCCCGGAAGTCTAGTTTCCAATGGTGGTGGTCTCACTCCCAAATTCTAAATACAGAAATAGTTATGCCCAAATTAGTGACGACTGTTCACTTTCTGTCAACCAATTTTGTACCATTTCTTCACCTAACCCATTTCCCATTGATTTCTCCTGTTTTCTGAGACATGGATTATAACTTATTAAGGAATAATGAGCTTGGTACCACCATGGCTAATTGATTGAATGATCAAAGAGAATAAGTAAAAGATCGAGTATAATCTCATATTATGTGTTGTGCACTGTACTTGTAGGTCGAGACGACGACATCATCCCATTACTACCGGGAACCGATCACTGTGAGTAATAGTAGTGTAACAATATGTTTCACTTACTTCCTGTGATTATGATTTATGTATTGTTATTTGTGAATGGTCTATTCCATTGATGTTGTGCTTTGATTCAATTAATCGATATGCTTGAATAATGGCATTGATATGGACCTAAGGTCATTATGTCCCTAGTAATAGACGTGGGCCCGAGGCCGTTATGATGTGAATTGTTCTGTCCCTATTAACGCAGTGATACATTTGCCTTCTGTTAATAGTTATTATTAATGTTCTGTTATCCGCAAGACAACTATGTCGACTTGTAATAAACCATGGGAAAATCTTTGTGCACTATTGAGTAATAGTACTATAGCAATACGTTTTGCTTACTGTTAAGAGTTAATACTGACGTTCTATTATCTGCAAGTTAACTATCTAAATTCATGATGAACAGATGGAACATATGTGTATTATGGAACAATGATATCTTTGTGTATCTGGAATCATTCTGTTTTGTTAATAATGGGCCGAGGCCAATCTGTTAATATCTGGGCCTGAGGCCGCTCTGCATAATATGTTGGGCCTAAGGCCGTTCTGTATTATCTGTGGGCTTAAAGCCAATTTGTATCATGTCTGGGCTTAAAGCCGTTCTATATCACATCTGGGCTTAAAGTCCTTCTGTATTATATTTGGGCTTATAGCCGATCTGTATTATACCTGGGCTTACAGCCGATCTGTATTATATATAGGCTTACAGCCGTTCTGTATTGTATCTGGGCTTATAGCTGATTTGTATTATATCTGGACTTACAGCCGTTCTGTATTATCTCTGGGCTTACAGCCGTCTTGTATCATATCTGGGCTTACAGCCGCTCTGTATTATATATGGGCCTGAGGCAGTTCTGTGTTACATGTTGGTCTGAGGCCGTTCTGTGTTACATGTGGGTCTGAGGCCATTTTAAAATATGATTATGTATAAGATCTATGTATAGTTTGATATACATATTTACTATAGCGACCCCGGTCTTTTCCCATTTGGTTGTTGTATCCGGACTTAGGTTCCGTGGATCCTATTGTTATAAAATTGTTCTTGTCTCCTTTAATTTCTTATTTCTGAGTTATGGGATGCAATGGGCAGGTTTGTTATAGGTTGGTAGTGTTTGGGAGCAAAGGGTTGCTGCCCAGAATTTGGACTCTTCGCTCGAGCGAGCAGTTCTTCGCTCGAGCGAGCTCTTTGTTTTTGGTCCGTCGCTCGAGCCAGGGTTTCTTCGCTCGAGCGAGAGATTGCGTCTAGTATAGACCTGAGAGTTGTGTTTCTTGGCTCGAGCGAGCGTTCCTTCGCTCGAGCGTGCGTCTGGTTGCAGACCTGAGGGGTTGAGTTGTTGGCTCGAGCGATCTTTTCTTCGCTCGAGCGAGCTTCTGGGTTGTTGGCTCGAGCGAGGCTTTATTGGCTCGAGCGAGGGTTTTCTGTGTCTGGTCGCTCGAGCGACCAAGTCTTCGCTCGAGCGAGCCTGTTTTATTTAAATAGGCAGCAGCGTTTTTAAAACATTTTTTCAGCCTCTTTTTGATTTTAAAACCCTAGGTCCGTCTTCTCTCTCCCTCTACACATCTTCTCTCTTAGGTTTGATCTACTTAGAGTGTATTTCTACCCTAATCTTTGTTAAAAAGATAGAGTGGGTCGAGGGCTACATTTTAATCTGAACAATCTTGGATTTGGAGCACATTGGGTTTTCACCATCTTCACCATTTGAGTTCTTCACTTCGAGGTAGGGATTTCCTACTCCATACTATAGGTTTTGTCCTAAGTTTTGGTATTTTGATATGTTGGTGTCATGTGGTAATTTTGGGAAATTAGGGTTTGTCTTATAATTTGAAAGAAGGGTTTTTCATCTATTAAACAACATATGTTTGTGTGTTAAACTGAGATAATTGAACCTTAGGGTTGATGTTGAGAAAAGGGGAAAAACCCTAATTGTTGTAATAAAATTAATTTGTATAATTAATTTTGGAAAATTGTGGAATTAAGTCTAATTCATGAAATTTGGGAATTATGAGCTTAATTGGTGTAGTTGGGTAGTTTAATCACTTACCTATGAGAATGTGATTTATATTTGTTGATACATTTATTTCCTGTTTAGAAGTAACTGTTTTGGGCTATCGGTGGAGGATAGTCGTGATTGTTGTAGACATTGCATGTTGATTAGGAAAACTGGAACTAATCACATTGAATGAGTCATTAAATATGACGGTTGAATTAATACAGCGAATTTGTGTATTGATTGAATATTGTGTATGACATGTGTTTAATACATTGTATATGCATATTGTTTGGGAGGAGATAGGGGATGTACTCCATGGTTTGAGGGAAGATAGGGGATGGACTCTCAAACCTGTTTAGGAGGAGAAAGGGGATGGACTCCATTAGTACAACTAATATGTGTACTTATTGATTTATGGAAGTGTTTCAATATGAGCTTTGGTCTCATTTGAATTGTTGATATTGGAAGTAATGTTAATGTGAGTTATAGTCTCATATTGTAGTTTGGCCAGGTTCTGAGCCATGTATGTATAATTGGAAAGTTGAATAATAACGGAAAGTGAAATCTGTCATGGACATTAGTGTCATGAAACTGTATAATGATGTATTGATTATGTTGTGTTAACCATCTATCGAATGCTATTGCTTTAGTCAATTCTTATATTTGGTTTAGTATTTTTCTACTGGGCTGTGGCTCACCCTATACGGGAACATCATTTTCAGGTTCAGGTGATATGCTACCTCCAAGGACTTAGCTTGGATGGATTTGGAGTTGAAGACTCTGTTTAGATTAGTTGTTTATTTTGTTTTATTTTGATGTTACATGTAAACTCAAGCCTAGGGCTTAATGTGTAAATGAGTTAGTACTCATACTTTTGTGTCCAAGTGTTGGCTTGGAAAGATGTAAGCCCGTAGGGCATTTACTTTCGTTATTACATGTAATGTCTTTTAATAAGATTACTCTGATGAATGAAATAATATTTTGTTTTCTTATATCGATGCATGTTAATATTATATATTATGGGTTTAATTTTGAGGGCGTGACAACTTGGTATCAGAGCGTACCGGGTTTGAATACTTTGGGTACGTGGGAAGTGATTAGTATCACAATGGGTTCGTCTCGCTTGATAGAGACTTAGATGTACTGTTATATGCTTATATGATAACATGTTTATGTGATTATGTGGGTATGGATTTAATTTCTAGGATGTTGACTGGATCCTTGGTTTCTATGAGTCTTGTTAGAAAAGCACTTGATCAATGCTGTTTCTAACCGGAACTCTAGTAACACCTCGGGACTGTCATTATCCAGGAATGAAATTCGTAGGTGCTTATGTGATTATGTGCTTACGTGGAATGAATTATTGTTGTCCAATGCATTAGGACGCAAGTGTTATAGTTTTGGCACACTTATTAATGTGTTGACGTCTTTGTTACCTTTATTAGGATGTCAGGACGAGAACGATGACGAGGACGTGGTAGGCGTGGTAGGCGTGGTGGGCAGGAGATGCCTATACCGGATGAGATTCCGGCAGTACAGGAGGGAGTTGGCCAGGCCAATGTGGCCGAGCCGGTAGGACAGCAGGCTATGGGCGCTTTGGCCCGAGAGATAGCAGGGGCATTCAGGGAGTCAGTAGGCATTCTCAGAGCTGAGAATTAGGCTCAGGTTCATGTTGCAGATGCAGGGCCTTCTTTTCTGAAGAGGGAGTTCTTCCGGTCTAACCCGGACGAATTTTTGGGTGATCCTAAAGAGCCACTTAAGGCAGATGAATGGCTCGAACTGACAACGAAGACGTTTGAGATGCTAGGCATCGAAGACGAGGTACTGAAGGTGACCTTGGCATCTTTCCAGTTAAAGGGGGATGCGGGTCAGTGGTGGAAGTTCACAAAGGGTTGTATAGGAGGGGCTTGGAAGGCTTTTGTGGATGCTTTCCAGGAGAAGTTCCTGTCTCCAGCTATTAAGGAGAGTTTGAGAGATCAGTTTAGCCAGCTTAAGCAGCAGAGTTCTTCAGTGGCCGAGTTTGAGGCCGCATTTACTAGCTTATCCAGGTTTGCACCTGAACTGGTGGCGTCTGAGGAACGCCGTTGTATAGAGTTTGAGAAGAAGTTGAGGCGTGGCCTCAAGCTGAGAGTTGGAGGGACTATGATTCGGGATTATGGGCGTCTGGTTGATACTGCAGCCCATATGGAGATTATGATGCAGGAGGAGGAGGAAGGGCAGAAAGGCTCCAAGAGGAGTCAGGATGGCTAGAGTGATGGTAGGAGACAGAAGGGTTTTAACCCTCAGCAGTCTCAGAGTAGCTTTACTAGATCGACTTTTCCAGTGCCGAGTGCTAGTTCTGGGAAAGGCAGCTAGGGAGACATTACCTGTTTCAAGTGTGGTCAGCTGGGCCACAAGTCTCCAGCTTGCCCGCAGAAGGGAGGAGGACAGAGAGCAGCATCTTCGGCTCGATCTCAGAGCCAGAGTCAGGGTAGAGGCCAGCCGCTCTCGTGTTATCAGTGCGGTCAGGCAGGGCACCTGAAGAGGTTTTGCCCGCAGTTGAGTGGCACATCTGGTGCATCTAGTTTGAGGCAGACTCAGAGTCATCAGCCAGCTCAGTCTGTTCAGGCCTCGAGGGCCAATCAGGGGGCTTCATCGTCCCAGTCTGTGCAGCAGTCTTATGCTCCTAGGGGTGAGCAGGTTGATCAGAGACCGTCTGGGCGCGTGTATGCTGTTACCGCGCAGGATCTTGTACCGGCTCCATCTGTCGTGAGAGGTACCTTCTTGTTTTGCAACTCGGTTGCTAGTGTATTGATAGATACGGGAGCATCTCATTCTTTTATATGCTGCATTTGCATCTGTTTTGGATTGGAGTTGGCACAGTTAGCATCTCCTATGTGTAGTATCGCCTGTTGGGGGTGAGTTGATTTTGAAACACGGTTGTATAGGTTGTGATAAGAGGTCGCTGATCGTCGGCTTCCGTTTCCTTTTGTAGTTATGCCCATGTCGGGATTTGATGTTATTTTGGGTATGGACTGGTTATCGTCATACCGGGCAGTTATTGATTGCTACCGCCAGAGGGTCTCAGTTTGTACCTGGCGGGGAGTGTTTCTATTTCTTGGGGGATCGGGTTGGTAGTGTTTTGCCACCGGTGTATGATCCGCGAGGGCGGAGTGAGTTGAGTGGTCTTCTTGCTAGCTTTTGAGTAGTGAGTGTGATGAGACCCAGACTGTGTTGCCGAGAGTGGTTTGTGAGTACTCGGACGTCTTTCCCGAGGATCTTGTTAGTTTGCCACCTCACAGAGATTGAGTTCTCTATTGACTTAGTGCCCGGCACGGCGCCGATTTCCATGGCACCTTATCGTTTTGCCCCAGCCGAGTTAGTTGAGTTGAAGATCCAACTCCAGGAGTTGCTAGATAAGGGCTATATACGTCCTGTGTTTCGCCGTGGGGAGCACCGGCCCTCTTTGCTAAGAAGAAAGGTGGTGCTTTGAGACTGTGTATCGATTACCGGAAGTTGAATCGGGCTACGGTCAAGAATAAGTACCCTATGCCTCGTATAGATGATCTGTTCGATCAGTTGAAGGGTTCCCGTTGTTTCTCTAAGATAGATTTGAGATCGGGTTACCACCAGTTGAGAGTCAGGGAGGAGGATATTCCGAAGACGGCATTCCGTACGCGGTATGGCCACTATGAGTTTCTGGTGATGCCATTTGGGCTCACCAATGCACCGGCAGTCTTTATGGACTTGATGAACCGGATATTCCGGGAATTCTTGGATCGTTTTGTAGTCGTCTTTGTAGACGACATTCTTATCTATTCACCTTCAGAGGAGGAGCACGAGGAGCACTTGAGAGTGGTGCTTGAGTTACTTAGAGCCCATAAGCTTTATGCCAAGTTTGGGAAGTGTGAGTTCTGGCTAGAGGAAGTCAAGTTCTTAGGCCATGTGGTTTCCGGGGAAGGGGTGTCTGTTGATACATCCAAAGTTGAGGCAGTGCAAGATTGGGCACAGCCTAAGAGTGTGTTTGAGATCCGCAGTTTTCTGGGATTAGCTGGGTACTACCGACGGTTTGTGAAGGATTTCTCCAGGTTAGCTTCGCCGTTGACTAGACTGACTCGGAAGGGAGTCAAATTTGTATGGAGTGAGACTTGTGAAAAGTCGTTCCAAGAGCTGAAAGTTAGACTGACCACCGCTCCGGTCTTGATTATTCCGGAGAGAGGGTTGGGTTATGCAGTCTATTGTGATGCCTCACGAGAGGGTTTGGGTTGTGTGTTGATGCAAGAGGGGAAAGTGGTAGCCTATGGCTCACGTCAGTTGAAAATACACGAGAAGAATTACCCTACCCATGACCTAGAGTTAGCAGCTGTGATCTTTGCCTTGAAGATTTGGAGGCATTACCTTTATGGTGAGAGATTCGAGGTATTCTCGGATCATAAGAGTCTGAAATATCTGTTTACACAGAAAGACTTGAACTTGAGGCAGAGGAGGTGGATGGAGTTTATTGAGGATTATGACTTCGAGTTGCATTATCATCCGGGGAAGGCCAATGTGGTGGCCGATGCCCTTAGCAGGAAATCTGTTGGTGACATAGCTAGTATAGCCATCCGGGAATGGGAGATGTTGGGTGCACTTGGGGAGTTTGATTTGCTTCTGGGCGAATCCGTTGAGGCTGCGGCCTTGTTTTCTGTTGTTGCGCAGCCTACACTTGTGACTCGAGTGTTAGAGGCACAGAGAGGTGACCTTGAGGTGGAATCTCTCCGAGAGAAGATCTCCAATGGGAAGATTGAGAAGGGTTTGACGGTGTATCCCGACCAGAGTGTGAGATACCGAGACCGTCTGTTTGTGCCGGAGTCTCGCCGAGAGGAGGTACTCCGAGAGTTTCATCATTCACGTCTTGCAGTACATCCGGGAGGCACTAAGATGTATCGGGATTTGGGTCGCCAGTTTTGGTGGCGGGGTATGAAGAGAGATGTGGCAGCTTTCGTATCTAAGTGCCTTATTTGTCAGCAAGTGAAGGCCGAGCATCAGAGGCCAACGGGTTTGTTACAACCCTTGCCTATTGCCGAGTGGAAGTGGGAGCATGTCACTATGGACTTCGTTGTAGGTCTTCCGAGGACTCAGCGGGGTAGTGATGCTATTTGGGTGGTTGTAGACCGGTTGACTAAGTCGGCGCACTTCATTCCTATGCGCGTGAGAGATTCGGTAGATCATCTTGCCGACTTGTATATTCGGGACATAGTGAGATTGCACGGGGTTCCAGTGACGATCGTCTCGGATAGAGACCCTCGTTTTACTGCTAGGTTGTGGCAGAGTTTGCAGAGTGCCTTAGGCACTAAGTTGACCTTTAGCACGGCTTATCATCCTCAGACTGACGGGCAGTCCGAGCGTACTATTCAGATCCTTGAGGATATGCTTCGGGGTTGTGTTCTTGATTTCAGTGGGTCGTGGGAGAGGCACTTGCCTTTGGTGGAGTTTGCCTACAACAACAGTTTCCAGTCTAGTATCGGTATGGCACCGTTTGAGGCCTTGTATGGCCGACCGTGTAGGTCTCCAGTTTGTTGGGCCGAGGTGGGTGATGCACCTTTGTTGGGTCCGGAGTTGGTGAGGGAAACGACGGAGAAAGTTGAGCTTATCCGTAGGAGGCTTGTTACAGCCCAGAGTCGTCAGAAATCTTATGCCGACCGTAGGAGGAGACCTTTGGTGTTTGAGGTGGGTGATCATGTCTTTCTGAAAATATCACCTAGGCGGGGATTGATGAGGTTTGGGAAGAGCGGGAAGTTATCCCCTCGGTTTATTGGCCCTTTTGAGATCCTTGAGAGGATTGGCGAGGCTGCCTATCGTTTAGCTTTGCCGCCGCAGTTATCCGGAGTACATGACGTGTTTCATGTGAGTATGCTTCGGAAGTATGAGCCGGATCCATCACATGTGTTAGATTGGACCGATTTAGAGGTTGACGGGGATGTCTCGTATGAGGAGAGACCGGTTCGGGTCTTGGATAGGCGGGATCAAGTTTTGCGAGGCAAGACCATCCCTTTGGTAAAAGTTTTGTGGAAACATCACGGAGTGGAGGAAGCCACTTGGGAGCGTGAGTTGGAAGTCCGCGAGAAATATCCGGACTTGTTTGTTGATGTGTAATCATGTATTGAGATTTTGTAATTTTAATGAACTTTAAGAACATTATATATATGTCTTAAGTTGTAAAACATTGTGAATGTTTTGGTTTAATGGAAGTATTTTGAAACTTGCCTCATAATGGAAGCTTATGGTAACATTGCATATGTTGAATGCGTTGTAGAATTGGAGTTATATCATGAAATTGAATATGATATGGAAATGGGAATCATGTATATTGAAAACTGTTGAAATTGAAAGTAATGCATGTTGATAATGCAAGTTGAAATATATATTGTTTTACTTATTGTAAGATGCCTCTTGATAAGAGATGAAATGACCGGTATTGGGTCAAGTTGTTTATTATTGTAATGTAATATCATTGGAAGTTGAGAAAAACCTGTTTTTGAAAACTCATGCTTAATTTCGGGGACGAAATTCTTTAAGGGGGGGAGGTTATAGCGACCCCGGTCTTTTCCCATTTGGTTGTTGTATCCGGACTTAGGTTCCGTGGATCCTATTGTTATAAAATTGTTGTTGTCGTCCTTTAATTTCTTATTTCTGAGTTATGGGATGCAATGGGCAGGTTTGTTACAGGTTGGTAGTGTTTGGGAGCCAAGGGTTGCTGCCCAGAATTTGGACTCTTCGCTCGAGCGAGCTCTTTGTTTTTGGTCCGTCGCTCGAGCCAGGGTTTCTTCGCTCGAGCGAGAGATTGCGTCTAGGTATAGACCTGAGAGTTGTGTTTCTTGGCTCGAGCGAGCTTTTCTTCGCTCGAGCGAGCTGGTTTGTTCTTCGCTCGAGCGAGCGTTCCTTCGCTCGAGCATGCGTCTGGTTGCAGACCTGAGGGGTTGAGTTGTTGGCTCGAGCGATCTTTTCTTCGCTCGAGCGAGCTTCTGGGTTGTTGGCTCGAGCGAGGCTTTATTGGCTCGAGCGAGGGTTTTCTGTGTCTGGTCGCTCGAGCGACCAAGTCTTCGCTCGAGCGAGCCTGTTTTATTTAAATAGGCAGCAGCGGTTTTTAAAACATTTTTTCAGCTCTTTTTGATTTTAAAACCCTAGGTCCGTCTTCTCTCTCCCTCTACACATCTTCTCTCTTAGGTTTGATCTACTTAGAGTGTATTTCTACCCTAGATCTTTGTTAAAAAGATAGAGTGGGTCGAGGGCTACATTTTAATCTGAACAATCTTGGATTTGGAGCACATTGGGTTTTCACCATCTTCACCATTTGAGTTCTTCACTTCGAGGTAGGGATTTCCTACTCCATACTATAGGTTTTGTCCTAAGTTTTGGTATTTTGATATGTTGGTGTCATGTGGTAATTTTGGGAAATTAGGGTTTGTCTTATAATTTGAAAGAAGGGTTTTTCATCTATTAAACAACATATGTTTGTGTGTTAAACTGAGATAATTGAACCTTAGGGTTGATGTTGAGAAAAGGGAGAAAAACCCTAATTGTTGTAATACAATTAATTTTGGGAAAATTGTGGAATTAAGTCTAATTCATGAAATTTGGGAATTATGAGCTTAATTGGTGTAGTTGGGTAGTTTAATCACTTACCTATGAGAATGTGATTTATATTTGTTGATACATTTATTTCCTGTTTAGAAGTAACTGTTTTGGGCTATCGGTGGAGGATAGTCGTGATTGTTGTAGACATTGCATGTTGATTAGGAAAACTGGAACTAATCACATTGAATGAGTCATTAAATATGACGGTTGAATTAATACAGCGAATTTGTGTATTGATTGAATATTGTGTATGACATGTGTTTAATACATTATATGCATATTGTTTGGGAGGAGATAGGGGATGTACTCCATGGTTTGAAGGAAGATAGGGGATGGACTCTCAAACCTGTTTAGGAGGAGAAAGGGGATGGACTCCATTAGTACAACTAATATGTGTACTTATTGATTTATGGAAGTGTTTCAATATGAGCTTTGGTCTCATTTGAATTGTTGATATTGGAAGTAATGTTAATGTGAGTTATAGTCTCATATTGTGGTTTGGCCAGGTTCTGAGCCATGTATGTATAATTGGAAAGTTGAATAATAACGGAAAGTGAAATCTGTCATGGACATTAGTGTCATGAAACTGTATAATGATGTATTGATTATGTTGTGTTAACCATCTATCGAATGCTATTGCTTTAGTCAATTCTTATATTTGGTTTAGTATTTTTCTACTGGGCTGTGGCTCACCCTATACGGGAACATCATTTTCAGGTTCAGGTGATATGCTACCTCCAAGGACTTAGCTTGGATGGATTTGGAGTTGAAGACTCTGTTTAGATTAGTTGTTTATTTTGTTTTATTTGATGTTACATGTAAACTCAAGCCTAGGGCTTAATGTGTAAATGAGTTAGTACTCATACTTTTGTGTCCAAGTGTTGGCTTGGAAAGATGTAAGCCCGTAGGGCATTTACTTTCGTTATTACATGTAATGTCTTTTAATAAGATTACTCTGATAAGTGAAATAATATTTTGTTTTCTTATATCGATGCATGTTAATATTATATATTATGGGTTTAATTTTGAGGGCGTGACATTTACATTCTCTAAGTCTATGCTTAATTAATTAACATCCTTACGTTGCTATTATTCACTGAGCCTTGCTCACTTCGTTTTTATGAATATTTCTGTAGGTGAGTCGTCGGAGATTGACACTAGAGTTGTACTAAGGTTCGCCTGTCTGCCAAGTCACCGGGGTATGTCTCCATGTGGAGGCCTTAAATTTGTGCCTTAATTTGTGTTGGGAGTCATATAAATTATTAAGTCTTATGTAAGAGTGTGTGAGATCTATATGAATTCTGTGATTATATATATAACTCTGGGAATGTATTTAAATGGTTAAATCCAATTAAACCATCATGTATGCACAAGCTCAATGAATGTTATCTTTTATTGATATTGCTTCCGCCTAAGGCCCTGTATTTGGTTAAATATTATTTTAAAATTCTGTTTTGAGGCCTATGTACAGGCCGGTCATGGACCAAACTTTTAGGGGCGGGTTTGGGTCGTGACAATAGTATATGAGAGAAGTTGAAAATGGTGAGACAGTAGGTATGGGAGAAGTCAAAAAGGTTTGTGAGTTGGAAGAAATTAATAAATACTGAGGTTTTTTTTCAAATCAAAAAATTAGAAAATTAAGATTGGGCTATTGGAGTTCCCACAAAGTTTATGAGTTAGAAATTCCTTTTTCCATATATAATATATAGATATAGATAGATAGATAGATTAGTTTATTGAATTATATAAGTCATATCATTTTTTTATTTTTCTATACCTCTTTTTATGATAAGTAAAAAAAAAATTAGTTTATAAGTTATATTCAAAATAACTCTTAATTATGATCTGTCATGCGATTAGTTATGACTTCATTATGATTTGATTATATATATTATGGTGTTAATTATTATTTATATGAAATTAGTCATGGCATTATTTTTATTATGGCTTCATTTGGGAAGTGAGTTGATTTTTTAGCTTTTTAATTTTTTGGCTATTTTAGCCTAAGGTTAAAAGGTTTGTTTGGGTTGACTTTTTAGTTTTTTTTTACTTTTGTAAAAGAAAAAATGAAATGATTAGGGTTTGAATGTAACATTTTATCTTATTAACTTTTTAATTTATTTTATCTTTTTGTAACTAATTTAACAAAAAAGTCAAAAAAGCACACTTACCAATCGAGGGCTATGATTAAAAAAAAAATTGTTATACCTTATGTGTTCATAACTCGGTCTATAACTCGCATCAGATTGAGTTATAATATTTGTAGCAATTAACCTCACAAATATCATAACATGCATATAATGCACACTTTGTAACATTTTACTTATTATGAAAATTTTAAAGTCTAACATTTGTAGCAATCAATCCCATAAATATCATAACTTACATACTTTTTTTGTTAGGGTAAATTATGAATACACTTCCTAAAGTATGGGTATACACGGATTGGATTAGTCTAGTTTCAGAGTAAATCAGGAATCAATTTCACAAAAATTAAAATCGTAACTGAACTGTTAAACTGTGTATTCGAACTAGAACCGAACCATAAAAGTTGGTTTGATTCGGTTCGATTTTCCAGTTCTAAAAATTTTATATTAGTAAACAAATTAGCGATAATTAATTTTGTTAAATTGGTTAGAGTTTATCAATTTCAAAATAAAGGTTAGTGTTCAAATCTTATAAGACATTTTTATTTATATTTTAATTTTTACATATAAAAATAAAAAAAAAAAAAACAGACAAACAAATATGTCACGGTTTGGTCTGGCTCGAAACCGTAACCAAAGCCTTGGAACCGGAGACCGAACCGATTTGAACGATTTTATCATTTTTAAAACTAGAATTGAAACTAATTAAAATAGACCAAATCGGCGATTTAGATCATATTGGATTGGTTTATCGATTTCATCGAGTTTTTGTACACCCTTACCCTAAGGTTTTCTTAAAATACGAATTGCCCTTGTGGTCTTGAAGTTTATAATTCATAACAAATGGTCCATTTTATTAATAAATTATCAATTCTATTAACAGTTTGTAATGATATCAGAAATTTATTTCAACTAATAATTCAAAAAAAATTATTATTATATATGAGAACAGTTAGAAATTTTAATTTTTCAATTAATTCTATTAACTAAAAAATTTTGATATTTATTTATAAATCTCTCTTCACCTACTTATATTCTATTTAGTCCAAATTATTTTCTTATATTTCAATAGTCCTAAAAGTGACATAGTTATCAAAATATCTATAATAATAATAAAGTGAAGTGCATATTAATGTTCACATTAACAGTGTAAATATATAATAGTGTAAATATTCTATAATGTGAACATTTACATTGTCAACATGAATTTTCATATTGTGAAATTTATTTAATGTGAATATTCACGTTACCAAGTTGCTAAGGGTTCAAAAAATATTTGTAAGGGTAAAATTGTCCACAAAATACCTTAAAATAGGAAAATTAGAATTTGATAGATCAAATGTCCAAACTAATAAGAATTATTGGTATACAAAAATATTTTATGGACTAATTGAGATACAAATATTTAAAAGATAAATTTCTAATAAATTTCTCATAATTTTAACAAAAGAACATTTGTAATTTTCTACTAAATCATATAGGCAATCCATATTTTAAGGGTGTATTTGTAATTCACCCTTTTTGTTATCATCTACTGGTATTACATATGGGAGATTCTATTTACACACCACTGACTGCCTTAACACACACCATTTACTTAGTTCACACCTCACACAATATGAATATCTTGATTTTGTCTCAACACACCCCACTAATTTTCAAATACTACCAAATTACCATTATCTCCCTTACCAAATCCTAACCCTAACTACCTCCACTGCAACTGCTGTCCACTCCCTTACCCAGCTCTTCCATCCTCCGATCGTCCACCACCAACGGCTGCCACCCCTCTTGTCGTCGTCCCCTTCTCCAGTCTCGTCATCCTCCTTCTTTTTCTTTGGCAGCTCTCACCGCCCCTCCATTGTCTATCAATTAATACAAAACCCTCATTTTTCCCAACCACAAACCTTAGCTACCATCGCTGTCACCATTGCCACAACCATTATCCTCGTCAGTTATTACTGTTGCTTTTCTCTCACGATCGCGATCGCAAGTTTCGATCTTTGTGGCGGCGCTATAAATGTGTAAAGATGGGTCGTTGTCGTCAAGCTACAGTAGCACTGCCCTACCTTGCAATCTCTCTCTCTCTCTCTCTCTCTCTCTCTCTTTCTTTTTTACTTGCCCTGCGGCGGGTTGGGGGTTGCAAAGGAGAATGAGAAAGGTAGTTGGAAGAGGTGACGGAGAGGAGTTGTGAATTGGTAGATGGTGTTGACTAGTGTATTCAAGTCCTCTTTGGTAATTTTGTTGTAGGACAAAATGGCAATTAAAAAAAATTGAAAAATGATGGATACTGAGAAAATGAGTGGTGTGCCAGTAGAATTACCCATTACATATATACATCATACATATATATATATATAGTAGTATTTTTTCTTTTTTTATGTGGCACATTCTAAAGCCTTATTTTTTTTTTCTAAAAAATCCATATCAGCATACTTTTTTTCCATTTACATATAAAATTCTACACAAATTCAATTTCAATATAATAACCAATTTTATATGGATTCTATTTGAGAAATATTTGTTTTTCATATATATATATATATAAGTAGTATTTTTCCCTTTCCTATCAACATCGCTTTTCTATTTACATATAAAGCTCTACACAAACTCAATTTCAATTATAATAAATAATTTTATATAGACTCTATTTGATAAACACATATTTTTTTATATATTTTTCATCGTATATTTAGTTTTGGGAGGATTTCTTTTAAGGTCCTGAAATTAAGAGTCTATAATATAAAGGACATACAATATTTCATAGAAGTTAGGGTACTTCAACATTTTCATAGAGAAAATTCGACTCAGAGAAATTTGGCACGACTTAGAGAAATTTCGCCCCCGACACAAAGAAATTTCAATTTTCATAGAGAAATTTTAATTTTCACTGAGAAATTTCTCTAATATGATAACAAATAAATTTTAAAATTTCTCTAGTATGATTACAGAGAAATTTCATCGAAGAACCTTAGCTAATAAAAAAAACATTTTGGAGTTCTCCTACTACACAAAGTTAGAGAGAGATGTTTCACTAATTTTTCCTTAGTTTTGTTATGTCAAATTTCTTTTATATAGTTGATATTTTAATTTAATTATTATGATATTTGAAAAAAAAAATTATCTCGACATACATACAAATAAATAAGATAGAATGTGCTTAATTATGTGTATCGCATGGATCAAATTAATTTTATTTTATATTTTTTATTTTGTATCTGTAACACCCCCAAAATAATTACAATAAACTAACTCCAAATACTAGTACAATGTAATATAAATAAAATGAGAAGCTTTTATTAATCAGAGTTAATCTTCAAAAGGTGACACATGCGATATACATTCATAAATCGTTCATCATGAATCTACAGCATGTGTTACAAGAAATAATAAGGAATGAAAACTAAATAGATATTCATATACCCTAATGGCTTACATCTTTCCAATACCGTGCTTGGTTATAACAAAATGAGTCATAAGCTTAATACAAATAAAGCCTAGGCTTAAAAACAATAAATACAAAATAAACAAAAATTAAACCTTCAGCCCCACAGTCCTCCCAAGCTAAGTCCTTGGCAGAGGCATATCACTAGCACCTGAAAAAGTTTTTTTTCAAGAAGGGTGAGCCAAAACCCAGTAGAAACAATCTGGCACAATATATGAATCTTAACAAAAATATAAGTATGATATATATATACAATGCCCATGATAAAATCATTCGTATTGTCACAAGATCATAATATGCCAAGTTTCATATCTTAAGCCATTTTATCTTAATTCATTTCATGACAATTCACTTCATCTAAATCCATGAGTCAAGTCCATTGTTATCCAGACGACCCAACTAAGGTTAACCAATACAATCATTACACAAACACTTCAATTTGCCATTTTACAGAAATTTTATCCGTGGGAATTGGCACCCATGTATACATACGGTTTTCGAGACTTTCATCCTGGACACACTAGCCAACTTAATTCAATGGAGTCTATCCCCTTTCTTCTCCCAAACATGGAGTACATCTCATTTCTCCTCCCAAACATCATACATATACAATGTATTAAAAATACAATCATATTCAATGACAACCGATAAGAGATTAGTTTCAATTCACCTAATCCCCATGCAATTTCTACAACAAGCATAGCTATCCTCCACCGATAGCCCAAAACAGATATTTCTAAACAGATATACAATCTCCAAAATAGATAAACTATCCAAATTTCCATAGATGAGAGATAACAAGTATCAAATTCCACCACTTATATAAACATCTATCCAATTTCACATTCCCCATACCAATTCCATTATTTATACAGAATAATTATTTGAAACATTTTAGGACAAAACTCCATTTTCTTCCAAATCCAATTCATGTGTCAAAATCAACAAATTTAACACAACAAATCTTCATATCTACACCCACAACCATTTTCAATACCTTCATTTGAAAACCCCCTCTTTTTTTTTTTTAAATTTTAAACCAAAACACTAAATTTGTCTAGCATCCTTCAAATCCCAACATTATTTACATAATCAACAAATAACTAAGTTAAAAATCATAGGAGAGTGTAGAAAGTCCCCACCTCAAAGTTAGAGGATGAGCAAAGCAAGGAGAAAACTTCAAAGACGTCGAAACCGACTTTTGTTCGGATCAAAATGGAGCTCTTGAGATGCTCTGCCTTTTCCCCAAAGACACTAGGGTAGAGACACCAATGGATCTAGGTAAAAATGTAGAGAGAAGTTAGGTTTTAGAGAGAAAGAGTCTCGATCTAGGGTTTTAGGACAAAAAGATATGAAAAGGTGATATAAAAAGGTGCGGCTGCAAACTAATATATGCACAGTCCGCTCGAGCGCAAGAAGTGACGCTCGAGCTTCAGACACAATAAGTTGTTCCGCTCGAGCGCAAAATACACAGATCTAGTAGTTTTGCAGACGACAAGCCAACACTCGAGCTCAAGAAAGACCGCTCGAGCGTCCACCTGCTCGAACGTAGAAAACGCCGCTCGAGCATAGAATACATTTTCTCAGTAGTTTTGCAAACCTACAAAACTACTGAGAGTTCACAAAGCCTGCTCGAGCGCAAGAAGTGTCGCTCGAGCGGAGGAGCAAAATTCTGGGCAATAAAAGGTTTGAAAACCAAGCAATCAACCTATTTCAAACAAATTCACTACAATCCAAAAACCAAATCTAAGTATGTACAAAGGGAGCAAGACATAAACAACAATACGAAACTATGAAACCATAGTCCATGATACAAAATGAGTTAGGTCTAAACCAGAATCGGTATAGTATTTATCTTATTGATTTCTTAATATTAATTGATATTTAATTTTTTTATTTAACATGAAATTATTTATTGCAAAACATTTATATTTAATTTAAATTTTATATACGTATATACAATTGTTACCCAAAAGACAACCTAAGAGGGAGGTGAATTAGATTTTTACAAATAAAAATAATAATACCCTAATAAAAATTATGACTAGCACAATAGATACATATAGTTGATGAAATAAAAATAATTAAAACAAGTGTTCTAACAACTATGTCAATTAATGATTTTAGCACAATAAAAATATGAAATATAGCTATGGCAATTTCAATAAAATAAAGAGATAAGGGAGAGAGAGACAAACAAATTTATAGTGGTTCGGCTTCAACTCGGCCTACGTCCACTCCTCAAGCTTCACTTGAGATTTTCCACTATTCTCTAGCTTTACAGGGTGCTAGTAACCTTTTCACAGATGGAGCAATCCTCCACGGATTTTACATAGACTTTCTAAGTCAAGAACACTGAGTGTACTACACTTTTACAAGGTTGAAAAGAATGTGTTTTTGTTTTCATAGAAAGCTACAAAAATTATCTCTCAAAGATAGATATAAAAATGAAGCTCTGGTTTTTCTGTAAACCTCACACAGGAAAGATGGGTTTACAGCTATACGTCTCAGTGTATAATTTCTGAAAGAGGATGTAAACAAAAATTGAAGAACACTTCTCAGAGAATTTTTCAGAGAATAAATGTGATTGATTATAGATCAAAGAATATTTTCTAGTTTTTTTTTTAACTAGTGTACATTAGAGGCTTTGGTATATATAATGAAACTTATAGCCGTTTATAACCGTTGTATTCATTTGAATATCTCCCACTCCATCATTACTAATTTGAATATCTTTTACTTGAACCTTTTGGCCTGCTGCTGTGCTGGGCTGTTTAAACCTTTTGGTCTGCTGCTGTGCTGCGCTGTTTGAACCTTTTGGCATGCTGCTGTGCTGAGCTATTTGAACCTTTGTTTTAGGCTGTTTGAACCTCTAGTTTGGGCATTATTTTTGGGTTGAAATGAATTCCTGATTTAAGAAAATATTAAATACATTCAAACAATAGTTAGGATAAAAGTTTAGGTGAGAAATAATGGGACAAAATAAATTTTGATTCTATTTTTCTCTTTCAAATAAATTAAAACATAATTACATAAATCATCAAAATAAATTTTGGATTCTATTAAAATATAATTAGATAAATCATCAAAATAAATTTTGGATTCTATTTTTCTTTTTCAAATAAATTAAAATATAATTAAATAAAACATCAAAATAAATTTTGGATTCTATTTTTCTCTTTCAAATAAATTAAAACATAATTAAATAAATCATCAAAATAAATAAGTCTAATTGTAACGCCCCAAATTTCTAGCCCAAATGATAATGCAACAATCATGGCTCTCTTAAAGGAAAACCAAATATAAATTTCCAACAATAATAATAATAGTTCCTCATGCGATATTACATTGATTCAACAATAAGTAAATAACCAAATAAGCACTCCCAAGGGTTTATAATCTTCCAAGGCTTAAGCCCGGTACACAAAATGGTTATTCAAACCCACACATACATAGCCCTTGGCTTACAAATAGGATCACAGCAAATGAGAACTTTAGTGCTCTCAACACACACATTTCCACGCCCTCAATTAGGCGGATTCACCACGTCTTTTCCTACACAAAAATCCGGTAGGGTGAACATAAAGCCCAGTAGGAAATCATTAACAAAGTATATACATTTTATACAAGTCTCAAGAGATGAATGCACATGCCGTGCCATGCCTTTTTAAAAATAAAACACATCTTCATCTTTTGAAAACCAGCATGCTCAATGATGTTATGCAACTTCAACTGTTCAAAATTTATCAATTTAATTAAAGGGGGCGGTAAATACAACTCTGGTAATCCCTAGGTCGGTGTCTGCAAGTAAACTATACGAGTACTACCAATTGTCATTTTTACTGGTATTAACCGGAAGGCTCGACACTTATTCGCGCGACTTTATGGTCTTTCACCAAGGACACTCAGGCCAACTTAAACAATTTCATCTACACCACCTATCAAGACTTATCACCGTATTTACCCCAAAACCATTTCATGAAAACTCATTTCCTAACATTCTTTCCTCAATGCAAATTTCCAAAGTTTAACATAATCCAATGAATTGAAATGCCATTGTATACTTAATAATGCAATGCAACATTACTTCCATATTCAATTGTTCCACACAATATACCATTGTGATAAAAAATTTCAATCCTTTTTTCAACACAATTCCACAATATGAATATATATATATACACTTTTATATCCAATTCACTCAAGAGAATAACGTAATTCCCACATTTCGAGCAATCTCAACAATTTAGCAATTCAAGATTAAATCAACATTTTGACAACAATTTCCAAAATCAACAACATTTCTCATTTTTTTTTTCACAAAATTCGTCATTTACATATAAATAAATAATTTTCAAAACATCCATTTATTTTGGTACACAAAATAAATATGACAACATTTTCTAAGGATTTTCAACATCTTTCAAAGAAAAGACCTAATTTCTAGGTTTTCTCACCAAAACCATTCATCTCCAAAATATTTAGAAGAATCTCCCCAAAATCATCTTTCTTCAATCAATATGGTTCAAAACCTTCAATTTCTATTTTAAAAGGAAAAGAAATTAAACCCTCTTTCAAAATCACTCATTTTCTTGAAATCAACAATCAATTTCTCAAAGTTAATCAAAGGATGATTTCGAAAATCATGTAGATCTTGCAAAAACATATATATAACTCTAAGAAAATCCATACCTCAAGTTTTAAAGAAGAAATGAGATGAAACCCCCAAAATCAACGGTGTCGAAACTCGATCTTCACTGCACACAACGAAGCCCTCGAGATGATAACCAACTTTGGTGAAGAACTTAGGTCTAAATCCCAATGGATTTGGAGAAATCAAAGAGAGAAGATGACTTCTAGAGAGAGAAGCTCCCGATTTGGAATTCTGGAGAGTTTTAGAGATTGAGAGGACTAAAAAAGTGATATGAAATATCAGATTCACAAACTGATATAACAAGGTCCGCTCGAGCGTGGAATGCCCCGCTCGAGCGTCAAATACACTAACTCAGTACTTTTGTAGACAAGTCAAACTTCTGAAACCAAACATTTTCCGCTTGAGCGCATAAACGGCCGCTCGAGTGGACAAGTAACTTCGAATGCATTTTTCATTTTTGTTTTGGAGGCGCTGCCCCTCAATCCTGCCAGGGCGCTGCCCTAGGACTCGCCAAAGGGCGTTGCCCCCTAGACCCCCGCGAGCTGAC
The DNA here is from genome assembly GCA_030407325.1 of Camellia japonica. Taxonomy (NCBI): domain Eukaryota; kingdom Viridiplantae; phylum Streptophyta; class Magnoliopsida; order Ericales; family Theaceae; genus Camellia; species Camellia japonica. The sequence continues at coordinate 44,322,432 of JAPPVO010000014.1, forward strand.
CAGGCAACTCGACCCCCGATGGGCCCAGTCGAAGTGGCAAAACATGAAAGAAGAATTGAAACCGGGATCGTTACAACCTTCCCCCCTTAAAGAATTTCGTCCCCAAAATTTCAAATCAAACTACCCAAACAAAGGGGTTTCTAGTGATCAAAGCCACACTATTTCATTTTCAAATTACAATACTAACTCTCAACCAAATTCCACCATTTCCACCATGGTTATCTCATTAACAATAACCTCCCAAATATGCATAAACATGAAATTTCTCAAAAAGTAATGGCAACTCTAAACAACCTTATGCTTGAAACAACAACGCACATATCAACATATGGTTAACAACTTTAAATACGTTTTCCCTCAATACTAGGGAATATTACAAAGAAAAGCAACTTAAGCATTTTCAAATAAATCCGAATATTTGGAGCGGACTTCCGCCTCCCGTTCCCATGTCACTTCTTCAACCCCATGGTGTCTCCACGACACCTTTACCAACGGTATAGTTTTTCCTCGTAGCACTTGCTCCCGGGTATCTAATATTTGAACCGGTCGTTCTTCGTAAGAGGCATCCTCATCTACCTCCAAGTCAACCCAATCAAGAACATGAGAAGGGTCGGGTTCATACTTCCTAAGCATAGATACATGAAATACGTTGTGAACTCCCGAAAGTTGTGGCGGTAAAGCTAACCGGTATGCCACTTCCCCAATTCGCTCTAAGATCTCAAAAGGCCCAATGAACCTTGGAGATAATTTACCACTCTTACCAAATCTCATCAAACCCCACCTTGGTGAGATTTTTAGAAACACATGGTCACCATTTCAAAAGATAAAGGTCGTCTCCTCTTATCGGCATAACTCTTTTGTCGGCTTTGGGCTGTAGCTAACCTCTTTTGAATGAGAACAACTTTCTCGGCTGTCTCTCTAACAATTTCCGGACCCAGTAACGGTGTATCACCCATTTCGGCCCAACAAACCGGTGATCTACAAGGTCGGCCATATAAGGCCTCAAATAGTGCCATCCCAATACTAGTTTGGTAACTATTGTTGTAAGCAAACTCAATCAATGGTAAGTGCCTTTCCCAAGGCTCCTTAAAATCAAGGACACAAGCTCTAAGCATGTCCTCCAAAATCTGAATGGTACGTTCCGACTGTCCATCGATTTGAGGATGATAAGCGGTGCTAAGAGTCAACTTAGTTCCCAACGCCTCTTAAAGGCTTTGCCATAACCGGGCAGTAAAACGAGGATCCCTATCCGGCACAATAGTCACAGGGACTCCATGAAGTCGAACTATCTCTCTAATGTACAACTTTGCCAAGCGTTCAACTGAGTCGCTGGGACACATCGAAATGAAATGGGTAGACTTAGTCAACCTATCAACAATCACCCAAACGGCGTCATTGCCTCGTTGTGTTCTAGGAAGCCCAACTATAAAATCCATGGTAACACGCTCTCATTTCCACTCGGCTATTGGTAAGGGTTGTAACAAACCCGCTGGTCTTTGGTGTTCGGCCTTCACTTGTTAACAAGTAAGGCACTTCGATACAAATAAAGCGACATCCCGTTTCATACCTCTCCACCAAAACTAACGACTAAGATCATGATACATTTTAGTGCCTCCTGGGTGTACCGCAAGGCGTGAGTGATAGAACTCCCGAAGTACTTCCTCTCTACAAGATTCTGGTACAAACAAACAGTCTAGGTAACGTACACTCAGATCCGAGTGAACGTTCAAACCTTTCTCTTCCTTCCCATTTGGAAATCTTAACACGGATTGATTCCACATCACGGTCTCCTCGTTGTGCCTCTATGACCTTACTAACTAAGGTAGGTTGAGCATTTAAAGTAAACAAGGTAGCACTCTCTCCGGACTCACCAAGTGCAAATCAAACTTGCCAATAACATCTAGCATATCCCATTCCCGAATGGCCACACTTGCGAAACTACTCACAGATTTTCGACTCAAAGCATTGGCCACCACATTGGCCTTCCTTGGATGATAGTGTAACTCAAAGTCATAATCCTCCATAAATTCCATCCACCTCCGTTGTCGTAAATTCAAGTCATTTTGAGAAAACAAATGCTTTAGACTCTTATGATCGGAGAAGACTTCAAACTTCTCACCGTACAAGAAATGCCTCCAAATTTTCAAAACAAAAATCACCGCTGCTAATTCTAGATCATGGGTGAGGTAATTTTTCTCATGAGTTTTCAATTGTCGTGAACCGTAGGCCACAACTTTTCCCTCTTGCATCAAGACACAACCAAGTCCATCCCTGGACATATCACAATAGAAAGTGTAATTCAAACCCCTTTCCAGAATTATCAAGACCGGTGTGGTGGTCAATCTAGTCTTAAGTTCTTGGAATGACTTTTCACAAGCCTCACTCCACACAAATTTGATACCCTTTCTAGTCAACCTAGTCAAAGGTGCAGCTAGTCTAGAGAAGTCCCTAACAAAACGTTGATAATACCCCGCTAACCCCAAGAAATTCTGGATCTCAAAAACATTCTTGGGTTGTTCCCAATCTTGTACGACATCTATCTTTGAGGAGTCTACTGTTACTCCCTCTCTTGACTCTACGTGCCCCAAAAATTTTACCTCGGTTAACCAAAACTCGCATTTCTTAAACTTGGCATACAAACGGTGTTTCTCAAGCAATTCAAGCACTACCCGTAAGTGAGCCTCATGTTCCTCCTCAGAGGTTGAATAAATTAAGATGTCGTCTACAAAGACAACCACAAAACGGTCCAAGTATTCCCGAAAAATTCTGTTCATCAAATCCATAAAGGAAGCTGGTGCATTGGTCAATCCAAAAGGCATTACAAGGAATTTATAGTGGCCATAACGAGTATGAAAGGTCATCTTCTAAATGTCCTCCTCCCGGACTCTCAACTGATGGTACTCCGACTTCAAATCTATTTTTGAGAAGCAACGAGACCCTCTAAGTTGGTCAAACAAATTATTTATTCTGGGTGGAGGATACTTGTTCTTAATTGTAACTCTATTCAACTTGTGATAATCAATACACAACCGCAATGACCCATCATTCTTCTTCACAAAGAGAGCCGGCGCTCCCCAAGGTGATGTACTAAGGCGAATGAAGCCCTTGTCTAAAAGTTCTTGGAGTTGAATCTTCAACTCATGCAATTCGGCGGGTGCAAATCTATATGGTGACATGGAAATCGGTGCCGTGCCAGGCACTAATTCAATGGAGAACTCGATCTTCCGGTGAGATGGTAAACTAGTAAGATCTTTTGGAAAGACATCCGCGTATTCACAACTACCCTTGGTAACTCAACAGGAGCCCTGTCACTCTCACTATCCAAGAGAGTTGCAAGAAGGCCACTAAGCTTGCTCCTACTACGAGGGTCAACAACTGGCGACAAGGCTATATCAACTCGGTTCCCCCGAAAATAGAAACGATCACCACCCGAAGTGCACACTGTAACTCTCTGACGGTAACAATCAATCACAGTTTGATAGGAACACAACCAGTCCATGCCTAAAATGACATCAAAACTAGACGTATCTAGCAACACAAAAGCAAACGGAAGTCGACGCCTGGCAACTTCTATTTCACAATCACGACAACCCCGGTCTAAATCAACTGTACCCCCAACAGGTGACTCTACTCTGAGTGGAGGCACTAACTATGCTACCTCTAACCCCAATGCAGAAGCAAATGCAGTAGATATAAATGAATGAGACGCACTCGTGTCTATCAATACATTAGCCAAAGAATTACACACAACAAAAATACCTCTCACAACTGAGGATTCTGCAACTGCTCTGGCACGGTAACAATATACACACGCCCTTGTGGCCTCTGGTTAACTTGCCCCCCTCTCGAAGCATAGGCCTGTTGTATTGACTGAGCTGAAGTGGCTCCCTGATTAGCTCATGAAGCCTGAGTTGAATAAGCCTACTGGTGGCTCTGAGTCTGCTTCGACCTTGATGCGCCAAATGTGCCTCCCAACTGAGGGCAAGTTCTCTTCATATGCCCCGACTGACCACACTGATAACAATTAAATCCCTGGCCTCCATTCTGAGACTGAGACTGACTCTGAGATCGGTTAGGTGGTGGTGGTGGTAACATCAACTGTCCTCCACTCTTCTGTGGACACGAAAAGGCTTTGTGGCCTGGCTGGCCACACTTGAAACACATGAAGCCACTAGATGTACTTTTTCCCAGAACAGCACTAGACAAAGGAAAAGTGGATTTTGACTGTTGTGGTTGTGGCTGGAATGAAAAAGTACCCCCGCTCTTCTTATTCTACCTATAGTCTCTTTGAGACTCTTAGCCCCTAGGCCTCGAACTTCGAAGCCTATCCTCCTCGCCTTGTACGGAAATCTCAACGTATGCCGCCGACTCTACAAGACGGTCATAGTTCCGAATCATGTTCCCAACAATCTTTAAAGAAAATTTTGGTTTTCAACTTTTTTCTCGAATTCAATGCAACGGCGCTCTTCCGTTGCCACCAACTCTGGTGCAAACCTAGATAAACTAGAGAAGACTGCCTCGAACTTGGCCACGGTCATGTCGAGTTGTCTGAGGTCTTTGAACTCTTGCCTCAATCTCTCCCTAACAGTGGGAGGTAAATACTTATCTTGGAAAGCAACCACAAAGGCTTCCCATGATGGCTCCACCCTACCCTTGGCATACTTCCACCACTGACCCGCATCCCCTTTAAGGTAGTAACTTGCTAGAGTCACCCTCAACTCGCTATCATCTATATAAAGCATCTCGAACGTCTTCACAGTTTGTTTGAGTCACTCATCCGCTTTCTTGGGCTTGGGGCCACCATGGAATTCATCTGGTTTGGCCCTTAAAAACTCTCTAGTAAGTAAACTCGTCCTTGACTCCACGGTGTTCTCTTGGGCTAGATTCTCTGCCCTCAACAAGTTCATAGACTCCCTCAAAGCCCCCGCCATTTCTCAGGCTAGGGCCCCCATTGCGGTTTAACCCGCTTGTCCCACCTGCTCGGCCACATTAGCTTGGCCTACTTACTCGGCCATATTAGCTTGGCCGAACCCTTCTTCTTGCACCGAAACCCTATGGACCGGTACCTCATGCACACCTCAGCGAGCCCTACCATGCCTCCCGCCTCTACCACCACGGACTTGACCCCTTCCTGACATCCTAATAAAGGACACAAAAGAAATAATTTAGCATATTAACTCATATGTGCTCGTAACGTGACTCATACGTTCGACTACAACAATTCTATATATTTCTCTACCATATACACAATTCAATTTCACTCCACATAAGCACTTAGTCATGTAAACACATACGGATTATACTCTTATGATGAGATTCGTCTCACGAAAAACCAAGAATTCTTAGTAGAATGAGTATTGATCAAGTACCCTTCTAATAAGACCTCAAAAAATTTAACAGGCGCAAACAACAACCCAAAAGTCCAATCCCATACCCATTTAGTCACATAAGCATGTTATCACATAGTCACAAAATGCATAACACTTCCTAAGCATGCTAAATGAACCCATTGTGGTTAAACAATCACTTCCCACGAGCTCCAAGTATTCAAACCTGGTAGCTTTGATACCAAGTTGTAACGCCCCGAACTTCTAGCCCAAATGATAATGCAACAATCATGGCTCTCTTAAAGAAAACCAAATATAAATTCCCATACTTGCATTACATAATAATAATAGTTCCTCATGCGATATTACATTGATTCAACAACAAGTAAATAACCAAATAAGCATCCCCAAGGGTTTATAATCTTCTAAGGCTTAAGCCCGGTACACAAAATGGTTATTCAAACCCACACATACATAGCCTTTGACTTACAAATAGGATCACAGCAAATGAGAACTTTAGTGCTCTCAACACATACGTTTCCACGCCCTCAATTAGGCAGATTCACCATGTCTTTTCCTACACAAAAATCTGGTTGGGTGAGCATAAAGCCTAGTAGGAAATCCTTAACAAAGTATATACATTTAATACAAGTCTCAAGAGATGAATGCACATGTCATGCCATGCTTTTTTAAAAATAAAACACATCTTCATCTTTTGAAAACCATCATACTCAATGATGTTATGCAACTTCAACTGTTCAAAATTTATCAATTTAATTAAAGGGGGCGGTAAATACAACTCTGGTAATCCATAGGTTAGTGTCTGCAAGTAGACTATACGAGTACTACCAATTGTCATTTTTATCGGTATTAACCGGAAGGCTTGACACCTATCCGCTCGACTTTCTGGTCTTTCACTAAGGACACTCAGGCCAACTTAAACAATTTCATCTACACCACCTATCAAGACTTACCACCGTATTTACCCCAAAACCATTTCATGAAAACCCATTTCCCAACATTCTTTTCTCGATGCAAATTTCCAAAGCTTAACATAGTCCAATGAATTGAAATGCCAATGTATGCTTAATAATGCAATGTAACATTACTTCCATATTCAATTGTTCCACACAATATACCATTGTGATCAAAATTCCCAATCCTCTTTTCAACATAATTCCACAAGATGAATATATATATACATATATACTTTTATATCCAATTCATTCAAGAGAATAACGTAATTCCCACATTTCGAGCAATCTCAATAATTTAGTCAATTCAAGACTAAATCAACATTTTGACAACAATTTCCAAAATAAACAACATTTCTCATTTTTTTTTCACAAAATTCGTCATTTATATGTAAATAAACAATTTTCAAAACATCCATTTATTTTGGTACACAAAATAAATATGACAACATCTTCCAAGGATTTTCAACATCTTTCAAAGAAAAGACCCAATTTCTAGGTTTTCTCACCAAAACCATTCATCACCAAAATATTTAGAAGAATCTCCCCAAAATCATCTTTCTTCAATCAATATGGTTCAAAACCTTCAATTTCTATTTTAAAAGGAAAAGAAATTAAACCCTCTTTCAAAATCATTCATCTTCTTGAAATCAACAATCAATTTCTCAAAGCTAATCAAAGGATGATTTCGAAAATTATCTAGATCTTGCAAAAACATATATGTAACTCTAAGAAAATCCATACCTCAAGTTTTGAAGAAGAAATGAGATGAAACCCCCAAAATCAACGGTGTCGAAACTCGATCTTCACCGCACACAATGAAGCCGTCGAGATGACAACCAACTTTGGTGAAGAACTTAGGTCTAAATCCTAATGGATTTGGAGAAATCAAAAAGAGAAGATGACTTCTAGAGAGAGAAGCTCCCGATCTGGAATTCTAGAGAGTTTTAGAGAGAGAGGGAGGACTAAAAAAGTGATATGAAATATCAGACTCACGAATTGATATAACATAGTCCGCTCGAGCGTGGAATGCCCCGCTCGAGCGCATAAACAGCCACTCGAGCGGACAAGCAATTTCGAATGCATTTTGCATTTTTGTTTTGGGGGCGCTGCCCCTCAACCCCGCCAGAGCATTGCCCTAGGACCCGCCACGGGGCACTACCCCCTGGACCCCGCGAGCTGACCGGGCAGCTCGACCCCCGATGGGCCCAGTCGAAGTGGCAAAACATGAAAGAATGATCGAAACTGGGATCGCTACACTAACAATCTCCCATTTTTTGATGATGGCACACAATGATGTTTTGTTTTGATTTGATTTGGGAGTAAGAAAAGCTCTCCCTCAAGTCATGCTCCCTGAATTCATTTCTAAATACATAGGTTAACACATGTGTAATAAATAAGTTTTAATTAGAGACATGATATGAGACTAAGATATCAAACTATAAATACATAATCATCAGATTAGTTTTCAAATAATACCATAATTTGAAAATAATACCATAATAAATAACACCATAACAAAATAATACCACAATACATAACATCATATAATTTCTCCCCCTGTGACATTATCAAAAGGAAATCATGGTTAGAATCTGAAGAAGGAGGAGGAAAATGGTAGTGATAAATGGCATCTATACAATTCAAAACATATATATATATATATATATATACATATAGATACGATTCGCGTGCCTCTCTCTTTTCCGTCAAAAATCGCGTCGGACACGCGTCCTCGCTTTTGTGTTAGCCAACCGACAAAAGCGAGACGGGTCAATTAGCTGCCTCGGCTCTCTCTCTCTCTCTCTCTCTTGTCGTCTTCTTAATCACTCTCTTCGCCTTCTTCTTTCTCATTCGCTTCCATCCCTTTCATCTTCTGCGTGAGAGAGATAGAAGCGAGAGACTGAGTAGATCAGAAAGGCTGCCAAAAACGACCCTCCTTTCGATTACATCTCTCTCTCCTACTACATGGCCTCGTCCCATCCCCTTACTCTCTTCCTGGACCTAAATGATCCCGTAAGCATTGCTGGGTCGAGTGTCCCAGCTCCTACTCTTCCCAACCTTCCTATGATGTCGATTGAGCAAATAATGACAGCTCAATCAAACATTGAAGCCAATCATTTCACACTGACATCATGTATGGAGATGGTGACTACGATCACAAAATTGGCGCATCAGCTGCAAAACAGAACGAGTGAGCTCCACCAGGTCAACGCCCAACTCTCTCTGCTCCAGCGCATGTACAAGAATGCGCGAGCAAAGATTGGTGCATTGAAGGCCGAAAATAAAGAGCTTAAACGGAAGACCACCTCCATGGCCGATTTGGAGCAACGTCGTTCTTGGCTTTTGATAGTCAGTGGGGAGTGCTCGCTCCCAACAAAAGTACGGGGGCAGGGCCTTCAAGGGCCTCCTAAGGTGATAAAAAGAGGAAGAAAACGATGGAAGATGCGAGTAAGTAAGATCATCGTATGGCCGTAAAAAAAATGAAGGTTTTTTTTTAATGTAAATATATTTATTTTGATCGACGTATGACCGTAAAAAAATGAAGGGTGTTTTTTTTTTATGTAAATATTTGTATTTTGATTTGTTTTTGTTTTTATGTTGAAGTACTGAAAAATGAAATTAAAAAGTAGAAAAAAAATAAGAAAATTAATCCCAAATAAAAAATAATAATGAGAAAAAAAATAAAAATAAAAGAAATTAAGCCTAATAGCAAAATAAAAAAAATAAAATAAATTAAAATAAAATAATACCAACAGAAATTAAACTTAATGGGACGTTGGTGTTGCTTGAATGGTAATGCAAAAAAAAAATACCATGAGGGTTTAAAAAAAATCAATGTATGCAAAATTAATTTTACCTCAAGATGCAGAAGCCAAAAAAAAATTACACAGTTGAGAATAGCAAACTGTTAAGGAGAATAAATGTATGAAGGACTTGAGAGCATTCAACTGATATAAATGTTTCTATATCAATGTAGCAATACACATATATCATTTTAACAAAAATTCAAGTTTCACAGTCATAACAAAACTTTTTAAGTAGAAATCAACATTCCAAGCTCGCCACGAATAAAATTGAAGCGATCCTTGCTTAGGGGTTTTGTGAAAATATCCGCCAATTGCTTGTCGGTGTTTACAAATTCAAGTACAATATCCCCTTTTTGAACATGATCTCTTAAAAAATGATGTCGAATTTCAATATGTTCCGTTCTTGAGTGTTGAACCGGATTTTTGCTTAAATTGATGGAACTAGTATTATCACATTTAATAGGGATATGATCATAATGTAAATCAAAGTCTTCCAATTGTTGTTTCATCCAAAGTATTTCGGCACAACAACTTCCGGAAGCTATATATTCAGCTTTGGCCGTTGATAAAGCAACAGAATTTTACTTTTTGCTAAACCAAGATACTAATGAGTTACCAAGAAAGTGACAAGTGCCACTGGTGCTTTTTCTCTCATGTTTGCATCTGGCAAAGTCGACATCCGAGTAACTAATTAAATCAAATGCAACACCTCTAGGATAAAACAGTCCCAAATTTTTGAAAATTCTTTTAACAGCACTGAGATGTGATTCCTTAGGATTTGATTGATATCTAGCACACATACAAACACTAAACATAATATCGGGTCTACTTGTAGTTAAATAAAGAAGTGAGCCGATCATATCTCGATATTTTGTTTGATCAATAGACTTATCTTTTTTATCATTGGCTAGCTTAATGGACGTGTTCATAGGTGTTCCAGCTATTTTTGAGTCATACATACCAAACTTTTTAAGTAGTTCTTTTGTGTACTTAGCTTGGTTGATAAAAATTCCTTCCTTACATTGTTTGATTTGAAGCCCAAGGAAATAATTTAGTTCCCCCATCATGCTCATCTCAAACTCACCTTGCATACCCTTAGCAAATTCCTTATACAAAGTTTCATTAGTAGCACCAAATATAATGTCATCCACATATATTTGCACAATAAGTAAATCATCATTTTTAGTTTTAACAAAAAGTGTTGTGTCAATCATTCCTCTAGAAAAATTATTTTCAATCAAAAATTTACTTAATCGTTCATACCATGCACGAGGTGTTTGTTTCAAACCATATAAAGCTTTTGATAGTTTAAAAATATGATTTGGAAAAGTATGATCTTCAAAACCTGGGGATTGTTTAACATAAACTTCCTCATTTATAAAACCATTAAGAAAGGCACTTTTTATATCCATTTGATAAAGTTTGAAATCTCTAAAACATGCAAATGCAAGTAACATGCGAATGGCTTCTAATCTAGCAACCGGAGCAAAGGTTTCATCGAAATCAATGCCTTCTTCTTGATTGTATCCTTGTGCAACAAGTCTAGCCTTGTTTCTTATAATTGTGTCAGATTCATCAAGCTTGTTTCGAAAGATCCATTTGGTACCGATAATGGTATGATCTTTAGGTTTTGGCACAAGTTCCCACACTTTGTTTCTCTCAAATTGGTTAAGCTCTTCATGCATAGCTATCATCCAATGTTCATCGAATTTGGCTTCTTGAAAGTTTTTAGGCTCAATCTGTGAGAGAAAAGCCAAGTTACTACAAATGTTTCTAAGTGAAAAGTGAGTTTCAATACCTTTTGTAGGGTCACCTAGGATTAAATCCTCAGGGTGATTATGAACAAACTTCCATTCTCTTGGCAAATCATCATTGTTTCCTCCTTCTTCCTGAGGTGGGATAATAGGTTGTTCAATCTCTTTGTTCAACTTACATGGTTGGTTCTCTTCTTTGCAGATACTTGAATCTTCCACATTTGGTTCCAAATCTATATTATCACTAACAATTTGCTTTTGAGCAGAGATGTTAGTTTCATCAAATGCCACATGTATAGATTCTCCCACAACCAGAGTTCTTTTATTAAAAACACGATAAGCTTTGCTAGTTAAAAAATAGCCAAGAAAAATTGCTTCATCAGATTGTGAATCAAATTTACCTAAGTTATCCTTACCATTATTATGCACAAAACATTTACAACCAAAAACATGCAAGTGACTAATGTTGGGCTTTCTATCATGCCAAAGTTCATAAGGAGTCTTTTTGAGAATAGGTCTAATTAATGCACGATTTAAAATATAGCATGCGGTGTGAACGGTTTCGGCCCAAAAATATTTAGGAAGATTATTTTCGCAAAGCATTGTTTTATTCATCTCTTCTAAAGTTCTTTTTTTCTTTTCTACTACACTATTTTGTTGAGGGGTTCTAGGTGCCAAAAAATTATGTCCAATACCATGCTCATCACAAAACAATTCAAATTCCTCATTTTCAAGTTCTCTACCATGGTCGGTTCGAATATTAGTACTAAGAAAGCCTTTTTCATTTTGAATTCTACGACAGAGTTTTGTGAAAGAAGAAAATGTTTCATCTTTGCGTGCTAAAAACGTAACCCATGTAAATTTTGAATAATCATCAACAATAACAAGACAATAATGTTTACCACCTAGACTAGATGTCCTTGAGGGACCAAATAAATCCATATGCAGTAGTTGTAAAGATCTAGTTGTGGAAATGTGAGATTTTGATCTAAACGATATTTTAGTTTGTTTTCCTTATTGACAAGCACTACAAAGATGATCTTTTTCAAATTTAATTTTTGGAAGTCCAATGACCAAATCCTTTCTCAAAAGTTTAGCAATTAAATCCATATGAGTATGACCAAGTCTTCTATGCCATGACCAACTATTTTCATTATTAATATATAAACATTTAATATCACTAGCATAGAGATCATTAAGATGAAAAACATAAATATTATCATGGCAATTACCAACGAATAAAGCTTTATGATCATTTGTGCTTTCAATTGTGCAATGTGATTTACCAAAAATAACTCGATTACCTTTATCACATAATTGACTAATACTAAGTAGGTTATGCTCAAGTCCATTAACAAGTAAAACATTTTCAATAGAAGGGTTAGAAGAAATACCGATGATTTTTCCTTTCTTGTTGTCTCCAAAAGTAACAAATCCTTCATCTTTCGATGATAGTTTAGTAAAGAATGATTTATCTCCAATCATGTGTCTGGAATATCCACTATCAAGGTACAACTTCTCTTCTTTCGCTTTGGACTTAAAGCAAACCTACAAGATGACAATCAAGTGTTGGTTTTTGGTACCCATAGTTTCTTGAGTCCTTCTTGGTTAGTTTTGTTAGATCCCTTAATAATCCAAATCTTTTTAATTCCCATATTCATATTCTTTTTGAATGGACAATAAGATATATAATGGCATTTCTTTCTACAATAATGACAAGTAATATGAGGGTGTGTTATGAGAGGTGCCTTTTCAAAAATTGTATTGAGATTTTTTTTGTTTCTTAATAGGGTCATATCCAATACTCGCTTTATCAAAAACACATCTTTAATTTCCAAGAAGCATGTTGAGATTATCTCTACCTTTTACAAAATTTTCAAGTGTTTTTGTTAAATCATCAACATTGTTTTTTAAAGTAGTTTTCTCATTAGAGATAGTATCAAAATAATTTTTCAAAATAATTTTTTCTTTCTTTAATTCTTCTACATTAATAGATAAAGATGCAACAGATTTCTTCAACACATTATTTTTGGCACAAACTTTTCTAAATTCATCTTGTAGTTCATGGAATGCACTTTCAAGTTCTTTATAAAGAGTAGTTACCTCATCTTGAGTAGAGTCTTCATCTTCAAGAGCCATGAGACATAAGTTGGCTACTTCATTTTCAATTTCATCACTTAAGCTTTCATCTTCACTTTCTCCCCAAGCTGCTACCATGGCCTTTTTGTTTCTTTTGTAGTCTTTTCCATAATTCTTCAATTTTGAATAATCCATCTTCATATGTCCAGGATTTTTGCACTCATAGCAAATAATAAGCTCTTTTTTGTTATCTTTGTTGTACTCTTTCTTGAAAAGTCTTCTTCTTCTATAATTTTTTTTCTTGAAGTGCTTTTTGAGATTTCTACTAAACAAGGCATAGCTTGCATCCTCACTGGAGTTTTCTTGTTCTTCTTCATTTGATGAGGCTTTGAATGCAATTCCACTTTTCTTTTTGTTTTCAACATCCTCATGTCCTTTCATGGTGATCTCATGAGTCATAAGGGAACCCATAAACTCATCCAATCCAAGTGTGGAGAGATTTTTGGATTCTATAATGGCCGTGACCTTTGCTTCCCAATTTTTTGGTAAACACCTAAGAATTTTTCTCACCAACTCACTATTAGTATAAGTTTTGCCAAGAGATTTCAAAGAGTTTACAATTTCAGTAAATCTAGTAAACATACTTAAAATAGATTCATCAGAGTTCATTTTAAACAATTCGTAACTATGAACAAGCATATCAATACAAGATTCCTTCACTTGGTTTGTACCTTCATACGTTACCTCAAGTTTGTCCCAAATTCTTTTTTCGAATCACAACTTGAAATTCTATTATACTCCTTAGAGTCTAATTCACAAACAATGGTGAGTTTGGCTTTAGCATTGGCTTGCAATAATTTATGATCCCTCTCATCATATTTATCTTCAGTTTTAGGTACACTAATATTGTCTACTAATTTGGTAGGAATTTTTGAACCTTTGGTGACAATAATCCACATGGCATAATCAGTGGCTTGTAGGTATGAGGTCATCTTATCCTTCCAATGACTATAGTTATTTCCGTCAAACAATGGTGGCCTATTTGTGGCTTGTCCTTCAGCTAGGGTTGCCACGGATCAAAACTCTCAGATGGTTAAATCTAAAACAAGAGTCTAGACTCTGATACCAATTGTTATCCAAAAGACAACCTAAGAGGGGAGTGAATTAGGTTTTTACAAATAAAAATAATAATACCCTAATAAAAATTATGACTAGCACAATAGATAAATATAGTTGATGAAATAAAAATAATTAAAACAAGTGTTCTAGTGACTATGTCAATTAATGATTTTAGCACAATAAAAATATGAAATATAGCTATGACAATTTAAATAAAATAAAGAGATAAGGGAGAGAGAGGTAAATAAATTTATAGTGGTTCGGTTTCAACTCGGCCTACGTCCACTCCTCAAGCTTCACTTGAGATTTTCCACTATTCTCTAGCTTCACGGGGTACTAGCAACCTTTTCACAGATGGAGCAATCCTCCATGGATTTTACACAGACTTTCTAAGTCAAGAACACTAAGTGTACTACACTCTTACAAGGTTGAAAAGAAGGTGTTTTTGCTTTCACAGAAAACTACAAGAATTATCTCTCAAAGATAGATATGAAAATGAAGCTTTGGTTTTTCTGTAAACTTCACACAGGAAAGATGGGTTTAAAGCTATACGTCTCAGTGTATAATTTCTGAAAGAGGATGTAAACAAAAATTGAAGAACACTTCTCAGAGAATTTTTTAGAGAATAAATGTGAGTGATTATAGATCAAAGAATATTTTCTGATTTTTTTTTGTAACTAGTTTACATTAGAGGTTTTGGTATATATAATGAATTTATAGTCGTTTATAGCTGTTGTATTCATTTGAATATCTTCCACTCCATCATTACTAATTTGAATATTTTCCACATGAACCTTTTGGCCTGCTGTTATGCTAGGCTGTTTGAACCTTTTGGCCTGCTGCTGTACTGGGTTATTTGAATCTTTGTTTTGGGCTGTTTGAACCTCTGGTTTGGGCATTATTTTTGGGTTGAAATGAATTCCTGATTTAAGCAAATATTAAATACATTCAAACAATATTTAGGATAAAAATTTAGGTAAGAAATAATGGAACAAAATAAATTTTGATTCTATTTTTCTCTTTCAAATAAATTAAAACATAATTAAATAAATCATCAAAATAAATTTTGGATTCTATTTTTCTCTTTCAAATAAATTAAAATATAATTAAATAAATCATCAAAATAAATTTTGGATTCTATTTTTCTCTTTCAAATAAATTAAAATATAATTAAATAAATCATCAAAATAAATAAGTCTAATAACAATATATATGAATAATTCAAAAAGAATATTAAAGAAAAAATCAATACTCTACATAACTAATTTATGTATTTTCTTCTTAATCCAATCATAACATATTTATATTTAATCTTTTAAATAAATTTTGTGTAGTTCTATTTCTACATATTTTTATTTTCCAAATGAAAATGAAAATGAAAATAAAAATAAAAATAAATAATTAGAACCACTTTTTGTTTTACATTACTAATTCTCTTTCTAATTTAACTACTATTTTTAATATCATTGAGTGTTTATTTTACTATCTTATAATTTAATATATGTAACACCCCCAAAATAATTACAAGAATCCAATTCCAAACACCAGTACAAAGTGATATTAATACAATAAGAAGCTTCCATTAATCAACGTTAATATATAAAAGGTGACACATACGATATACATTCATAAACAGTTCATCCTAAATTTACAGCATGTGTGACGAATAGTGAAAAGTAATAAAGGCTAAACAAATATTCATCTGCCTTAAAGGCTTACATCTTTCTAAGTCACTGCTTCGTTACAACAAAATGAGTCTAACTCAATACAATTAAGCCCTTGACTATACAAAATAAATACAATAGAAAAGAAGCCCTTGCTCCAAATCTCCCCAACCTACTATCTTGGCGGAGGCATGTCTCCAACACCTGAAAATGATTTTCCCAAATAGGGTGAGCTAAAACTCAGTAGAAACAATCTCACACAACGTATGAATCTTAACAAAGATATAAGTATAATGTGCATATGCAATGCCTGTAATAAAATCATTCATATTCGGCAAGATCATGATGTGCCTAGTTTTATATCTCAATACATTTCACCTTAACTCATGAGTCAAATTCATTGTTATCCAAGCAACCCAACTGAGACTACAACTCAATGGTTGTCTTATCAATACAACCATTACACAAACACTTCAAATTTGCCATTTTTCGGAAATTT
This sequence comes from Camellia japonica, assembly GCA_030407325.1. Classification (NCBI taxonomy): domain Eukaryota; kingdom Viridiplantae; phylum Streptophyta; class Magnoliopsida; order Ericales; family Theaceae; genus Camellia; species Camellia japonica. The sequence continues at coordinate 44,338,658 of JAPPVO010000014.1, forward strand.
CGTCAGCAGGAGCCGACACCTATCTATACACGTGGTTTTTGGGACTTTCACCCTAGACACACAGGTCAACTTAATTTAATAGAGTCCATCTCCTTTCTCCTCCAAACATGGAGTACATCTCATTTCTCCTCTCAAATATCATACATATGCAATGTATTAAAACGCGGTCATACTCAATGATAACAGTTAAGAGATTAGTTTCAATTCACCTAATCCTCATGTAATTTCTACAACAATCATAGCTATCCTTCACCGATAGCCAAAAACAAATATTTCTAAACAGATATACAATCTTCAAGACAAATAATTCATTCAAATTTCCATAGGTGAGAGGTAATACATATCTAACTCCACCATTTATATAAATATCCATCCAATTTCATATATCCAATACCAATTTCATTATTTATACAACATAATTATTTTAAACAATTTAGAGCAAAGCTTTATTTTCTTCCAAATCCAACCCACGTGTCAAAATCAACAAATTTAACACAACACATCCTCATGTCTACACCCATAACCATTTCCAATACCTTCATTTGAAAACCCCTCATTAGATTTTAAACCAAGACTCTAAGTTTGTCTAAAATCCTCCAATCCTAACATTATTTACACAATCAACAAATAACTAAGTTAAAAGTCATAGGAGAGTGTAGAAAGTCCCTACCTCAAAAGGAGAAGACAAGCAAAGCAATGGAGGAACTCCAAAGACGCCGAAACCAAGGTTTACTCGGATCAAAACGCAACCCTTGAGATGCTCTACCTTTTTTCTAAAGACACTAGGGTAGAGAAACCAATGGATCTAGATGAAAATGTAGAGAGAAGGTGAGTTCTAGAGAGAGAAACTCAAGATATAGGGTTTTGAAATGTTTTAGCGAGAGAAAGAGATGAAAAAGTGATGTGAAAAATTACTGTTATGAACTGATATACGCACAGTCTGCTCGAGCGCAAGAAGTGACGCTCGAGCGTCAGACACAATAAGTTGTTCCCCTCAAGCGCAGAATGCACACTCCTAGTAGTTTTGCAGACAACAGACTAATCGCTCGAGCGCAGAAAGGACTGCTCGAGCATAGAATATACTCTCCTAGGTGTTTTACAGACCTGTAAAAGTACTGAGAGCTTACAAAACCCATTCGAGCACAAGAAGTGCCACTCGAACAGAGGAGCAAAATTCTAGGCAACATAAGTTTGGAAACTAAGCAACCAACCTGTCCCAAACGCAGCCACAACAATCTCATAACCACATTTAAGGAGATAGAAGGGAAGCAAAATGTAAACAACAATATGAAACCATTAAATCCGAGTCCAAGATACAACAAGACTCGGGTCAAAACCGGAATCGCTATAACCTCCCCCCCTTAAAGAATTTAGTCCTCGAAATTTCAAATCAAGTTTTAAAACTAAGTTAAAACCAACTACAACCATAACGATAATTATTCAATTCCATCACCATGACCCATTCTCTGGTCATTTAATCCCATGAACATGATAAACGAATTCTTAATACTGGATACACAATTTATATTTCCAAAACATATACAATGTTCCTAATAAACTCGTATTTCTAAAACATAAACAACATATACAATATTTCTATATATCATTAACATAACAACAATATGATACATGATCAAACATTAACAAACAAATCCAGATATTTTTCATGGACTTCCAATTTACGTTCCCAAGTTGCTTCCTCAATCCCGTGATGTTTCCACAATACCTTAACCAAGGGAATCGTCTTGCCTCACAAGACTTGATCCCGAGTATCTAAGACTCTCACCGGTCTCTCCTCATACGAGGCAACCTTATCTACCTCTAAGTCGGTCCAATCCAATACGTGTGATGGATCCGGCTCATACTTCCGAAGCATACTAATATAGAATACATCATGAACCCCGGAAAGCTGTGACGGCAAGGGCAAACGATAAGTTACCTCTCTAATCCGCTCAAAGATCTCAAAAGGCCCAATGAACCGAGGGGACAACTTCCCACTCTTTTCAAACCTCATCAAACCCCTCCTAGGTGATATCTTCAAAAAGACATGATCTCCTACCTCAAAAGACAAAGGTCTCCTCCTGCGGTCGGTATAACTCTTCTGGCGACTCTAGGCCGTAACCAACCTCTTACGGATAAGTGTAACTTTCTTCGTCGTCTCTCGGACTAACTCTGGACCCAACATAGATGCATCACGCATCTCGGCCCAACACACAGGGGATCTACACGGTCGGCCATACAAGGCCTCAAATGGTACCATGCCAATGCTCTGTTGGAAATTGTTATTATAAGAAAACTCCACTAAAGGAAAATGCTTCTCCTACGAACCCTTAAAATCAAGGACACAACCCCTAAGCATATCTTCTAAGATCTGAATGGTGTGCTCTGATTGCCCGTCAGTCTAAGGATAATATGCTATGCTAAAAGTCAATTTCGTGCCTAAGGCACTCTATAGGCTCTACCACAACCGAGTCATGAAACACAGATCTCTATCTAAAACAATCGTCACTAGGACCCCGTACAACCTCACTATGTCCCTCATGCAAAGGTCAGCAAGATAATCTACCGTGTCACTCACACACATAAGTGTAAAGTGCACCGACTTGTCAACCAGTCAACTACCACCCAAATTGCATCACTACCCCGTTGAGTCCTTGGAAGGCCCACAACAAAATCCATCGTGACATGTTCCCACTTCCACTTGGCTATAGACAAGGGTTGCAACAAACCTGCTGGCCTTTGATGCTTAGCCTTCACTTGCTAACAAGTAAGGCACCTTGGCACAAAAGCAGCCACATCCTTCTTCATTCCCCTCCACCAAAACTAGCGACAGAGGTCGTGATACATCTTTGTGCCTTCCGGATGCAGCGCAAGGCGTGAATTATGAAACTTTCAGAGTACTTCCTCTCGGCAAGACTTCGGCACGAAGAGACGGTCAAGGTATGTAACACTCAGGTCGAAATACACAGTCAAGCCTCTTTCTACTTTCCCACTAGAAATCTTCTCCCCGAGGGATTCTACCTCAAGGTCACCCTTCTGTGCTTCTAACACTCGGTTCACAAGTGTAGGTTGTGCAACTACTGAAAACAAGGCTGCAGACTCAACAAACTCACCTAGATGCAAGTCAAACTCTCCAATGGCACCCAACATCTCCCATTCCCGGATGGCAATACAAGTTACACTGTTAATAGATTTCCTACTCAATGTATCGACTACAACATTGGCCTTCCCCGGATAATAGTGCAACTCAAAGTCATAGTTTTCTATGAACTCCATCCACCTCTTCTGCCTCAAATTCAAGTCTTTCTACGTAAACAGATATTTCAGACTTTTATGATCAGAAAACACCCTAAACTTTTCTCCATACAGATAATGCCTCCAAATCTTCAAGGCAAAGATCACTGTTGCTAACTCTAGGTCATGAGTAGGGTAGTTTCTCTCATGTGTCTTCAATTGCCACGACTCATAGGCTACTACATTTCCCTCTTGTATCAAAAACACAACCCAAGCCTTCCCGTGAGGCATCACAATACATCGAATAGCCCAAACCTCTCTCCGGAATAATCAATATTGGAGCAATAGTAAGTCTAACCTTAAGCTCTTGAAAAGACTTCTCACAAGTCTTATTCCACACAAACTTAGCTCCATTCCTCGTCAGTCTAGTTAACAGTGAAGCTAACTTAGAGAAATCTTTTACAAATCGACGGTAATACCCGGCCAACCCCAAGAAACTACGAATCTCAAAAGCGTTCTTAGGTTGTTCCCAATCTTGCACTGCCTCTGTCTTGGATGAATCTACAGTTATCCCTTCCCCAGATACCACATAGCCTAAGAACTTAATCTCTCTCAGCCATAATTCACATTCCCCAAACTTAGCATACAGCTTGTGGGCTCTAAGCAACTCAAGCACTACCCGCAAGTGTTTCTCGTGCTCCTCCTCAGATGGTGAGTGTAGACTCGACTTTCTTCGCGCGCCCCCTTTCGGAGAAGGCGCGAATTGGTCTCCTACAGTTCAAACTCCTATCACGGTTCTGAATCTAATCTCACAAAGTGCAATGTGAGACTGATAAACACCAAAGAGTCTAAATCTGGCAATTGGTTTTGGAAAATCAATTTTGAATGAAAAAGCCCTAAACATAGATTGCTTTGCCAGATTACAGAGTCGCCACCTAAATATTTTATTTTTCGAAAATTTAGGAAACCCTGACTCGTGCCAAAGGCCATGTGTCCGTCATCACCAAAGTTGCCTCGGTTCAGGAACATGGGTACGAGTGGGAAAGGTCATGCAATAAGCACCCCCGCTCGCTCGATCAAAGATCGGCCTCTACTAACATGATATGTTGTTTTATAAACACATGTGTTCTTATTCCGGTTATTAATCTAGCTTTACTATGTGATGCGCACACCATACAAGTATAGATTAAATCGCTCAAGTTGGAACAAAACAACTTATGTTTGTCTTTTGAAAATGGTTTGAAAGTGCTACTTACAAATAGGCTAAAGCGCGGATTTGCCACCCTCAAGTGGGCTTAAAACAACATGATTTTGCCACCTCAAGTGGGCTTAAAACTCACAATCGTCGAATTGTTCCAATTCAAGTAATCGAGCCTTCATCCACAGGCATTCAAACTGTTAATCACTTAAGCAAGTAGCCTCATGGCAAGCATGCTGTCATGGCAACACTCACACTCATGCAAGTATGCTAAAGCGTAAACACTTACAGTGTACTCCGAGCCAAAACAGAGAACTAGTTAGAAATCAATGCATGATCCTAATTATGCTATAATGCCTGATGCAACGCATACAATAATGCAACTAAATAGGCTCGGCTATCTAAGATGGCGTATGAATGCAACACTTGATACACGCTATGAAACACGTACTCAAGTAAGTGTATTGAAATACAATGCAGTTTGTATGATGCGCTGAGCCTGGTGCATGGAAGACAAATGAATGATGCACGCATGCAAGCATAAGGTATGCTAATTGAAATATGCCCTAAACTAACCATCAAAAGCTGATAAGTAAAAGGGAGAAAGAAGTGGGTTGGAAGACATGCACACATACACGCACCCTTATTACAACAATACGCCCTCTCGCAGGAGGGTCCGAATAAATGAGCAGAGTTATTCTAAGCTAAGCTAAGCTAACTAATCTAATTAAACTAATTAGACTAATTATTATACAACCAAATTGAATAACTAGCAAGCTACTTACTAATTATTACAACACTTTAACTAATTAACAAATTAATTAAATTACAAATTCATGCTATCTAACAAGAAAAGCACTAAACTACACTGCCTCAGCTCTGTTTGAAGAAGTTGAATATGCATGTCTCGGTTTTCGTCCCGAAAAGCTCTCTGGTTGCTCTTTAGAGGCTCTGTTTGCAGGGTGTCTCCAAGAACTCTTGCTGAACCTTACGAAAACAATGCTGGGGAGTGCACCAGTGGCCTGCCGGCCATGAGGAGTTGCTGCCGGCCATCTACTGGACAAGAGTGGGCCTCTGCTGGCCAACAATGCCAGGGTGCCAGCCATCAGTGTGGCACTGCCGGCCACTGGTGTGCTGCGACACCAAACTGCAACAGAGCACAAAACAGAGGAAATGGAGGGTCTCCCTAGGACATGTATGTACTGTGCCACTCCTTATCATTTCAAAACATCAAGGGAGAGTCATTATTAGATCTGAAACCATCAATCAAGCATGCAATGCATGATGGCCAAAGATCCAATTTGCACACATTTCAATAAATGCAAGACAAACAAGACTCTAAGACCACTACCCTATCATGGAAGATCAAAGGCAATGGAGACAAAGGGAATTGGCTCATTTTCATCACTTTGAGTATGAAATGGACCAATTCACCTTGTGTTCAATATAACGTCCGATTGAACACAATGCAATGCAACTCAAAACATGTTTATCTTGGCATGTTTTACTTGGCTCAATTCTTGTTTACACATTTTAAGTTACCAAACCATCCCTTAATTGATTTGTCCAAATGTGAAAGTCCTCTAATGAGAAAGAGGTCAACCAAAAGAATGGTTTAAGGCATAGGAAAGACCATGCCTTTGACTAGGAGGAACCCTCAAAAGAGGGTTAAAGCCATTTAAGCATAAGCCTCAATCCTAAGCATTAAACACAACCTCAAGACTAACCAATCTTCAAAACAAATGAAAAGATGAAGAAGGGAAGGAGGTGGCAGAATTTCAGTGCTAAAATAGCATGAAATACAAGACTCTAATATGCAAACAACTCATGTATAACATGTTAGACACTTAAGCATTAAAACTAGTGAAGAGCTTTACACTAGAACCATGCAATACAATGCTCAAATGGCCAAGCCAGCCCTAAACAGACCTTAAACATGCCAAAACAATGACCAAAATGTGCTGAGATGGTAGCATGAAGAGCAAGAAAATCATGCTCATGTATTGGCTCATAAACAAGGCATAAGGCACAAGGCACAACTCTCAAACACAATGAAAGAGTGGAATATGTGAGAGTGTGACAAGGCTACATGCACTGAAATCATGTATGAGAAGATGCTACGGCATGCAAACATCACAAGCAAAGCATGTTAAGGACCTTGGAACTCAAAGCTAGTTAAGGGCATTTACACTATAGCTATACAAAGCAAAGCACACATGTCCAATACTCAAAAAAAAGTTAAAGCATGCTAAAATAAGGCGAAAAACATGCTGGAGTGGAGCCAACACATGCTAGAATAATAGGCTAAATCAACAAATACACTAGGCTAGTAAGCAAGATTACACTACAAGTGTAAGAAGCAAACAAGAGCTACTCCAACCAGCCACAAACAGAGTTCAAACATGTTAAAATAAGGCCAAAACATGCTGAGATCAAGCCATGAGATGGTAGAAAAGCATGCTCAACTATTAAGCCATTAACACATGCAAATAAGATATGAGGAGGGGGGACCACTCCCCTCCTATTTTGGGCCTCAAAACCAACTTTCCACCACTGAAGTTCCTCTAAGTTTCAGTGGTAGAAAGGCCAAACAAAGAATGTTACAAAAGGTTAGAAAGGTGGCTCAAGAGGCTTTACAAGCCAAATAGCAAAAGAGGAGAACCACCCCCTAACCACACAAGGCTTAAACCAACATTTTTAAGCCTTAAAAACAAAACTTTTTTGAGACTAAAAACAGCTTCAAAGTTGCATACAAAGATGGCAAAGCAATGAACTAGAACAAAGCTTAAAAGGGTGAAACTCTTGCCCTTGAAGCACAACAAGAAAACAGCAAGCTTCTGAGCCAAAACCAAGCCAAAACCACTCCAAGGAGCTCAAACAAGGCCTCCAAAATCTTTAACACTAAGGTAAAGGTGTTTGACTAGGTGTTTTAGTGCAAATATGAAGAGAAAACACACTTTCAAGCCTAAAATGTAGAGAGAGAGGATTCTAGAGAGAGAGGGGGAGTAAAATATCTCAGCTCAAACTTTGTAACCCTTTGCATGTATGAGGATGGCTTGTATATATAGAGGATACAAGAGCAATCCAAGGAGATCCAGCCATCCACGTGGGTGCAGATGAGCTTACCTGTGCATACAGCTGTCAAAAATACCTACAAAATATCTACTGAACAGTTGGTGGTCGGCTGGCCATCAGTGGTGGCCGGCAGTTGTAGACACCCTATTTTTGACCGCCCTTAAGACTTGGACGCGACTGATGGTTTACATGGTGGAGAAAGGTGTGCAGGGCAAAGGTTCAATTTCTTCGGTAAGAGGAGAGTCAAGTCCCAACCTTTCACCCCATTTTGGACCAAAGCTATTTTGAATGGTTTTTAGACCTTAAAACCCTCTCATTCAAAACATTTTTGAAATAAAATTCCTACGATGTTCCAACGCTCGCATTTTGTTAAATGTTGCGCTTTTCGGTAAACCGAGCAAGGACAAAGTGGAAATGAATGAAAGAGAGATGAAATCTTTGAAAAATCTTTCAAAACACCTTACTTAGGGGTTTGGAGTTGAAGAAAAGAAGAGAAGAGGGAAGAAACCCAGTTGGGGGAGAAAATGGGCATGGACTGTTAAGAGAGAGTCGAGTAGCCCTCGCCAAATCGGGCCTATTCATTTGCATACTGGGAATCAAGCTATGAGGCCATCACTGTTGGAAAGCTTACTTCCGGGGCTTCATTTTGCACTCAAGAATCTCCTAAAGCCAATTCCGGACGGGGGAGATATTGTTGATTGAAGTAGGGCATCACTTCGGTTGAACCGAATCTGCGCGGCTTCACCAAAATAGGCATAACTTTTTTCACAAGAGTAATTTTAATGCTAGGTTTGCGCCATTGGAAAGATAACTTTCGGGGCTTCAATTTGGACACCTGGCCGACCACCTTTGGACTTCCCAATCACTGGACGGACACCTTTCTTTCCGGCAGACCCATTTTTTGTCCTGAAAAACCAGAAAAAGTAGCAGGCCGACCATAAAAGGTGGTCGGCCGACCACTTATGCCCAGAAAGCCCAAAATTGATAGATATTCTCCTTTTAGCTATCTTCCACAACCTCCAATTGTCCTTAAATGAGATATTTTCGAGCCAACTCTGAGGTTTGCCATATATGAGTTATATCTCTCATTTTTCAAACACAATCTTCCTAAGCAAGTTTTGGGAGCTTCTCACTCTAAAAAAAACCCTCTCTCTCTAGAAATTCCAGAGCCAAATCTCAGCCTCTCTCTCCTTCTCTTGCCTTGGTGTGCATAGCAAGAGCTATACTTGGAGATATACCTCTCCTTTGCGTAGGCACCCTTGATCAAACTCAACTACCATTGGGCTGAGGTTCTTTGAGGATCATTTTGAGCTCCAAAATCTGGTTTTAGCTCAGAGTTTGGACCCCTTTTGCTGCTGGAGTTCTTGGCTACAAGGGTAACATACTTTTTCCCTCTTTTGGTCTTCATTTTGCTCCTTATTTTTGCCATACTTGAAAGCATTTCTGGAATTTTTACTGAAAAGTGTCATATTTTGAGCTCTTCTTGAATATTGTATAAGGACACTTTTCTGTTTGAGGTCTCCTACATCCTTGTATGCTTTATCCCTCTTTGCAGGCCTATTTTGCATCATATCTTAGTCCTACTTGTGAGCATTTTCGAGATTTTCTATAAACTGTAGAGTGACTTATTTTGAGCCTCTCTTAAACTTTGTTTAAGGGCACTTTGCTGTTTGAAGTCATCTACTTCCTTGTTTGTTCAATCTCTCTTTTAGGGATATTTTTGCATCCTATTTTAGCCTTAATTGTGAACATTTTCGAGATTTGTCATAAACTGAAAAAGATCTTGTTTTAATCTCCTCTTCAAGTTTGGTTAAGGTCTCTTTTCTGTTTGGGGTCATCTTCCCCCTATACATGCTTCATCTCTTCATGATTAGGGTTATGCATTAGAGCACTTGCATTGGCCATGGTTTGGCCCCTTAGCCACTGAAATCCAGTATATTTTCAGTGGCTTAGATGTATTTTTGAGGGCCAAAATTAGAGGGGGGTGACCCCCTCTCTCCTTGTCTTATTTGGTGGTCTTTTGGGCCTTCCAAAGGGACCCTATTTTGCATGCATTGAAGTCATGTTTCAGGCCTCATTCTGTGAGTTTTGAGGTCTTCCTTGGCTCTATCCAAGGCCCTTTTGGCCATATTTTATGTCTATAATGCATGTGTAGAGCAATCCCATTCAAGGCCTTTCAAAGGAGCCTTTCTTTGCATGTTTCCTAGACCCATTTCAGGGCCAATTTGGTGAGTTTTAGGGATTTCATATTTGATTTCCAGAGTTGGTTTTGCCATGCAAAGTATCTATCTTGTATGTGCTTAACAACCCCTTGCATGGCCCTCCAAAGAAGCCCCTCATTTTTTGCATGCATTAGCTGCATTTCAGTGATTATTTGGGCATATTTTGGCATGTTTTATTTACTGTTTTTGGCTGGTTTGATGAGTTCTCATATGCTTCATATACATGCCATGTAAACCATGCTTGCTAGCCAATGTTGCATGCTATTTTAGTCCATCATGTTAGCATCTTTTGGCCATGCTTTAAACTAAAAATGTGCATGTTTTAGGACTGCCTTGGCTCTGTCTTTGTGCTTCATAGTCAAAAAATGCATGCTTTGTATAGCTATAAGTCAATACATATGCCTAGTTTTGAGTTTCGGGGCTCATCTCATGCATCGGGTACCATGTTTCCATCTTTCGGGACCTTTTAGCATCATGTTTCAGTGCTGGAATTTACATGTTTGAATGCCATGCTTCATCCTTGCCATGCCTTGTTAGAGTTGCATGTTGTGCCTTAGGTTCGGTCCTCGGTTTGCATGCATGTGTGCACGCATTTCGGTAGTCTCATTTTCATCTTATGGCCGCTGATGTGAGTGTGGCTGAAGTCTACTCATATTGGTGTAAGCCCATATCGCATTGCGTATGCCATTTTAGTCCATAGCATTGTGTATGCTAGGTTGTATGTTAGAGCATTGTGTATGTCATGTTACATCGAGCATCGTGTATACCATTTCATAGCATTGAGCATGCTAGGTTGCATATTAGTCGCATTGTATATGCCATCTCATTTGCATTGTGTTTGGGATAGGAGTTAGCCCAAGCACGGGAAACGAGGGACGTTTCGTACTCCGAGTGATGGAACGTGTCTCAATTTCCGGTCACCGACACTCCGGATTAACCATGATGGAGTCTCGATCCTGTTGTGTTTTTATGTGCATTCATTTCATATTGAGTTGTGCAATTCGACTCCTCGGCCATCATGCATCGAGATGCGTAATTGGTGGCACGAGGATCGAGGTATGCATACATATGTGAAAATACTTTGCCATGCTCCTTTCTTGCTCTCTGTTGCAGCAAATCAGAAACCAACAGTCTTTTGGAGATTCGCGCAATATTCCGGGCTTAATTGTAAACAGAGGCTAATCGGGGCATCGCAATGGATTTCTGCGCAAGGCAACTCAAGCATGCATCATTCATCATTTGGAACAGAGCTGAGGCGGTCCATAGATTTGCGTGCTAGTTTACTGCTTTCCTAGTTAAATTTGTTAATTAATTAGGGTTTTGTACTTATTTGGATTGTATTATTTATTCGGACCCTCCGCGCGAGGGCAATGTTGTAATAAGTGTGCGTGTGTGTGATGTATGTCTTCCAACCCACGTCTTTCTCCCTTTTTTACCAGCTTATGATGGTTAGATTAGGGCATGTTTCAATTAGCATACAGTATGATAGCATGTTTGCATTCATTCATCTGTCTTGCATGCACCGGGCTCAGTGCATCATGTTCACTGCATTATACTTCAATTCCAAGTTGAATACATGTTAGCTGTAGCATTTCATATGCCATGTTTAGAATAGCCGAGCCTATCTTAGTTGCATTTTGCATGTGTTGCATTAGGCATTTCTGTATAGTTAGGATCATGCATGGATTTCTAACATAGCTTCTGCTTTGGCTTGGAGTACTCGGTAAGTGCTTATGCTTTAGCATCCTTGCATGTGTGTGAGTGACTGCCATGATAGCATGCTTACCATGAGGCTATATGTAACACGCCCGCGAGGGACCTCGGCTACAGTTCGGACTCCCCTCTTTTTTTGTTGCGGTTCTAAATCTGAACCAAAGAGTCCAACTCTGGCAAATCGTTTTGAGAAAAAACAGATTTTGAAAAGAAGTGCCAAATATGGACTGCTTTGCCAGATACAGAGTCGCCACCTAAATATTTTTAATGGGGAAATTTAGGAAACCCTGACTCGGTGCCGAAGGCCACGTGTCCGTCATCACCAAAGTTGTCTTGGCTCGGGAGCTTGGGTACGATCGGGGAAGGTCAGCTATGAATGCATGCTTTGTATAGCTATAAGTCAATACATGTGCCTAGTTTTGAGTTTCGGGGCTCATCTCATGCATCGGGTACCATGTTTCCATCTTTCGGGACCTTTTAGCATCATGTTTCAGTGCTGGAATTTACATGTTTGAATGCCATGCTTCATCCTTGCCATGCCTTGTTAGAGTTGCATGTTGTGCCTTAGGTTCGGTCCTCGGTTTGCATGCATGTGTGCACGCATTTCGGTAGTCTCATTTTCATCTTATGGCCGCTGATGTGAGTGTGGCTGAAGTCTACTCATATTGGTGTAAGCCCATATCGCATTGCGTATGCCATTTTAGTCCATAGCATTGTGTATGCTAGGTTGTATGTTAGAGCATTGTGTATGTCATGTTACATCGAGCATCGTGTATACCATTTCATAGCATTGAGCATGCTAGGTTGCATATTAGTCGCATTGTATATGCCATCTCATTTGCATTGTGTTTGGGATAGGAGTTAGCCCAAGCACGGGAAACGAGGGACGTTTCGTACTCCGAGTGATGGAACGTGTCTCAATTTCCGGTCACCGACACTCCGGATTAACCATGATGGAGTCTCGATCCTGTTGTGTTTTTATGTGCATTCATTTCATATTGAGTTGTGCAATTCGACTCCTCGGCCATCATGCATCGAGATGCGTAATTGGTGGCACGAGGATCGAGGTATGCATACATATGTGAAAATACTTTGCCATGCTCCTTTCTTGCTCTCTGTTGTAGCAAATCAGAAACCAACAGTCTTTTGGAGATTCGCGCAATATTCCGGGCTTAATTGTAAACAGAGGCTAATCGGGGCATCGCAATGGATTTCTGCGCAAGGCAACTCAAGCATGCATCATTCATCATTTGGAACAGAGCTGAGGCGGTCCATAGATTTGCGTGCTAGTTTACTGCTTTCCTAGTTAAATTTGTTAATTAATTAGGGTTTTGTACTTATTTGGATTGTATTATTTATTCGGACCCTCCGCGCGAGGGCAATGTTGTAATAAGTGTGCGTGTGTGTGATGTATGTCTTCCAACCCACGTCTTTCTCCCTTTTATTTACCAGCTTATGATGGTTAGATTAGGGCATGTTTCAATTAGCATACAGTATGATAGCATGTTTGCATTCATTCATCTGTCTTGCATGCACCGGGCTCAGTGCATCATGTTCACTGCATTATACTTCAATTCCAAGTTGAATACATGTTAGCTGTAGCATTTCATATGCCATGTTTAGAATAGCCGAGCCTATCTTAGTTGCATTTTGCATGTGTTGCATTAGGCATTTCTGTATAGTTAGGATCATGCATGGATTTCTAACATAGCTTCTGCTTTGGCTTGGAGTACTCGGTAAGTGCTTATGCTTTAGCATCCTTGCATGTGTGTGAGTGACTGCCATGATAGCATGCTTACCATGAGGCTATATGTAACACGCCCGCGAGGGACCTCGGCTACAGTTCGGACTCCCCTCTTTTTTTGTTGCGGTTCTAAATCTGAACCAAAGAGTCCAACTCTGGCAAATCGTTTTGAGAAAAAACAGATTTTGAAAAGAAGTGCCAAATATGGACTGCTTTGCCAGATACAGAGTCGCCACCTAAATATTTTTTAATGGGGAAATTTAGGAAACCCTGACTCGGTGCCGAAGGCCACGTGTCCGTCATCACCAAAGTTGTCTTGGCTCGGGAGCTTGGGTACGATCGGGGAAGGTCAGCTATGAGCACCCCCTTTCGCCCTGTCCGAAGACCGACCTCTACTAACCATGATATCCGATTTTGAAAACGTTATGTATTCTTATTCCGGTTATTAGCCTAGAATTACTATGTTATGCGTACAGCAAACAAGTATAGACTAGATTGCCTAATTTGGAAACAAGCATTGCATATCCGTTTGTTTTGAAAAACGCTTTGGAATTTGCTACTCGCAAATAGGCTAAAACACGGATTTCAACGAGTTTTTCCAACTCAAACAATCCAACCTTCACCCACAGGCATTCAAACAGTTTATCTCATATAAGCATTAGCCTCATGGTAATCATGCTATTATGGCAACATTCACACGCATGCGATATGCTAAAGCGTAAAAACTCACCTAGTACTCCAAGCCAAAACAGAAACTAGTTAGTAATCATATGCATGATCCTGGTTCATGTTAAGTGGCTAATGCAACGCAAGCAAGGGTGTAATCTAGACAGGCTCGGCTATCCTAAGCATGGCATGTGAAATGCTACAAGTAACAAGTATTCAATTTGGAAATTGAAATACAATGCAGTTAGAGTGATGTACCGAGCCCGGTGCATGTAAGACAAATGTATGGATGCACGCATGCATTGCATAAGGTATGCTAATTTTAAATATGCCCTAATCTACCATCATAAGCAGGTAAATAAAAGGGAAGAAAGAAGTGGGGGTTGGAAGACATACACACCACTCACACACACTTATTACAAATGTGCCCTCGCCCGGAGGGACCAAATAAATGTTACAGATTAATTAACTACGCAAGCTAATTAAATATTACAGATCAATTAAATTAACTAAACAAATTAATTAATCTAATTAAAACAGTAAAGCCCTCGGGAAACGGGTCAGATGCAGCGCATGCTCGGGACTTGCTCGGAATCGCACTGCCATGCATAGTTTGCCTCTGTTTTCCCTGCTTTGCTTCTCTGAAAACTGCCAAAGTCTCAGGAATGCCTCTCAGGACACTGAGGGATACCACCGGCTAAGTAGAATTACCACCAGCAATAGGATGTGGCCATCGGCACAAAATGAATCCATCGATTGATGACTTCCTGCCGGCCGGCATAAAATGTTGCCGGTCGGCAAACAATGCCTGCAGAACCTGCAACTCACAGCAGCAGAGGGCAAAACTTGCATGGCAATACAATTCAAACAATGTATGCACCAATCATGCCCCCTATCATGTTTGTGACTCAAAGGGGTATGTGCCTCGATTCTCGGGCCACCAATCACGCATTTCCATGCATGATGGCCTAAAGAATCAAGTGTGCACTTTCATGTCAAATGAAATGCAAACCAATCAAACAAAACAAGGCCCAATTCCTATCACCAAATCAAGGAACAAGGCATGCATGCAAGATGCAATGCAACCTAGGCATGCAAGCTAAGGATGCAACATGGCATGGCAAGGCACTTATGTAAGCATACAAGCAAACATGAGGCAATGCAAACTAATGAAAAGATGGGCTTAAACATGAATTAGGCAACTCTAAATAGGCCCAAAATCAGTGGCCAAAGTGCTCAAATATGGGGGCTAAACACACATGCACACATGCACATGTGATGGTCCAAACTTTAAGCATTAAACAAGCAACTTTCAAGCACACTTGAAAGGGGATATCATGGATAATTAGCATACAATATAAGCTCTAAAAATCATGCTAGAATGTGGTGCCGAACCAACTCAAATGAAGCAAACATTAGCATGCAAATGGCCCAAATACTTGAAGCAAGGTAATGAAGCTTTGAAGCACACTTAGCATAACAAACATGGCATGCACTAAACAACTAAAAAAAGATTTTTAGCATGTTAAAACAAGGCCAAGGGACCACTTAGATGGCATCTAAGTGGCTCAAATATGAAGGCTCTTTCAAGAAGCATATAACACATGCTCAAGAGGCAACAAAGAGACGACCAAGGCAAGCATACAAGCATGTCTTAAGGACTGAAATGGCATGAGAAATGGTGCCAAACCACCAAATCAAAGCAAGCAAAGCATGCTATACACTTACATACTTAAGGCCAACAAGCCCAAAATGCAAAGAAGCTATATAATGCATGTCATGGCCGACCAAAATGGCTAGGGACAGACCTCAAACATAGCAAAATAAACATGAAAGCTTCATGAAACCAAGCCTAAAGCATGTTAGAATGATGGTTTACAACCTAAGGCATATTAAGGTAACAACAAGGCATTACAAGGTAGGTATGCAAGGCATGCATGGTGTACCGAAACCAACACACAACAATGTTATATTAAAGCAATATAAACATAAAATGCAGCCAAGGCATGACCAATAAACACTCAAACATAAGTTCCCTTAAGAGACCAAAAAGGGGCCCTTTCAAGGACAATAAGGGGAGGGGGTGGCCCTCCCATTTTTAAGACTTCAAGGCACCATCTCCACCACTGAAATCCCTCAAGATTTCAGTGGTGAAGAGGCCCAAACATCGAAGTCTCGAAACTTGCACAAAATAGCACAAAAAGGAGCCTTACAAGGCTTAAGGGTGGTCAAACACACCCAAACCACAAAACACTCTTAACAAACAATCAAGAGAGCCTAAAAACAAAACTTTTTTATGTTATACACTAAATACAAAAACAGCTCTAAGATAGGTAGAAATAGGATACAAAAATGGGGTAAAAAGGACTAGTTTCTTACCCTTGAAACCTTTCTTCAACAATGGTGATCTTGTTGCCTCCTTAAGCTTCAATCCAGTCAAAAATAGCAAGAACAAGCCCTTAGAACCTCAGTAGCCAAAGGAAGGTGAAGCACTAGGTGTTTGTGTGCAATAATATGGACTAAAACACCTAGAACATAAAGAGAGAAAAAGAGATATAGGAGATATGTATCAACCCTAACCCTAAAACCATAGCTTCTCTCTGTGTTTTTTCCTCTCCAAAATTCTCTAACCTCAATGCCAAGAGAAGAGACCCCTCTCTTATAGGCAACAAACTTGTAAATCTTATACAACAAGCTTACAAGGAGGGCATCCCTCCATACACGTGTATGGAGGGGAACCAAATGCCATACAGCTGTCCTAAAATATCTGCAAAAGCAGATGAATAGTAGTCGGCTGGCCAAAAATGTCATTTTGACAAAAATGGCTGCCGACCGGCAACAAAGAGTGCCGACCGGCCACATATATTGCCGGTGGCCTCTAGCCACTGCCGGTGGTGTGTGGGGATGCCTCACAAGGCATTCCCTGCCCCTCCAAGGCAAAACACAAGTGTTTGATGCAAAACCAGACACAAAACGGTCGAGTTCGGAGATCCTGAGGCAAGGCACGTAGCCGAGACTTCCGGGAACTCCAAACGAACACAAACATGGATGATCACCGGGTGTTCAAACGGTGACGTCCAAGTCTTGAGGACGGTCAAAAATGGGGTGTCTACACTATATGCTTATGTGATATAACTGCCTGAATGCCTGTGGGTGAAGGTTGGGTTATTTGGATTGGGATAATGCATCAACCGTGAGTTTTAAGCCCACTAGATAGTGGCAAAACCATGTTTTCTAAGCCCCCCTGAGGGTGGCAAATCCACATTTTAGCCTACTTGCGAGTAGCAAACTGTTTTCAAAACAAACATGAGATGTTTTGTTCCAATTCAGGCGATCCGGTCTATACTTGTATGCTGTGCACATCACATAGTAAATCTAGGCTAATAACCGGAATAAGAACGCATAATGTTTTCAAAACTAGATATCATGGTTAGTAGAGGCCGATCTTTGATCGGGCGAGCGGGGGTGCTCACGAAGTGACCTTCCCCAATCGTACCCAAGTTCCCGAGCCGAGGCAACTTTGGTGATGACGGACACGTGGCCTTAGGCACGAGTCAGGGTTTCCTAAATTCCCCCAAAATAAAATATTTAGGTGGCGACTCTGTATCTGGCAAAGCAGTCCATGTTTGGCACTTCTTTCAAAAAAATATGTTTTCAAAACGATTTGCCGGATTTGGACTCTTTGATGATTCATCGGTCTTGCATTGCACTCTGCGAGATTAGATACAGGACCGTGACATTGAGTCCTGAACTGTAGTGAGCCCAAATGAACAGAGCGGGATTTCCCTCCTGGGACGTTCGGGGACGTCTACAGTTTCTGGCGACTCCACTGGGGATTTAGAGAACTTGACTCGAACTCATGATATCTTGTTTTGACTACACTTATGTGTTTCTTTGCATTGCATGTGCATTGGTGCGCCTAGGACACAGTGTTTGCCATCTGCTATTCCTGAGCGGTTTGTCAGAGGCTGCGTGCCATAAGGCTTACCGGTTACGGGCTCTGCCAGTATGGGAACACAAACCCCGGTTTTTACCGAGGCACCCTTTTGACCATTCGACCTAGTGCATATTCGGAATCCATAGTGACCATTCCAAACTAGGGCAGGTTGCTTACCCGATTGTAGGTTGTTTGAAACCGCTGCGTGCGTAGTGAAACCCTAGCTCCTGACAAAATAGGACAGGGAAATCTTACCCCAACATAGGGGTGTTTTGGCTCTCACTTATCTGTTATGTGCTTTTAGAGTGCGTCTCTACAGGGAATGCATGCATGTATCAGTTTACAAGTTTGGGCATCAGGTCTGCGGGCATCAATTCAGTATTTTTTGGGATTCAGTTTACCTGAGGGTATCAGTTTACGGGCAGAATTTTGTAGGGGCACAGTCATTCAGCTCTGCTCATATGGGTTATCGTGAAATCAGGCTGAGATACTGTCTGTTTTCTCTTTTGCTAGGTAGTCTTGGAACCATAGCTTCAGAAGGCTCCAATATCCCCCGGGTACACCGAACTTGTGTTGATAGACTTTGTCGGGTCAGAGATTCAGTTCAAGGGCAATCAGTGTTCCTTTACCAGAGGCAGGGTGAAAAGGTCGGTCAGGCACAGACCACCAGTACAGCAGCTACCAGCTCAGTGGTCTTTGAACAGCCAGGTTGATATTTCTGGGTCTACTGCAGAGATAGATATACTGGTGGTTCAATCAGATCAGGACAGTATGTCAGGCTTAGAAGAGATGGTGCGCCAACTCCAGGATAGTATGAAGGCCATGCAGCAAGACGCTGTCCGTCAAGCAGAATTTGCCAAGCAACAGGCCGTGGTCATAGCCCAACAGGCAGAGACAATTACCAGGTTAGAGCAGCAAACTGGAGTATCTACTTCACACCAGGCTCCTCCCCCACCAAGAGTTTCCATACTCGGGGAGGCAACCCACGTCCAAGATGATACGGACATTCCAGGCGGGCCAGCTCCGCCCCCGGTTCTACCCCAGCTATCTAAAACACCCACCAACCTACCAGACTCCCCCTTTGATGTTGAGACGGACCCCACAACATTGAAAGTAAGCAAGCTTGAGAAATTGTTCAAAAAGTCTCAAGGGGCCCACTCTATTCCTGATATAGAAGATGTTTATACCGACTAAGTGGTGACCTTGCCGGAACGGTTTAAAATGCCGCATATCGATCGATTCGATGGCTCTGAAGACCCAATGGTGCACCTCCAACTGTTTTCTGATATCTTAAGGCCAATGGGTTTGACCACAGCCCAGAAATTGTCACTATTCGGCCGAACCTTGTCTGGGATAGCCGCAATCTGGTATGCAAAATTGGAGAACTCTGTGAAACAGAACTGGGAAGAGCTGGCTGAGGCCTTTATTGCTCAATACTCCTACAACACACAGATTGAGGTCACAACTCGTGATCTCGAAGTCACCCGCCAAGAACCAAATGAGGGTTTCTCAGAGTTCATGACGAGATGGAGAGCAAAGGCCTCAATGATGACTATAAGACCTTCCGATAAAGATCAGATCAGGATGATTGTTCGGAATTTGCATGGCAAGTTGCTGCAAAAGATGGTTGTTCTACCTCTGTTTACCTTTCCAGCCCTTCATGAAATGGGGGTTCAAATCGAGGATGCCATCAGACAAGGGATCTTTGCAGAAGATAATGAGCCTTTGAAGAGGAATGTTGCTCGCAGTTCCAATGCTACTACTGATGGTAGCACAGTGTAACACGTCCGCGAGGGACCTCACGGGTTACAGTTCGGACTCAATTTGTTGTCACGGTTCTAAATCTCGAACCAAAGAGTCCAAATCTGGCAAATCGTTTTGAGAAAACAGATTTTTGAAAAGAAGTGCCAAACATGGACTGCTTTTCCAGATAAAGAGTCGCCACCTAAATATTTTTTTAATGGGAAAATTTAGGAAACCCTGACTCGGTGCCAAAGGCCACGTGTCCGTCATCACCAAAGTTGTCTCGGCTCGGGAGCTTGGGTACGATCGGGGAAGGTCAGCTATGAGCACCCCCTCTCGCCCGGTCCGAAGACCGGCCTCTACTAACCGTGATATCTTGTTTTGAAAACGTTATGTGTTCTTGTTCCGGTTATTAGCCTAGAATTACTATGTTATGCGCACAGCAAACAAGTATAGACCAAATCGCCTAAATTGGAAACAAGCATTGCATATCCGTTTGTTTTGAAAATGCTTTGGAATTTGCTACTCGCAAGTAGGCTAAAACACGGATTTCAATGAGTTTTTCCAACTCAAACAATCCAACCTTCACCCACAGGCAATCAAACAGTTTATCTCACATAAGCACTTAGCCACATGGTAATCATGCTGTCATGTTAACATTCACACGCATACGAGATGCTAAAGCATAAATACTTACATTGTACTCCATGCCAAAACAATAAACTAGTTAGCAAACATGCATGCCCTAGTTCATGTTAAGTGACTAATGCAGCACATGCAAGGATGCAGTTAGAGTAGGCTCGGCTAACCCTAAAATGGCATGTGAAATGCTACAATTATCACGTATTCAATTTGGAATTGAAAATACAATGCAGTTTGTATGATGTACCGAGCCCGGTGCATGCTAGACAAATGCATGGATGCACGCATGCATTGCATGAGGTATGCTAATTAAATATGCCCTAATTTACCATCATAAGCAGGTAAATGAAAGGGAGAAAGAAGTGGAGGTTGGAAGACATACACACCACTCACACACACTTATTACAAATGTGCCCTCACACGGAGGGACCAAAAGAATAATACAAATTAATTAGCTACGCAAGCTAATTAAATATTACAAATTGCCTAATTAGTTA
The DNA here is from genome assembly GCA_030407325.1 of Camellia japonica. Classification (NCBI taxonomy): domain Eukaryota; kingdom Viridiplantae; phylum Streptophyta; class Magnoliopsida; order Ericales; family Theaceae; genus Camellia; species Camellia japonica. The sequence goes on from JAPPVO010000014.1 coordinate 44,359,329, forward strand.
ACAACTAGCTAAACTAGGAAAAACAGTAAACCGCCTCGGGAGGAGAGCCTGATGCAACGCATGCTCGGGTCCTGTTCGGAATTGCACTGCCATGCATAGTCTGCCTCTGTTTTCCCTGCTCTGCCCCTCCAAAGACTGCCAAAGCTTCAGGGATGTCTCCCTGGACATTGGGGGACACCACCGACTGAGTAGAGTAGCCACCGGCAGCTAGATATGGCCATCGGCTGGAAATGAGGCTATCGGCCACCAATACATTGCCGGTCGGCACTAAATATTGCCGGCCGGCCAAGAATGCCTGCAGAACCTGCAATTGACAGCAGCAGAGGGTAAGGCATAGCATGGCAATACAATTCAAGCAATGTATGCACCAATCATGCCCCTTATCATGTTTGTGACTCAAAGGAACATGTGCCTCGATTCTCGGACCACCAATCACGCATTTCCATGCATGATGGCCCAAAGAATCAAGCATGCACTTTCATGTCAAATGAAATGCAATGCAAATAAACAAACCAAAGCCCAATCCCTATCACTAATCAAGGGACAAAGCATGCATGCAAGATGCAATGCAACCTAGGCATGCAAGCTAAGGATGCAACATGAGCATATGAACAAACAATGCACACTAGGCATGCAACCTAAGCAAACAAGCATGTGAGACATGCAAACTAACCAAGCATGCAAGATGCAACTAAATATGTTAATATGCAAGGCTTGCAACATGTAAGCAACTTGACCAAAGAAGAATGCATGCCAAATATGAAGGGTTCCGAGCATGCAACAACATAAGATAGGCCAAGTATGTGACAACACACGAGGTAAGCATGGAAACAAGCAAATAATGGACTTAAACATGACTTGGGCAGCCCTAACTAGGCCCAAAATCAGTGGCCAAAACCATGGAAATGAAGGCCAAAATGCAAACAAACATGCAAGCACTCATGATCCAACACTTAGGCATATAAAGGCAACTCTTAAGCACACTTAAAGAGACCAAACAATAGACAATTAGCATGCAATGAAAAGCTTTAAAATCATGTTATAAGAGGTGCCAAACCAACTTAAACAAGGCAAACATTAGCATGCAAATGGTCCAAGTACTTGAGGCAAGCCAAGAGGCTTAGACCAAGGTTAAACTCACCAAGCCTCACAAGGCTAAGGGGACTTCAAACAGGTCAAAAGAAGGCTTGAACAAAGCCAAGGGTGCCCCTAGATGGCATCTAAGTGGCTCAAGTCCAAAGGCATATACAATGGCCAAAACAAGGAGCACAAGGCACAACCTTTTAAAGCAACAAAGAGACAACCAAGGCAAGCATACAAGCATGTCTTAAGGACTGAAATGACATGGAAAATGGTTTCAAACCATTGAAAATGATGCAAGCAAAGCATGCTACACATTCACATACTTGAGGCCAACAAGCCACAATACAAAGGAGCTATACTAAGCATGCCAAGATCGACCCAAGCAACTATGGACAGACCTAAAACATGGCAAAATAAGCACAAAACCTTCGCAAGGCTAAGCCTAAAACATGCTAGAACAAAGGCTAATAACCTAAGGCAGATTAAGGCAATAACATGGCATTACATGGTAGGTATGCTAAGCATGCATGGCGTACCAAAACCAACTTAAAACCATGTTATATTATGACAATATAAGCATGAAAAACAGCCATGGCATGGTCAACAAATATTCAAACATGATGCTCCCTCAAGAGGCCAAAATGGGTCCTTTTCAAGGACAACAAGGAGAGGGGGTGGCCCTCTCCTTCTTGAGACTTCAAAGCACCATCCTTACCACTGAAATCCCTCAAGATTTCAGTGGTGAGGAGGCCCAGGCACCAAAGTCTCGGAGCTCACCAAAAATAGCACAAAAAAGAGCCTTACAAGGCCTAAGGGTGGTCAAGCACCTCCAAACCACAAAACACTCTTAACAAACAATCAAGAGGGCTAAAAAACAGAACTTTTTTGTATTATACACTAAGCACAAAAACAGTTCTAAGATGGGTAGAAAAGCAATGCAAAAATGGGGTAAAAAGGACTAGTTTCTTACCCTTGAAGCCTTTCTTCAACAATGGTGATCTTGTTGCTCCTTTAAGCTTAAATCCAGCCAAGAACACTAAGAACAAACCTCTGGTCCTTCAAAAGCCAAGGAAAGGTGAAAGACTAGGTGCTTATGTGCAATAGTATGGACAAAAGCACCTAGAACACAAAAGAGAGAAAAAGAGAGATAGAATAGTTACAACTTTCTAACCCTAGAACCAGAGCTCTCCTCTGTGTTTTTCTCACAAAATTCTCTAACCCTAATGCCAAGAGAAGACCCCTTCTCTTATAGGCAAACAATCTTGTAAAGCTTGTTCAACAAGCTTACAAGAGGAGCATCCCTCCATACACGTGTATGGAGGGGAACAAAATGCCACACAGCTGTCCTAAAATATCTGCAAAAAGCAGATGAACAGTAGTCGGCTGCTCAAAATTGCCATTTTGACAAAATTGATGGCCGGTCGGCCAAAAAGAGTGCCGGCCGGCAATATACATTGCCGGTGGACACAAACAACAGCCGGTGGCCTCTAGCCATGGCCGGTGATGTGTGGGGATGCCTCACAAGGCATTCCCTGCCCCTCCAAGGCAAAACACAAGTGTTTGGTGCAAAACCAGACACAAAACAGTTGAGTTCGGAGATCCTGAGGCAAGGCGCGTAGCTGAGACCTCCGGGAACTCCAAACGAACACAAACATGGATAATCACCGAGTGTTCCAACGGTGACGTCCAAGTCTTGAGGACGGTCAAAAATGGGGTGTCTACACACAGCTGCGAAATGCTCAGAAGTAGACACTATCACCACTTCCCTCAATGACCAAAAACCAACCACTTCAATTCGGCCCCAAGCCTGAAAATTCCATCCTCTTTACATGAGTCTCTCCCAAGCTTTGAAAAAGCTGCAAGAAGAAGGGCACCTAGAACTCCTAGAACCCCAACCCCTTCCAAACCCTCTTCCAACAAGATATGACCTATCTAAATACTGTGCCTATCATCAACAACACGGTCATGATACGAACCGTTGCATCCGCCTCCGTCATAAGATTCAGGATCTTATTGACGAAGAGACCCTAGCTCCACCCAAAGGACCTCAGGTTAGTACTGACTCGTCACCTCCCCACCTCAACCTCATCCATACACTACCATCCACCTTCGACCCCAGCATATACATCACCCCAGCCCATCTACCCAAGCCTGAGGTGTTCATTCCAGAAAGCATGGACTTATGCATGATGGATGCACCTAGACCCCAATCATCTCAAACCCGTGAGCCCACTACTTCTGAGCTAAAGAGAATGATCGAAGATCTTCAAAGAACTGTGACAGATCTAGCCTCTGGGACATTGGCTCCATCATCGACCACAGCACATGCTAGGAGTTTCACGACAAAAGGCTCCCCAATCTTGGGACTGGCTGCATTTGAAGAAAGCCAAACCCTTGGCAAAGGGGAAGCAGGTGGTAAGAACAAGGTAGGGGCAAGCATTGGTCCCCATGAACACCTTCAACGGGCTATTGAGGCTTTGAAGGCCGAAGGACTAAACAAACAGCAAGTGCTTGCAGTGGTTGCAAAAACTGTGGATGATACTTTTGCCACTCAAGTTGAGGGTAGTCTGAATCAAGGGGCAAGCCGAGACAAGAGATGTTGTACCAGAAACACCCCTTTCAGCTCCAATCCTACACTCAGAAGAGATCATCAAAAGTCAGCACCTACTGACCCTTTCGCCGGTACATCCAACACAACCAGCTCACAACCTGCCAAATACCCACCTCGGGGCCAGAGGGTGTTCACCCCACTTGACATGTCTCTGTCAACGGCCCTGAGGGTCCTGATCGAAAAAGGGCATCTGAAGCCCCTGGAGCCACGGCCATTACTGAATAAATTCTTCTCTCCCACAACCCGGCGAAGTACTGTGTCTTTCATCAACAAGCTGGCCATGACACTAACATGTGTCTTCGTCTTCACCATGAAATACAAGATCTGATTGATAAAAAGGTCATCTTCGCATCAGGTCCTGCAAAGTCTATCGGCACTGGATCGGTAAACTTGGGGGATAATGTGACCATGTGATCGGGGGATGAACCGTCTGTGGATGGCACTCAGTTTACTCCAGATATGGTGGATGGCATGCACTGTTTTGAGCACATTTGCGAATCTTGTTAATTTGTACTTTCTGACTTGGGTATTGGGTCAGTCTTGTTGTTTGTACAAAGTCAGTCTTTTCTTACTGAGTCAGTTGGGTCTGTCTTGTTGTACCGAGTCAGTCCTATTTTGTTGGAGTCGGGTGATTTCAGGGGTGTTACCTCGGACATCACTATCTTGTTTTGTGTTTGTCTTTTCATTTTGTCTTGAGTCTGTTTCTGCCACGGAGCCAGTTGTGCCAACAGATCTGAAATGAAACAGTAATAATTTTCGCACTCTTGTGTTTGCCTCTGCTGTGTGCTAGTTGTGTCGGGATTTGAATGAAATGGCAGTGCATTCCACCTGCTCTCTTGTGCCTTGAAATTATTGCATTGACCTAAGTTTTTCAAAACTTTTTGAACACTGCAGTGAAAACGAAGAGGAAGGAATTCCTCGGGATTTGCAAAAATTTGATCAATTGAGAGAAAGAGGGGCGTGCTAAGCCCTTAATGAATGAAATCATGCTTGTTAATGTGAGTACTGAGAAAGATCCTGGCATGATCTAGATTGGTTTCACATCGTCTTCCGCGCGAGCGATTAGTCACTTTCTTAAAAGATTTCAAAAAAATGTTTTTGCGCGATCCTACGAAGACTTGTGTGGAATCGCTCTTGAGATTGTGCAGCCTAAGATTGCTTTCGGCCTCGAGACTCGATCCCTCACTTTCAAAACCTTGGACCTGAGTTCAGAGTGTTCAACGGTCAACCGCAATGTGAGGCCTGTGACGCCAGATTTGAAGCAGCCCGCGAACTAGGCGCAGGGAAGTCAGATCAAGAAGATCAGATGTCGTCAAAAGAAGCTTGCAAAGCTAGATTAGAAGCACCCCTCGAACTAGGGGCAAAAGATGCCAGATTGTGCTCGAAGAGCCGAAGATGGATCATTCCACAAATCAATGAAGATCGGCAAGAATGCCAAACCCCAGAAGGGGGGAAAGAAAAAAGTTTTGCTAAAGGACAGCCGAGTTCCTATCCACAACACTAGGGGCAAATTCAGCCCCCCATTGGATGGACTCCTGCGTCGTCAGCAAACAGCAGTCATTCTCCTGGATTCAGATGACTTCAAGATCTCAAAACCATTTGACATGGACAAAGCTACACTTTTACCCTTGAGAGGCTCGCTGGGCCGAAAACCCGGAAGGGCGGCCCAGGCAAAAGTTAGAGCAAGAAAAGAACAAAAAGAACAAAAAAAGAAAAGAACAAAAAAAAAGAAAAAAAAAGAGAAAATGCAAAGAAAAGGACAAAAAGAAAATAAAAAAAGAAATGAAATGAAAAGAAAGATTTGAAAAAGAAAAAAAAGAGGCAAAAAAAAAAAAAGAATCGAAAGAAGAAAAACAAAGCTCGCAAGGTTGAAAACCCGCAACGGGCGCCTTGGCAAAAGTTAGAGCATAAAAGGAGAGGTTAAATACCCGAGTATACCTTAACCCCGAGCTACGTAAGGCTTGATTCCCATCTTTGGGATACGTAGGCAACTTCGTTCTGAAGTCCAGCCATAAAACACTTCAAATTCGACTGTGTCCATGCGATGGTTCTGGTCATCTTTGTCTTCTCTATATCTGAGGATTTGATTGTGTTCGTTACTCTGAGGACTGACTACAATGCGCTGCGGTGCCATTCAAACAAGGGGCAACTTTTCGTTGCCATGCAGTGTCCTTCAGAAAATGGACAATTTTCCTTCGGATCTGAGGTTGTGCATCTCAAGAGTAGGTTCCGTGCTCGTTCAGCAGTGGCCGTTTGCGAAATAGTTTTTGAGGATTTTTACTGAGGTTGACTAATCTTCTCAAAAAGTATTCCATTTTTCAAAACTGGACCATTTCTTGGACCCAAAAAAGGAAAATTTTCAGTGCTCATAGCCTGACTTGCATGATTTTAAATCAGAAAATTGAACAAGCATGTTAATCTAACTCTCATTTTGGTCAAAATTGTTTTAGTAGAAAGCCAAAAACAAAAAATGGTCGAAATGATGAACTAGGGGCACAGTTGAGTCAGGTGTTCTGTCTTTTCCCCATTGTCAACATACTTGCCAGAAAGGGCACCATACTTGCCAAGAAGGGCACTCTACCTGTCAGAAAAGGCACAACTGAAGGCGACAACAAAAGGGTCGAAAAGCTCTCACATCCTCTGAGCAACGAGGTATCAAACCAAGTGTGAAGCACCAAACTGGAATGGATCAAGATGTTCCACTTCCTCATCTGGACATATCTGATCGCGTCCAACTCCCCAGCAGAGCATCGTCAACCGATGTTAGCTACAGATTTGCTACACACCCAGTTGTAGCGCAATTCCTCTGTGGGAGGAATTCACTAGCTATGTGCAGAAGAAAGAGAATCTAGCAGAATGCTAGGGGCAAGAGCCCGCAACTTCTTGTTTATCCATCAACCACCCAGGGGAGGGATAAAAAATGAGAGATTAAAGAATAGAGAGATGTGCGCTGAGAGAAAAAGTGAGGAAAAGGGTTTTGTGAGAAAAGCCGAGCCTGAGGGCCGAGTGATGTGAGAATCACAAATAAGAAAAGGGTGGGAAACAATACCCGGAGAAACTGGCTCCTCGTGCACCAAGAGGTCTCTTGTCTTTGTAACACAGTTGAGTGTTGTGTTTGTGTGTTTTGTTTGTCTCAATTCTTGTTTTGAGTCGTTTAAGTGTCAATAGATGTGTTCAGGTTGTTTTTCCTTGTTTTCCCTTTGTTGAGTTGTGTTTAGGTTATTCTACCTTTGTTTTCCATTGTTGAGTCGTTTTGGGCTGTGGTCAGTTGTAGGCTCAATACCCGGTTGAGAACCCTTTTCTCATTTCAACTTCAAAAATCGTTTTGTGCTCAGAGTGCCGTGTCGTTCTCCACATTTGTGCAAATCAGGATTGGTTCTTTCATAAATCCGCGGGGTTCAACCCAGGCCATGTGAAAACAGTAAAACCAGGACCCATCTGTAGCTATGAAAGTTCCGGGCTACAAAGCAAAAGAAAAGAGGGAAAATGTCGGGCATCTGAGATTGTTTCAACTTTTGCAAGTTCCGTCATTGCATCCTGTATGTTCAGAATGAGCAGTGTCAGACTGAGCTGTGTGCCGAGTAAACCAAATACTGTGTTATGAGCTGCGTGTTCAGAATGAGCAGTGTGCTGATACGAGTTGTGTGTTCAAAGTGAACAGAATACTGTGTTGACTGTTTCACTGTTTCAAGCCAGAATGGCGATCAGAAGTACTCTCCTTGAATACCATTCCCCGTCAGAGTAAAGCGGTTTACCGCCACTCACTCCATGAGATGCTTTCTAAAGTGCCACTTTGTTTGTTTATTGCATTCCCTAAACATCATGCTCTACATCGCTTGTAACATGTACTGTATCATCGCACTTATTGCATTCATTTGCATCTTGTATTATCTCTTATTGTTTATCCTTTTACGCTGGCCAGCGTTTAGGATCATGGTCCCCCGGGACTTAACTTAGGATGCGTGGAACGCGCTCCTGAGTTACCTGACCTCTTCTCACGATTTCAGCGTGGTTAGAGTTTGTTCCTTCCTCACACAATTTCAGCGTGTTTGGAATTTATCTCAGGTTGCGTTGTGTACGCACCCGGGCGGTTGTTTTCAGGTCTCCTCTCACGATTTCAGCGTGGTTTGAGTGCCCGTTTCCTCACACGATTTCAGCGTATTTGGAATTTATCTCAGGTTACGTTGTGTACGCACCCGGGCGGTTGTTTTCAGGCCTCCTCTCACGATTTCAACGTGGTTTGAGTGCCCGTTTCCTCACACGATTTCAGCGTGTTTGGAATTTATCTCAGGTTGCGTTGTGTACGCACCCGGGCGGTTGTTTTCAGGCCTCCTCTCACGATTTCAGCGTGGTTTGAGTGCCCGTTTCCTCACACGATTTCAGCGTGTTTGGAATTTATCCCAGGTTGCGTTGTAGACGCGCTGGGCGGATTGTTTTTGGACCTCCTCTCACGATTTCAGCATGGTTTGAGTGTCCCGTTCCTCACACGATTTCAGCGTGTTTGGATTTTATCTCAGGTTGCGTTGTGCGCGCACTTGAGCGGTTGTTTTTGGACCTCTTCTCACGATTTTAGCGTGGTTAGAGTGTTCTTTTCCTCACACGATTTCAGCGTGTTTGGAATTTATCTCAGGTTGCGTTGTGCGCGCACTTGAGCGGTTGTTTTCAGACCTCTTCTCACGATTTCAGCGTGGTTAGAGTGTTCTTTTCCTCACACGATTTCGGCGTGTTTGGAATTTATCTCAGGTTGCGTTGTGCACGCACTTGAGCGATTGTTTTCAGACCTCTTCTCACGATTTCAACGTGGTTAGAGTGTTCTTTTCCTCACACGATTTCAGCGTGTTTGGAATTTATCCCAGGTTGCGTTGTAGACGCGTTGGGCGGATTGTTTTTGGACCTCCTCACACGATTTCAGCGTGGTTTGAGTGTCCCGTTCCTCACACGATTTCAGCGTGTTTGGATCTTATCTCAGGTTGCGTTGTGCGCGCACTTGAGCGGTTGTTTTCAGACCTCTTCTCACGATTTCAGCGTGGTTAGAGTGTTCTTTTCCTCACACGATTTCGGCGTGTTTGGAATTTATCTCAGGTTGCGTTGTGCGCACACTTGAGCGGTTGTTTTCAGACCTCTTCTCACGATTTCAGCGTGGTTAGAGTGTTCTTTTCCTCACACGATTTCGGCGTGTTTGGAATTTATCTCAGGTTGCGTTGTGCGCGCACTTGAGCGGTTGTTTTCAGACCTCTTCTCACGATTTCAGCGTGGTTAGAGTGTTCTTTTCCTCACACGATTTCAGCGTGTTTGGAATTTATCCCAGGTTGCGTTGTAGACGCGCTGGGCGGATTGTTTTTGGACCTCCTCTCACGATTTCAGCGTGATTTGAGTGTCCCGTTCCTCACACGATTTCAACGTGTTTGGATCTTATCTCAGGTTGCGTTGTGCACGCACTTGAGCGGTTGTTTTCAGACCTCTTCTCACGATTTCAGCGTGATTGGAGCCTCCCATTCCTCACACGATTTCAGCGTGTTTGGAATTTATCTTAGTTTGCATGGAACGCGCTCCTGATTGATTTCCTTTGTTCTCTCTCCACTCACGAGTCCAGCGTGGTTGGCGTGTGTTCACCCTTTGCATCTATTGTACTCTATGTTGCATCGCATCTATTATCTATTGCATCACATCTATTACATCCATTGCATCATATCTGTTTTACTGTTTGGTCTAGGAGACCTTAAATCCTCCGGTCTAAGGAGACCTTAAATCCTGCATCTTTATTCGCACCGTCTTGTGCACTCCCTGGTCTAGGAGACCTTAAATCCTCTAAAGGTGCAATTCCTTTCGTGTTTGTTGTGCCCGAACGACTTCCAGTGGTCTGGTATAGCCACCTACCTGTGTTAGTAGTGAGTTCCTAGGAGACCAACTGAGACGGTGGAAACTAGAGTTCGAATGGCTCATGCCTAGAACACAAAGGTTCGGGATTTCCGAGACTAAAGTCTGGTTTAAATACCCAGGGGTATATCCTCGGCTTGAAATCTGTATGGCAGCCCCATAGATTGAGATAGCATATGTGTGCGCCTCAATTCTGGATACTGAATCAACCTAGTCTGTCACCCTGTTGGAGAATAGGGAAAGCGGCGACCAGAGTTAGGGAGAAAAGTAGTACTTGTGGTTCAATCAAGAAGAAGCGAAAGATCCCCAGCAGCATGAGGTACGTCATTGCCAAGTGCCCCTGTAAGGTACCTTCACTTCCTAGCTATCACATTGCATTTTAGTCATTACAGTGCATTGCATAAATCCTGAATTTTCAAACCGGCTTTGCGTAGCGTATAAGTCCAATTTTCAAACCGGCTTCGCATAGCGTATAAGTCCAATTATCAAAATCTTTCTGCATACCATTTTGCATCCTACCCCTGAACTACGCTAGTTTGATTCCTTGCAAGGGGATACGTAGGCAACCTGTGGGCTCAACCATTTATTTGTCTGTACTTTGTTTGTTTGTCCAAGTCTTTGGCCTTGTCAAAAATAGGTCGTCTCTGGGCTTTGACATTCACTCCCGTCACTTCTTGACTTCCGAGTTCTGTCAAAGAGGGGCAACTGTAGACACCCCATTTTTGACCGCCCTTAAGACTTGGACGCGACTGATGGTTTTCATGGTGGAGAAAGGTGTGCAGGGCAAAGGTTCAATTTCTTCGGTAAGAGGAGAGTCAAGTCCCAACCTTACACCCCATTTTGGACCAAAGCTATTTTGAATGGTTTTTCGACCTTAAAACCCTCTCTTTCAAAACATTTTTGAAATAAAATTCCTATGACGTTCCAACGCTCGCATTTTGTTAAATGTTGCGCTTTTCGGTAAACCGAGCAAGGACAAAGTGGAAATGAATGAAAGAGAGATGAAATCTTTGAAAAATCTTTCAAAACACCTTACTTAGGGGTTTGGAGTTGAAGAAAAGAAGAGAAGAGGGAAGAAACCCAGTTGGGGGAGAAAATGGGCATGAACTGTTAAGAGAGAGTCGAGTAGCCCTCGCCAAATCGGGCCTATTCATTTGCATACTTGGAATCAAGCTATGAGGCCATCACCGTTGGAAAGCTTACTTCCGGGGCTTCATTTTGCACTCAAGAATCTCCTAAAGCCAATTCCGGACGGGGGAGATATTGTTGATTGAAGTAGGGCATCACTCCGGTTGAACCGAATCTGCGCGGCTTCACCAAAATAGGACGGACACCTTTCTTTCCAATCACTGGACGGACACCTTTCTTTCCGGTAGACCCATTTTTTGTCCTGAAAAACCAGAAAAAGTAGCAGGCCGACCATAAAAGGTGGTCGGCCGACCACTTATGCCCAGAAAGCCCAAAATTGATAGATATTCTCCTTTTAGCTGTCTTCCACAACCTCCAGTTGTCCTTAAATGAGATATTTTCGAGCCAACTCTGAGGTTTGCCATATATGAGTTATATCTCTCATTTTTCAAACACAATCTTCCTAAGCAAGTTTTGGGAGCTTCTCACTCTAAAAAAAACCCCTCTCTCTCTAGAAATTCCAGAGCCAAATCTCAGCCTCTCTCTCCTTCTCTTGCCTTGGTGTGCATAGCAAGAGCTATACTTGGAGATATACCTCTCCTTTGCGTAGGCACCCTTGATCAAACTCAACTACCATTGGGCTGAGGTTCTTTGAGGATCATTTTGAGCTCCAAAATCTGGTTTTAGCTCAGAGTTTGGACCCCTTTTGCTGCTGGAGTTCTTGGCTACAAGGGTAACATACTCTTTCCCTCTTTTGGTCTTCATTTTGCTCCTTATTTTTTCCATACTTGAAAGCATTTCTGGACTTTTTCATAAACTGAAAAGTGTCATATTTTGAGCTTCTTTTGAAGATTGTATAAGGACACTTTTCTGTTTGAGGTCTCCTACATCCTTGTATGCTTTATCCCTCTTTGCAGGCCTATTTTGCATCATATCTTAGTCCTACTTGTGGGCATTTTTGAGATTTTCTATAAACTGTAGAGTGACTTATTTTGAGCCTCTCTTAAACTTTGTTTAAGGGCACTTTGCTGTTTGAAGTCATCTACTTCCTTGTTCGTTCAATCTCTCTTTTAGGGATATTTTTGCATCTTATTTTAGCCTTAATTGTGAACATTTTCGAGATTTGTCATAAACTGAAAAAGATCTTGTTTTAATCTCCTCTTCAAGTTTGGTTAAGGTCTCTTTTCTGTTTGGGGTCATCCTCCCCCTATACATGCTTCATCTCTTCATGATTAGGGTTATGCATTAGAGCACTTGCATTGGCCATGGTTTGGCCCCTTAGCCACTGAAATCCAGTATATTTTCAGTGGCTTAGATGTATTTTTGAGGGCCAAAATTAGAGGGGGGTGACCCCCTCTCTCCTTGTCTTGTTTGGTAGTCTTTTGGGCCTTCCAAAGGGACCCTATTTTGCATGCATTGAAGTCATGTTTCAGGCCTCATTCTGTGAGTTTTGAGGTCTTCCTTGGCTCTATCCAAGGCCCTTTTGGCCATATTTTATGTCTATAATGCATGTGTAGAGCAATCCCATTCAAGGCCTTTCAAAGGAGCCTTTCTTTGCATGTTTCCTAGACCCATTTCAGGGCCAATTTGGTGAGTTTTAGGGCTTTCATATTTGATTTCCAGAGTTGGTTTTGCCATGCTAAGTATCTATCTTGTATGTGCTTAACAACCCCTTGCATGGCCCTCCAAAGAAGCCCCTCGTTTTTGCATGCATTGACTGCATTTCAGTGATTATTTGGGCATATTTTGGCATGTTTTATTCACTGTTTTTGGCTGGTTTTATGAGTTCTCATATGCTTCATATACATGCCATGTAAACCATGCTTGCTAGCCAATGTTGCATGCTATTTTAGTCCATCAAGTTAACATCTTTTGGCCATGCTTTAAACTAGAAATATGCATGTTTTGGGACTGCCTTGGCTCTGTCTTTGTGCTTCATAGTCAAAAAATGCATGCTTTGTATAGCTATAAGTCAATACATGTGCTTAGTTTTGAGTTTCGGGGCTCATCTCATGCATCGGGTACCATGTTTCCATCTTTCGAGACCTTTTAGCATCATGTTTCAGTGCTGGAATTTACATGTTTGAATGCCATGCTTCATCCTTGCCATGCCTTGTTAGAGTTGCATGCTGTGCCTTAGGTTCGGTCCTCGGTTTGCGTGCATGTGTGCACGCATTTCGGTAGTCTCATTTTCATCTTATGGCCGCTGATGTGAGTGTGGCTGAAGTCCACTCATATTGGTGTAAGCCCATATCGCATTGTGTATGCCATTTTCGTCCATAGCATTGTGTATGCTAGGTTGTATGTTAGAGCATTGTGTATGCCATGTTACATCAAGCATCGTGTATACCATTTCATAGCATTGAGCATGCTAGGTTGCATATTAGTCGCATTGTGTATGCCATCTCATTTGCATTGTGTTTGAGATAGGAGTTAGCCCAAGCACGGGAAACGAGGGACGTTTCGTACTCCGAGTGATGGAACGTGTCTCAATTCCTGGTCACCGACACTCCGGATTAACCATGATGGAGTCTCGATCCTGTTGTGTTTTTATGTGCATTCATTTCATATTGAGTTGTGCAATTCGACTCATCGGCCATCATGCATCGAGATGCATGATTGGTGGCACGAGATCGAGGTATGCATACATATGTGAAAATACTTTGCCATGCCCCTTTCTTGCTCTCTGTTGCAGCAAATCAGAAACCAACAGTCTTTTGGAGCTTCGCGTAATATTCCGGGCTTAATTGTAAATAGAGGCTAATCGGGGCATCGCAATGGATTTCTGCGCAAGGCAACTCAAGCATGCATCATTCATCATTTGGAACAGAGCTGAGGCGGTCCATAGATTTGCGTGCTAGTTTACTGCTTTTCTAGTTAAATTTGTTAATTAATTAGGATTTTGTACTTATTTGGACTGTATTATTTATTCGGGACTGTATTATTTATTCGGACCCTCCGCGCGAGGGTAATGTTGTAATAAGTGTGCGTGTGTGTGATGTATGTCTTCCAACCCCACGTCTTTCTCCATTTTATTTACCAGCTTATGATGGTTAGATTAGGGCATGTTTCAATTAGCATACAGTATGATAGCATGTTTGCATTCATTCATCTGTCTTGCATGCACCGGGCTCAGTGCATCATGTTCACTGCATTATACTTCAATTCCAAGTTGAATACATGTTAGCTGTAGCATTTCATATGCCATGTTTAGAATAGCCGAGCCTATCTTAGTTGCATTTTGCATGTGTTGCATTAGGCATTTCTGTATAGTTAGGATCATGCATGGATTTCTAACATAGCTTCTGTTTTGGCTTGGAGTACTCGGTAAGTGCTTATGCTTTAGCATCCTTGCATGTGTGTGAGTGACTGCCATGATAGCATGCTTACCATGAGGCTATATGCTTATGTGATATAACTGCCTGAATGTCTGTGGGTGAAGGTTGGGTTGTTTGGATTGGGATAATGCATCAACCATGAGTTTTAAGCCCATTAGATAGTAGCAAAACCATGTTTTCTAAGCCCACCTGAGGGTGGCAAATCCACATTTTAGCCTACTTGCGAGTAGCAAACTGTTTTCAAAACAAACATGAGATGTTTTGTTCCAATTCAGGCGATCCGGTCTATACTTGTATGCTGTGCACATCACATAGTAAATCTAGGCTAATAACTGGAATAAGAACGCATAATGTTTTCAAAACTAGATATCATGGTTAGTAAAGGCCGATCTTTGATCGGGCGAGCGGGGGTGCTCACGAAATGACCTTCCCCAATCGTACCCAAGTTCCCGAGCCGAGGCAACTTTGGTGATGACGGACACGTGGCCTTAGGCACGAGTCAGGGTTTCCTAAATTCCCCAAAATAAAATATTTAGGTGGCGACTCTGTATCTGGCAAAGTAGTCCATGTTTGGCACTTCTTTCAAAAAAATATGTTTTCAAAACGATTTGCCGGATTTGAACTCTTTGATGATTCATCGGTCTTGCATTGCACTCTGCGAGATTAGATACAAGACCGTGACATTGAGTCCTGAACTGTAGTGAGCCCAAATGAACAGAACGGGATTTCCTCCCGGGTCGTTCGGGACGTCTAATTGATGGCCAGCAGGCCTCATCAATGGCCGGCAGGAACAAATGCATGGCCGGTAGTGCCAAAAAGTGGCCGACAGTGCATTCCAAGAATCACTCTGCAAAGACCAACACATGGTCCAAATATGAGACAGAATGGAAATAGGGTTTGAAAAGAGCAAACCTGGCATGTTCTGTCGCGGGATTCGGGTGCTCGACAAGTAATCAGACTTGTCGTTGGATGTACCTGCAAGGACACCCAAGTCTTAAGGACAGTCAAAAATGGGGTGTCTACAGTTGCCCCTTTTTGATAGAACTCGGAAGTCATGAAATGATGGGAGTGAATGTCAAAGCCCAGAGACGACCCATTTTTGACAAGGCCGAAGACTTAGACAATCATTCAAGATAACAATATAGATGCACCCGTAGGCTGGGGCAAAATGCAAATGACATGCATGATGCAAGAGCATAACTTATGATTATGCAAAGATGGCTGTAATGAAGCATTTATGCAAAATAAATACAACATTTTAAGCAAACCTACGAGTTACAGCAATCCCAATATGAAATAGACAACACACAAACACGCCACATGCGAGACTCACAAGTCAAACCACATTCCATGCAGAAAGGATGTAAGAAAATTATGCAATCTTAATCACGCACGTAGGAAAGACTAAAAGCGACTGTTGGGCACACCTAAGGTCTCAAACAAGATTCCAACGCGTTGCACGCGAAAGGAAAATGAGTGGTATAAGCGTTGGAACATATTCCAAATGCTCTTAACCAAAGAAGGTCTAACCCGCCACATGCGCAAGGAGAAAGAACAACAACGCCCAAGGTATATGAGGTTAAATGCAATAGATACACAGAGTAAAGATGTGCGATAGATACACAAAAATGAGCATGTGCGATAGATACACAAAGTTAACATGTGCGATAGATACACAAAGCGGAACATGTGCGATAGATACACAAAGATGAGCATGTGCGATAGATACACAAAGTGAACATGCGCAATAGATACACAAAGTTAACATGTGCGATAGATACACAAAGATTAACGTGTGCGATAGATACACAAAGTGAACATGTGTGATAGGTACACAAAGTTAACATGTGCGATAGATACACAAAGATGAACATGTGTGATAGATACACAAAGTGGAACATGTGCGATAGATACACAAAGTGAACATGTGCGATAGATACACAAAGTGAACAATCTTAAACGGAACTTCTCTGAATGAACCGCACATCCAATATTGCCTGGTTGCACCAGCTTCAAATGAACTGTACATACAATATCGTGCATGAATGAGAAAGAAACTTGATAGGTACAATGCATGTCTCACGCGAGACGAATGATCGCAACACGATGCCAAGGCATGCTCAATGCTCAATATGCAAGAAATCAAACCGAAGCATGTTCTATGCGAGATAATCAACGATGCATATTCAAAGCAAGATAATCAACGATGAATATTCAATGCAAGATAATCAACGATGCATAATCCATGCAAAACATGGTAACGCATAGTCTATGCAAGAATTTAGAATGCATGTTCAATGTAACGTGCAAATGTTATGTGACAACAAAAGCATGCTCGATAAAGACAACTCGAAGGTAACATCCGGTTTACCTCTCGGAAGAGTTGCAACGTATTAAAAAGGATACACCTTGTGTGTGTTGATGGGTGATGACCACCGCACACTGAGAACACTATTCTGGGCTTCCGCAGAGGCATTTTGAATCAAAATTTGAGCATACCTTGCATTTCTTGAAACCCAAGGACACATATCTGAGTCAAAGGGTCAGAGGGATCTTATGGGACTATGCCGGCCATGAGGGGAGGCTGTCGGCCCCCTGCTGGCCATCAGTGGCCACTGCCGGCCATCAATAAAGGGGTGCCGGCCATCGATGTCACTGCCAGCCATCGATGGCAGATTTGGGAAAAATTGTCTTTTCAACCGTGGCTCTTTAAGTACACCCAAAATCACTTCATTTCCCCACAAACCCTTGCATGAAATTGTCTTCTCTTGCTCTCTAAGTGTTTCTTCTCTCTAGATCCGCGCGTTCTACGCATTTCCCAACACCCTAGAAACATTTTTCTTCGCAAAACCCTCTTGTTCTCTTCGCTTTGGATCGATCAGAAGTTGATTTCGACGCTTCTTTCGTTATTTCCACCATTCAAGGTTAATTCCCCTCGAGTTTCTTCTAAGGTTAGTACACTTTTTCCGGGTTTCAACTTTCTTTGACTTTTTCTCTCTCCTAGGGCTTAACTTGTTCAAACTTTCACCATTTTTCGCATTTTTCCACATTTTTGATTCTCTTGCATCTATTTCAGATGGCAGACGATGTCCCACATGACGGGGGCTTCCCCGCTCTCCCTCCGGTAGAGTTTGCAGTAGACTTCGAGGCTGAGCCTGAGGTTGAGCCTGAGCCACTACCGCCGAGCATTCACCCATTCGATCTGACAGGTATCACCCTGAGACACACATAGTACCAGTTGCGGGAGGCATCAAGGCCTTCACTGATTTCACCGAGGATGCACCAGACGACCTCTTACTAAGAGAGCCCATGTCTCACTTGTCGGCCATAGCCGTAGAGGTACAAACTTCACTTTTCTGCAATGCCACCTTTAACTGTTGCATTTCTTGCACTGTTTTAATCTGATTGCATCACATGCCTTGATCTGACTGTATTCCATACACTGTTGCTTCACATTCAACTGTACTTCATACATCACTGCTCTGAATTCAACTATACTTCAATTGTACTTTACACCTCACTTGATCTAATTGCATCACATGCATTAACACAGGATGGATCCCGCTCCTTCCGAGGCTATGGCACCACGACAGCTCAAGATTGGTACGACGAGTTTCCAGCCGGGGTCTGTGACATCATCGACGGGACCGACTTCGGTCTATTTTGCTCCAGTTTGACACGGGTCGCAGCGAGCCGCCCTCTCTTAGGGGCTCTTGTGGAGAGGTGGTGGGATTCCACCAACTCCTTCTACTTCTCCTCCACGAGGGAGATGACGATGACTTCCTACGACTTCGCCATGATCACCGGCTTAGGCATATGAGGTGATCCGATCCCTCTCAATCCTGACATGGGAGAGTGGGAGCCGCATGGGCTGCACTGCTCAGGGCACAACCACAGACACTTCAGTTAGGTATGGTTCGATACAGCTGGTTTTAGGAGCAGTTTAGAGGAGTTAAGCCTGAGACCCTTGAGCAGACCGAGCAGTACGCCAGGGGCTTTCTCATGTTCCTCTTCGGTACCACCTTGTTCTCGAATAGGTGGAATACCGTAGGTTTGTATCTGCTGAGCGCATTGGTAGTGCTGCAGCGAGTCCCGTTCTACGATTGGGGCGGAGCCGGTCTCACCACTCTATACGGATACATGAGCTCAACCTCTCGGAGGTGCGGGACCTTGATCGGCGGTTACTGGCGAGCCTGGGAGGTACGCATCTTAGTTCTCCCTGTTCACTTTTACATTTTCTGCTCAGCATTTCCTGCTTTACATTTGTGCAACACATGCACTTTCTGCATTCTCTGTATCTGCTCATACACTGTATGCTTTCTGCTTTGCATTTTCTGAATTTGCTTATGCACTGTACTGCATACTATACACTGCACACACAAAGTCTAATCTCTGCTCTCGACTTGCACTTTCCGCGCATTGTACTGCGCTTTGCTTTCTGCATTTTCTGTACTCTGTTCATACACTGTATTGATCATATTTCCCTTGCAGCTATGGGTGTATGCATACTTTCCGACTCTTGCCCCAGAGCCCATAGAGGAGACCCCAGTGACAGTTCCGTTCTCTCGGGTATACGACGGCCAGCTCCGCCGTAGGACCCGGGAGAACTTCATGTTTTTTCGTCAATACTCCGACACGGTCACGGCGCGCGAGGTAATCTAGAACAAAACAATCTGCTCTTCAATGAACTTGATACACATATCGGCCAATTGGCAACGACTGATCATTTGCTCATTCTCTTATTTTCAGATCACAAGTGTAGACACCCCATTTTTGACCGACCTTAAGACTCAGACGTCATCGATTGAGCGCTCAATGATTGTGCATGTTGTGCTCGTTTCGAGTTTCCGGAGTTTTCCACCGAGTGCCTTGCCTCTGGGCCTCTGAACTCTTTGTGCTTTGGCTCGGTTTGCAGACTGAACCTTGTTTTCTCTTCCCTGAAGGGAGAGGGGTGGTCTGTTGACCATCTTTTTGTGGTCGTAGACCACTTTTCGTGGTCGTAGACCGCTTTTCGCTCTTGGAGACTAGTTTTCGATTTTCGGAGTCTTCGGCCACGCGCCTTGTCTTGGGACCACTTAACGTTCTCCGTTTGGCTTGGTTTTTGAACCATGCCTTGTTGCCTCTGCCTAGAGGGACACTGTGGCCCGGAAGATCATTTTTGGTGCCGGTAGACTAGTTTTCGAGGCTTTCGGCTGCGCGCCTTGCCTCCCGGACTTTCGTCTTGCATCCCTTTTGGTTTGTTTTTGGTACAAACCTTGTTTTCCTTGTTTAGAAGGTGGTACAAGGGTGGGAGACCAGTTCTTCCCCTTGGAGACCACTTTTCTTCCCGCCAGCCAGTTTTCTGGTCAGCCAACTGGCTTTCTTGGTCTTTGGACCACCTTTTCTGGTCGGCCACCACACCATTGCCTTGCTTTCATGCTGCAGACCATCTCCTCCCATGGCCGACCACTTTTTGCCCTGGCCGACCACTTCCACTGGTCGGCCGACCAGTAGAAGTAGCTGGCCGACCACTTCAAGTGGTCGGCAGCTTTCCATCACCTTTTTAGAGATATTTTTAGGCCAGCTGTTACAGCTGGAAGGCACAAAAGCCATCCTCCATACACGTGTATGGAGGGATGGCTTTAGGCCAAAAGCTTGTCCAACAAGCTTGTTGCTTGTTCTCTATATAAGAGAACCTCCCCCCTCCTCCTCCAGGTTCAGATTTTTGTGCTAGAGCTATAGATACACATATATCTCTATATCTCTCTGTTGGTCTCATTTTTGTGCCTTAAAGTGCTTATTCTTCATACTTTAACACACAAACACACACTCAAACACCATCCTTTTGTTGCTGAGGCTCTTAGAAGCTGGTTTTGGTGTTTTTGGTTTGGTTTTAGCTCAAAAAGGTTGCTGGAGTTGTAGCTTCAAAGTGGTTCTACAAGGGTGAGCCTTTAACACCTTAAACCTTGGTTTTTGCTTAAGCTTTTGGACCTGTTTGCATGCTTATTTAGGCTTGACTTCATACTGAAAAAAGTTCTAATTTTGTATGCTTGTGATGTTTGTTTAAGGTCACTTTTGTGTTGGGAGTAGTCTACCCCCTCTTAGACCTTGTTTGGCCTTGTTCTTGTGCCATCTTTTTAGGCTATTGGGATCACCTTGTTTTGGCCTTCTCACCATTGAAAATCAGAGGAATTTCAGTGGTGGAAATGGTGTTTTAAGGTCCCAAATGGAGAGGGTCATCCCCTCTCCTTGTGTTCTTGAATGCTTGTTTTGAATGCCTCATGTTTGAGCATGTTTGTTAAGCTTATGTTGGCTCCATTTCAGCATGTTCTTGGTGTTTTTTTGCCATGATATACCTTTGTTAAGGTTTGGTTTGATAGCCCCATGCATGCTCCATGCACTTGTAGTGCAATTCCATGAACTAGCCTAATGTGTATCATGCTTTAGACCATCATTCTAGCATGATTTTGGCTTAACTCTAAGAAGCTTTGTCTATGTTTTAGCATGCTCTAGCTCTGATTTGTGTTGTTTTGGTCATGCATGCCATGATTTGTATAGCTATAATGCATTCTAGCTTGTTAGCTTTGTGTATCAAGTACACTAGCATGCATTGCTTGGGCTATTTGAATGATTTGGAATCATTTGTTATGTGATTTCAGTTCATGTTTCATGTTCATGCACTCACATTTGTCACTCTTTCAATGCGTTGGAGGGTTTGCCTTTTATGCCTTAAACATGAGCCATTGTGTATGCCTTCATGCCTAAGCTTGTGAGCTATCATTTCAGTGGGTTTTTGGGGTTATTTTGCCATGATATAACTCTAATTTTTGTTGGTTAAGTCATCTCATGCTCGGTCTTGATAGGTGTAGTGTAATCCTCCCTTTTGGCCTTGTATGCATCATGCCTTATGCCCTTCATGCTAGCTTGTTTTGGCTTCCTTCCATGCATGTTTCAGACTCATTTTGACATGTTCTATGACTTTTTGGGTTTCCTTTGCCATATGCTTCATGTTTTGCATAGCTGTAGTGCAAATGCCTATGCTAGCTTCAAGCTTTGGGTACCATAGCATGCTTCATTTGTGTTGTGTACATGATTTGGCATCACTTACCATGACATTTCAGAGCATATAGCATTGCCATGTTCCCACTTCATTCACTCTTTAAGTGCCTTTGAGTGTTATGCATTATTGCCTTGTTTGTGGCCTAACATGTATGCCATCTTGCCTGGGTCCTTAAACCCTCATCTTAGCATGTTTTGGTCTTTGTTTAGACCTAATTAAGCTCTGTACATGGTTGGTTCATGCATTTGTGCCATGTGTTGCATGTCCCTTTGTATAGTCCTCTTTGCTAGCCTTATGCCTTAAGGACCCTAGCATGCCATGCTTATGTTGTGTGAATGATTTGGCATCATTTCTTGCTTAATTTCAGAGCTTATAGTGTTGTTACACTTTCACATTTGTCACTCCTTTAGCACTCTTGAGAGTTGTGCTCTTATGCCTAGTCAATAGGCCATTGCATTGAGCATGCTTGTCTTTGATCTTCATGCCTTAGTTTCATCATTATGGCTGCGGATTTGGGCATGATTGAGATCTGTTCACTTTTAGTTTAAGTCCATTGAGCATGTTTGTTTTCATGTTGTTTGCATGCTTATATCACATTGCATTGCGTATGCCATGTTGTTCTTAGCATTTAGCATTGTGTATGCCATGTTGCTTGCATGCTTATGTCACATTGCATTGAGTATGCCATGTTGTTCTTAGCATTGTGTATGCCATATTGTCTGCATGCTTATGTTACATTGCATTGCGTATGCCATGTTGTCACATTGCATTGAGTATGCCATGTTGTTGATTGCATTGTGTATGCCATGTTACATTGCATTGAGTATGCATGTAGTTGCTTTGCATTTGTTTGGATTAGGTGTTAATCCGAACACGAGAAACGAGGGACATTTCATACTTGAAGTGATGAAATGTGCCTCAATTCTCGATCGTCGACGCTCTTGATCATACATGATAGAGTTCTAGGCTTTATGTGTTTATGTGTGCATTCATTTTACATTGGATTGTGCAATTTGGCTTCTCGGCCATCATGCATCAAGATGCGTGATTGGTGGCCCGAGGGTCGAGAACTACACTCCCTTGAGCTTATGAAATGATAGGGAGGGTGGTTGTGCACACATATCTTGCAAATACATTACCATGCCCTTTCTTGCTCTCTGTTGCAGCAAACTGGAAGAGTGCAGCAAAACTGGTCGGCCAACCAAAAAAACTAGTTGGCCGACCACTTTTTCTAGTCTGCAGCAATAGAAAGTGGTCGGCCAGTGGCTGGAAACACCCCTAGGTGGTCGGCAGCCCTCCCACAGTCCCCAAGGTGAGTTAGAAGCTTTCTGGAGCTTGGTGCAAGGTTCTGAAAACAATTGCAAACAGAGGCAAGTTGGGGCATCGCGACAGATTTCCGAACGAGGCGACCGAGCATGCATGCACTCCTCTTCCCGAGGACTTCTCTTTACTGCTTTCCTTAGCTAGTTTATGCTTTGGATCTGTACCTAAGTAGTTAATGCGTTTAGCTGCTTATTTATGTTGTAATATCCTAATTAGTTGGCTTGTTAGTTGGCTAGTTTTGTGATGTAATAATTAGTTTAATTAGCTTAGATTAGCTAGTTAGCTTCTTATTCGGACTCTTCGTTGAGAGGGCCAACTGTTGTAATAAGCGTGCGTGTGTGTGATGCATGTCTTCCGACCCCCATTTCTTTCTCCCTTTTACTTAACCACTTACGATGGTTAGTTCTAGGGCATATTTTGATTAGCATCCTTATGCTTTACATGCGTGCATCCATTCATCTGTCTTGCATGCACCGGGCTTGGCGCATCATACTAACTGCATTGCATTTCAATATATTTACTTGAATACGTGTTCAACAGCATGTTATCAAGTTGCATTTCATATGCCATCTTAGAATAACCGAGCCTATCTGAGTTGCATTTTTGCATGTGTTGCATTAGCCATCTTTAACATGAACTAGGATCATGCATGATTTCTAACTAGTTCTCTGTTTTGGCTCTGAGTACACTGTGAGTGTTTATACTTTAGCATCCCTGCATGAGATGTGTATGTTGCTATGTTAGCATGCTTGCCATGAGGCTAACTGCCTAGTTGATTAACTGCCTGAATGCTTGTGGGTGAAGGTTGGATTGCTTGAATTGGAACAATTCATCAAAATCCTCGTCTTAGCCTACTTGCGAGTAGCAAACTTCAAACCGTTTTCACAAACGAACATGCAATGTTTTGTTCTAACTTAGGCGATCTAATCTATACTTGTATGTTGTGCGCATCACATAGTAATTCTAGGTTAAAAACCGGAATAAGAACACATGTGTTTTCAAAAACAACATATCATGTTAGTAAAGGCCAATCTTTGATCAGGCGAGCGGGGGTGCTCATTGCATGACCTTCCCCTCTCGTACCCAAGTTCTCAAGCCCAGGCAACTTTGGTGATGACGGACACATGGCCTTAGGCACGAGTCAAGGTTTCTAAATTCCCCCAAAATAAAACATTTAGGTGGCGACTCTGTATCTGGAAAAGCAGTCCATGTTTGGCACTTCTTTATAAAAATTAGTTTTCCAAAACGATTTGTCGGATTTGGACTCTTTGGTGATTTATCGATCTCGCATCGCACTTTGTGAGATTAGATTCAGAACCGTGACACGAGTCCGAACTATAGTAGCTAAAGAACAAAGTGATTCACGCCCTCGCGGCGTGGAGAGCGGAGTTCTCGGGGCGATCTACAACATGGCAGCCGTGGGACGTGATACCGTTAGGGGCCAGATTCGCATATGAGACTGCTAGGGTAGTGGCTCGCTACCACATCCTTCTTAAGGGACCGATCTGCCGCGCTTGGTTCTTGAGCGAGCTCTTTGTGCGCCAGACCTTGAGCTTGCCTGCCCAGTTTATACCGATGGCACCTCTCGCATCTATGAGAGAGACACACAAGCTTTCTGAGGAGGAGGTGATCGAGTTCATGGTAGGATTGGATGCAGACTTTTTTTGTATGGAGGACGACTACGCGACCTTCATTCAGACGCATTTGATGCCGCCTCTGACCGGCATTCGCGGAGGTGAGGGAGTTAGAGCTCCAGCTGCGAGAGAGAGAAGCAAAGGAACTAGGGCGACCAGAGCCCGTGGCAGAGAGATCCTGAGGAGAGACAGGAGACTGGATGGCCAGAGCTGCCTACTACGTTGACTTACCGAAGACGTTCTAGGGAGACTTGTCAAATATCCATTGAGCCTGCACCAGCTGGTCATGCACTTGTCAGAGTTCGAGGCCCGACTCCGGTATGCACCAACCTTTACATTTCAATTCTGCATATTCATTTCATTTCAATTATGCTGTATAGAGTACTAATCCTTTCAATGCACTTGCAGGCACCCATAGAGTACACAGGGCAGGCCCTTGAGCTAGTGGCTTCTTTGACAGAGATGGTACAGACGAGCTTGGATCTGCTCAGCCTCTACAGGATCCTGGTAATCTTTCTTCAATTTGCATTTCATGCCATGAAACTCTCTGCTAACACATTAGCATTTCAAATGTTCCACACTACACTGATCTGATACATTGCACTAAAACACTGCATAGATACACTGTTCCCATGAACTGCGTATGTCATATACTTACTACAACCGGTTACTGCTCATGGCATACACACTGCAATCATTCACTGCTCACGGCACATCATCTTTTGCCTCCCATATACACAGACTAATGCGTTCTCATAAATTGCCCTTTTTAGATTCCTTTCGAGATGCCAGCCCTGTCATACACCCTAGCAGGAGCAGAGGCAGGACCTTCAGCACCTCCTTATCAGCAGAGACGAGAGGGAGACAGGCTCAGGCACATAGCCGAGGCAGAGCTAGGGCCACCCGTAGCGAGAGTGGCCCTTCAGAGCCCGTTTTGGGCGGTGATGATGATGAGACGAGCGAGGAGAAGGGTGAGGTGGCGGGTGCACATTCCGAGTCCTCTGGGGATGGAGATGGCGACGTTGGCTCAGGTTCAGAGGGTGGTGACGATGCCGATGAGGGCTCCGAGGATGGGAGCAGAGGCGGATCTGGTTCAGGCTCTGGCTCAGTTTCGGGCGGTGGCGCCGGTGGCGATGGTGCAGAGTCTACTCAGCCGAGGAAGAGGATGAAGAGAGCCTCTGAGTCCTGAAGTGGCTGGCGCCGATTTAAATGTTTTTTTGCTTTGTTTTCCTTTTTGCTAGTAGTATTAGCCCATTGTACAGCCTTAGGCAGTTTTATTTTCTTTAAAACTTGTACTCTTTTGCGAAAAGTAACCATGATGGAAATGAAAACTCAGCTTTGGTTTAAAAAGTGTTACATTTTGTATTCTAAGCATCGCATAACATCGCACAGCATGAAAATGAGATTGATCTTTTGCAAACTGCATAGTCAAATTGCATTGTCTTAATCAGGTAGTGAACCAACTAATAACTGGAAGGACAAAACAACTCCATAAACAAAACAAGGCCTTGACAGGCTAAACAAAGTAAGTACAGCTCGATAAACAAATTGCAACTACTCGATAAACAGAATACGTACAACTCGATAAGCAACAAAAAGCAACTTAACAAACAAAACCGAATGATTACAACTTAAACAGGCATGCTCAAGCCCGAAAAGAACCAAAACAAGACCTCGAAAGGTGCCGATAACAGAATACAACTGTTGAAAACAACTGGATCTTCACACAGGAGATCACTGAGCATAAATGAAGGCTGCCGGCCATGGGGAATGGCCTGCAGGCCACCAATGCACCCTTGCCGGCCATTGATGAGCCACTGCCGGCCATCGATGGCAAAACCTCCGAAACGTCGACACCTGTCCTCCATTCACTGTCTTATCTTCTACAAAGGTTCCAGCTTCGCGGTTTCTTCATTTCAACTCCATTTTTTCCCCAAATGGAACCATTCTTTGCCGAGAAACTCTCCAATTGGATCGCGACTTTGGATGGGTCGGAAAAGTTGAATTTCTGAGGTTTCGGGGTGAATGCACTATTCACGCTGAGTCGCACCCTGCTGCGTTTTCCATTTCTCCATGTCGTGGATAGGTGTTGGAATCCGGTAACTCATGTTTTTAGCTTTGGGGGTCAAGAGATGTGCCCCACTTTTGAAGAATCCCAAGCTTTGATGGAATCGCGACGCGACGAGGAAATCTTGCCTCAGTTTCGTTTTGGTCACATCCAAGCTTTAGAACGGATGTGTGGGCTTACTTTGCATGATGCTCGGTCTCTGATTTGCGATGGGGAGTTGGATATTCCCAACTTGATTCATCGGTTTTCGGACGCCGGTAACTACGGCGATCATCTTTGGCAAGGTTTTCAACGACATGCCCTCTGTTTGTGCATGTTTTCTCATTTCCTACTTGCCCCTAGCTTGGAGGATCTAGCATTCGTTTGATTGAGGTTGCCCAAGGCTTGAAAGAGGGCAAAAGCTGCATTGGCATGACATTAGCTGAGACTCTGATGGGTTTGGATGCTTTCCACCGCCGAGAGACGACCAGGTTCACAGGGAGTCCACTACTCTTGCAGGTAATGTTTCCCACCCTTCTCACATATATTTCTCACATCACTCGACCCTCAGGCTCTTTTTTTCTCTCAAAACCCTTTTCTCTCCATGTACACCTCTCTATTCTTTAATCTCTCTTCTTTTTCATCCCTTCCCAGATATGGCTCATGGATAAATTGAAAGTAGTGGACTCTTGCCCAGCATATTCAGCACGTGGTTATTTCTTTCACCAACGGCTAGTTGATGCCCCAGATGAGGGATGGTGGTGCGAATGGATGTGCACTCGATCTGCTGTTGACATCGCTTGGCGTTGTCCCTGGCTTGATCTACCGGAGATGGGCTACAACATGTCCTGGCAACCTGGCATTCAGTTGATGGGCCTGACGCACTATGTTTTTTACTTTCCATTTCGGTTCAGGCGTCAGTTCGGCCATGACCAGACTTGCCCGGAAGAGGGGATAGAATACCCTGCTGCATTTCTGATCAAAGGCTCACATCTAGCCGGATATACCACAGCATGGAGGACGAGAGAACTTCTGGCCCCCGCTCCCATTTTCAGTTGTGCCCTTTTTGGCGAATGCATAGCGTGGCTTGAAGATAAAGCACAGACTGGGCCCACTCTGGCATCCGAAGCTTCCACAAGCTCTGGGAGGGGGCGCAGGAACACCTGACTTGACTATACCCCAAATTTATTGCTTTAATCTGTACTTTCAAGTTTTCTTGTTTGAATGTAATAAAAAGCAACTTCAATTTGTATCATGAGTCGGAGAACTCTGTAATGAAATCAATCAAATTGAAGGTATTGGGTACTGAAAATTTTCTGTTTGGTCCAAAAATGGTCTAAGTTGTAAAAAAATCAATTTGAGCAAAATCGACTTTTATTAAAACTTCCCAAAACCATTTTCGATATGGATCACAACTGGACACGCCCGAGATCTATCACTGAGATGTATAACCTCGGATCCAACAACTAGAAAGTTGCCCCTTGTCTGAATAGCACTGCATTGTAGCTCACAACCGAACTCTTGGATGCGGAATAGACAAAGATAGCCAAGACAATCACATGGACAAAGTTGATTTGGAGGTGTTTATGGCTGGACTTCATAATGAAGTTGCCTATGTATCCCAAAGATGGGAATCAAGCCTTACGTAGTTCGGTTCAGGTTCACTCGTGTATTAACACTCTCCTTTTGCGCTCTAACTTTTGCCAAGGCCGCCCTTTCTGGGTTTTCAACCTTGTGAGCTCAGTTTTTCTTATTTCAAATTTTGTGTGCTCTAACTTTTGCCTAGGTCGCTTTTTCGGGTTTTCGGTCTAGCGAGCCACTCAGAGATAGTATTTCTTCAACTTGTCCATGTTGATAGGCTGGGAGAACTCAAGGCCATCAAAATGACAGCTCCACCCGACCAAATAGACTTAATGATGTAAGGACCAGTCCAATTGGGTCTGAACTTGCCCTTAGGGTCGTGGATGGGAGCTCGGTTGTCTTTGAGCACCAAATCCCCTTCTTTGAGATTCCGGGACTTAACTTTCTTGTTGAAAGCCTTGGCAATCCTACGTTGATAACCTTGGATATGGTACAGTGCTTTCAGCCTTCTTTCGTCGAACAGCATGAGTTCCTCAAACCTGCTCTACTGCTAATCTGCTTCTGATATTTGGCACTCAGCCATCACCCGCAACGACGGAACCTCAACTTCGATTGGCAGAACAGCCTCCATCCCATAAACCAAGGAACACGGAGTCGCCCTAGTAGAAGTTCGAATTGATGTCCGGTAGCCCCAAAGAGCAAATGGAGCTTTTCTGGCCAATCCCTGTAGGTTTCCACCATCTTCTGCAGAATATGCTTGATGGTTTTGTTGGCGGCCTCAACTGCCCCGTTGGTTTGCGGCCTATATGTGGATGACTTATGAAAAGCCACATTGTATTTCTCCAATAAGTCTATCAGCTCCTTCTTGAAGTGGGAACCATTATCCAAAATAATCTCATTCGGGACCCCATAACGACAGATAATGTTGTTCCTGATGAACTTAGCAACGTGTGACGCCTTCAGCACTGCATAAGACTGGGCCTCGACCCACTTTGTAAAGTAGTCTATCGCCACCAGGATATACTCATGCCCGTTCGACCCCTTCGGAGTGACTGCCCCAATCACATCAATTCCCCAGACTGAAAATGGCCATGGCGAAGTCATATTGTACAGCTTTGATGGCAGAATGTTCATGCGGTTTGCATGGATCTGGCATTATGGCATCGTCGAACAAAACCAATACAATCCTCCTCCATGGTTGACCAGTAGTAACCCTGTCTGAGAATCTTCCGAGCCAGCATTACCTCACTCATGTGCGCTCTGCACTCTCCTCCATGGATGGCCTCCATCAGGCGCTTTGACTCTTCCGCATCAGCACACAATTTATGCATTCCCAGATGGCTCCTTTTGTACAGTTTACCCTCGCAGATGATGAATTGAGCAGCCATTCTTCGTATCGCCCTCTTATCTTTGGCATTTGCCCCTGGTGGATAAGCCTCATTTTTCAAGAAGTTCCAGATATCGTGATACCAAGAGTTCTGATCTTGTACTTCATCTATTGCAGCAATCAACTTGTAAGCTGGCACAAACTTCTGTTCAATAATAATCGGATGCATCCGGACTCTGAAAGGGATGTCTATCATAGAAGATAGAGTTGCTAAAGAATCGGCGAACCTATTGTTCTCTCTTAACAGATGGGCGAAGTTCAGTTTTTCAAACCGAGAAATCAGAACATCCAGGGTCTGGTTATAGATTTTCATTCTTTCTTCTTTAACTTTCCAATCTCCTTTTGCTTGAGATACAACCAGGTTTGAGTCTCCGATGACGTCCAACCGCTTTGCCCCTAGTTCTAGGGCGGCTTCTAGTCCAGCGATACATGCTTCGTATTTCGCTTCGTTATTTGATACCTTGAACAGGAGCTTGAAGGCTAAGGGTATGCGGGAATTGTCGGGTGCTATCAGCAACACCCCTATCCTATACCCGTACTGGTTCGACGCTTCATCAAAGTACATAGTCCAAGTTTCTTCTTCAACATATAGAATGGCCTCATCCGGGAATACATACTCTACTGCTTCATCTCCCTCCACTGGGTGATCGGCTAGGAACTCCGTTACCGCTCTCCCTTTCACTGACTTGCGCGTTACATACTTCAGATCGAATTCGGAGAGAAGAAGCAACCAACGGGCTAGCCTACCTGTAAGTGCTGGTTTCTCGAAGAGATATTTGATAGGATCTAATCTCAAAACCAAAATTACGAAGTGAGCTAACAGGTAGTGCCTCAACTTCCTGGTAGCCCATACCAAGGCCAAACAAGCCTTCTCAAGCGGAGTGTAACAGGTCTCATATTCCAGCATCTTCTTGCTCAGGTAATAGATAGCCTTTTCCGCTTTGTCCTCAGACTCCTGTGCAAGCATGCAGCCCATTGTCATGTCGGTTACTGATAGATACAATATCAACGGTTTCTCCGGCTCTGGCGGTGACAACACGAGCGGGTTCTGTAGATACTACTTGATCTGCTCGAAAGCAACTTGGCATCGGTCATCCCATTGGAACTTCTTTCCTTTTTTCAAGAGACCAAATAGTGGCTCACAAGTCAAGGTTAATTTTGCAATAAACCGTCTTATGAATTGCACTTTACCTAGAAAGCCTCGCACCTCCTTTTCAGTCCTTGGTGGTGGCATTTCTAAGATGGCCTTAATCTTGGAAGGATCGACTTCGATGCCCTTTTGTGTAATCAAGAACCCCAGCATTTTCCCTGCTGTAACACCAAAAGTACATTTCTGAGGATTTAGTCGCAACCGATACTCTCTGATCCGTTGGAAAATTTTCTTCAAGGTGGTGTAGTCGCCTTCTCTTTCCTTGGACTTGACAATCATATCTTCCACATACACCTCAACCTCTTTGTGGATCATATCATGCAAGATCGTAGTCGCAGCCCGTTGATAAGTAGCCCTAGCATTCTTCAAACCGAACGGCATCACCCTATAGCAGTATGTCCCCTACAGGGTGGTGAAAGCAGTTTTCTCCCTGTCTTCGGGTGCCATCAAAATCTAGTTGTAGCCGAAAACCTATCCATGAACGGGAGCAATGCATGCCCAGCAGTGAAGTCCACCAATTTGTCGATATGCAGCAGAGGAAAGTCGTCCTTCAGACTGGCTTTGTTCAGATCTCTGAAGTCCACACATACCCGAATTCTGCCATCTTTTTTAGGCACCGGAACTATATTGGCCAACCAAGTCGGATACTCAGATACTAACAGGAACCCTGCATCAATCTGCTTGGTGACCTCTTCCTTGATTTTCAGAGCCCAGTCCGGGTAGATCTTTCGAAGCTTCTGCTTAACGGGTCGGGCCTTTGGGTCAAGAGGGCTCCGGTGCTGTACAATCTCAAGATCGATTCTAGGCATGTCTTCGTAGGACCACGCGAAAACGTCTTTGAAATCTTTTAATAAAGCGACTAAGCGTTCGCGCTCCTCCGAAGACAACGTGGACCCGATCTGGACCAGCCGCGGGTCCTTCTCAGTACCAACATTAATTGAGGTGATTTCATCAACCAAAGGTTTTACAAATCTCTCATGCTCTCGGTCAATCAAGTGTTTTAAAACCGAAGGAATTTCTTCCTCATCGTTTTCATCAAAATTTTGAAAGTCCTAATTAATGCAATAAACTAAAGGCACAGAAAAGTACTCAAAAGCCACAGCAATACCATTCTCATTGATAACTTCCAGATCGTCTGATTCTTCGGTTACAACAGACTCGAAAGAAAATGAAAATGACCACCTGGACAACACGACGACATCCGGGTTATCACCCCTAGGAATACCAGACTCTGACTCAGAAGAACTGGAATCTGATTCCGACTCCACAGACTCTGTGGAATCAGATTCCGGTTCACTACCTAACCTAGAACTGCTAGATAAAAAGCCTTCCTTGTATTGCCAGACGAAGAAGGGTGCGATGGATGCATCCAGAATGCCAAAAGAAGGGCCCACAGCCGAGTTATCCCCAATCATGGAAACTGAGAAATCTTCCCCCAAGCACTTTGGTAAGATCTAAGGATCTGAGAGGAGACAAGCCAGTGCTACCCCCATTTCAAGTTCTGTGCCATCGAACTCATCCTCATTGCACTGCTCAGCCACAGCTGTTGGGTCAGTCTACTCTTCGGCAACTTCATCCCCTAACAACTGTAAGTCAAAAAAGATCTCAAAACCCGGCAAGCGCCGCCTCTCTGAATTCAGCCATGGCTCTGGAAAGCCGCAAAATGGGAAATCTTTCCCCTCCCGGACAAAGCGTCCGTTCAAAGTCCCTTGGATAGGTCTATGCACTAACTCATAGTGCTTCCCAGCTTGTTTAGCCCTGGCTCTTCCAGCCATCTCTCTTCTCTTCCTGGCCCAATCCTCTTTGGTAGGCAGATAACCTAAACCGAAGGTATACAGATTGTATGGCACTTCGCCAATGTAGCGACGCCTTTCCGGCCACTTTGTCCTAGTCCCATTCCGGGCATGTGTTGAAGCTTGTTCATGAGGTAAACAGATTGAGCACTGACATATAGCCCCTCATCAACAGCTAGGAGATTTTGTACTACCCGAGCCTCAGCCAAGGTGAACCCAGACAAGAAGACATCCTCTACGCCATGCTCAATTTCCAGAACTGGTGTAGAAACCTCTGGCGGTGGATGTATTGAAGAGTTCCCAAAAACAATTGCTACCCCCTTTTCGTGGGGCTACTTCAGCATCTGGTGTAAAGTGGACGAGACGGCTCTCACCTAGTGCAACCACGGCCGCCCAAGGAGTAGATTGAAGGTAGCTGGAACATCTAAGACATGAAACTCTATGTCCTGCTGCCCTAGGCCAACCTGAGTTTTAATCCGTACCATCCCCATCACCTCCCGACTGGTGTTGTTGTATGCCCGTATCACTTGGGCTGGTGGTGCGAAATCTGCAGGCTTCAACCCGATAGCATACGCCGTTCGCGACGGACATACATTGATTGCAAATCCCGTATCAACCAGGACCACCGGTATCCATTTTTCTCTACACTCCACAGAGATATACAACAGTTTGTTATGATTAGAGCCCTCAGGGGGTAGTTCCTTGTTCGTGAAGGTTAAGGTCGGTGAAGCTCCACCCGGGAAAATCAGCCCTACCAATTGCTCGGGCGTTGTATCAATCGAAAGCTTGGCCCTGTCCATGGCAGAAAGGACGGCTTGTCTATGCACCCTCGAGGCCATAAGCAGTCCCCAGATGAGATGTCTGCTTGAATTTTCTTTAGCTGTTTCAACACAGCTTCCTCCTCTAGCAGTTTGTCTTTCTGCTTTTCTGCTTCTTTGTCCTTCCTGGACGCCTCCGGCTGGTCCAAGTGTGGGGGCTTGAAGTACCGCCCACTTCGGGTCATATGGTCCACTTCTTCGATGTACCAAGTGTCATTCGGTTGATTCTGCCCCCAGTCCTCGTCGGTGTGAGCAAGACGTAAGTAATCGTCTTCCTACCACATCCCATCGGCAATCGACAGACAGCTGTCCGGTTCCGCTGTAGCTATTTCTGTGCTCACAACACATTCTATGCCCTTAGGTGCCTTGGCCTTTCTAGCCCTGTTGTCATTCTTGATCCTCTCTTGCTCAAGCTGTTTCAATGCAGCCTCGTGTTCAGTTCTGCTGTATATAAACTGCCCAAATCCCGAGCAAAATTCTTCGCACCGGTGCTCTCCGATGATTCCTCCTGATTCTCGACCATTCCGGCCACTGCAAACGGTCCCTGTTCTGATTGATGCTCCTCAACATCTGGCTCGTCACTGAGCCACCCCATATTGTCTGTTGATCCATTCAGGTCAAACCAATTGATGCTTACATCCCCTGGGTCCTACTCGTTAAAGAACTGCAGATTGGTAATGTCCTCCTCCAACTCTGCTAGGTCATCTAGCCCCTGACTCAGTCCGTCCGTCCTCCCTCGGCTTAGCCTGATCTGTTGGCACGATATAACCGCACAGGTTGTATGCTTCCTCAGTAAAGCTCCCAGATTCGTCAGGTTCTGAACCAACATTCCCATTCTCCTCCAAGGCCACCCCAGTTCTATCTTCAATAGTCACCACCATTGGCTTGGGCTGGGTTAAAGAGGTGCTCATCATGCACAAATTCGTGCTATCTGAAATGAACACCTCAGGCTTAGGTAGGTGGGAGGGTGTGATGTATATGCTAGGGTCATACGGGATGGCCGTGGTTTGGATCAGATTGATTTGCTTAGGTGGTGGAGCTTGGTTATGTGGTGAGAGTGGGTTGGTAGTGACATTTGGCTTGTCGGGAGGCACGATCACCTTGTTGTCAATGAGATCTTGAATCTCATGACGTAGTCTGAAGCAAAAGTCAGTGTCGTGACCTCGCTGCTGATGGAAGGCACAGTATTTAGTCGGGTCATGCTTTGGAGGAGAGGATCAGGTAGAGGCCGTTGTTCTAACGGTTTGAGATGTCCCTTCCTAAGTAGGACCCCTAGAGCTTTAGACAAAGGCATATAAAGTGGGGTAAAAACCCTCTTGCCTCGGGGTGGATAGTTCGAAGTTTGGGGGTTTGGGTTGGATGTACCAGCAAATGGGGCGGCTGTTTTTGGAGTGGTGGTGACCATGCGAACGTCAGAAGTTCTTACGGCTGCACTACTACTTGTAGCTGCATTCGAACCGCGTGTAAACGCCCTCTTGGGCTGCTCTCTCTCCTGGTCAATCAGATCTTGCTTCATAGCATCTTCTATTTGTACCCCAATCTCGTGCAAGTCAGCAAAGGTGGGGAGGGGTAAGACGATCATTTTCTACATCAGCTTTGGCTGTAGGTTGCGCACAACCATTCTTATCTGATCTTTCTCAAGTGGCCGAGTTGTCATCATGGAGGCCTTGGCCCTCCATCGAGTGACAAATTCAAAAAAGCCCTCCTTCAGCTCCTGTCGGGTCGCCTCAAGATCACGAGTCGTGACCTCGATCTGGGTATTGTATGAATATTGGGCAACAAAGGCCTCAGCCATCTCCTCCCAACTCCTTTTCACTGAGTCCTCCAGCTTGGCGTACCAAATGGCCGCAACACAAGACAGGGTCCGACCAAAGAGTGATAGTTTCTAGAGTCTCGTCAAGCCCATCGGGCGCAGAATATCAGAAAACAGCCTCAAATGAACCATAGGATCGCCCGAGCCGTCAAAGCGATCTATGTGAGGCATCTTGAACCTGTCCGGCAATGTCACCGCCGAATCAGTGTATCCATTTTCTATATCCGGGATCGAGTTGACTCCCTGAGCTCGTTTACTTTCAAAGTTGTAGGATCAACCTCAAATTCAAGTGTCCACTGGATTAGCCGGTGCTTTAGACATCTGAGGTGGGATTGGCGGTGGGATTGGCCCTGTTGGAACGTCTATTTTCCTAGACGTTTGCTATTTCCCCGGGTGTTGGAACCCTAGGTGGGGGTGGGGGTGGATGCGAAACAGATGCTCCGGCTTGTTGTGGTTGCTGTTGTTGTTGGAGCCTGGCAATCAGTTCTGCCTGTTGGGCTACAACCTCTGCCTAACGTGTGGTAACCTCTGCCTGGCGAGCAGTATCCCGCTGCATGGTCTCTTAGAGTTGACGCATCATGTCCTCCATACTGACTGTAAAGTGCTGATCTGACTGAACAAGTATGTATCCCCTCTCTGAGGTGGAAGTAGATATCTCAGCCCAATTGCGCACAGGTGAGGTGGATAATGACCGCTGATCTGGTAACTGCTGTACTGATGACCTGTGCCTAACTGACCTCCGTCTAGTAACCGGGGGTAGCGAAATGAACACTGGTTGTCCACCAATTAGATCCTCAGATCGAGAAAGTCTCTTTCCTCTAGTCCAAAGTGCTCGGGGGGTATTTGCCTCGTCGGAAGCAATGATGTAATACTACTTTGCAAAAAGATAAATAAAGCAAAAAAAAAAAAAAACAACAATCAGAAAACGGATAGCATTTCGGCTTAGATAATGACCACACACAGTTGATAATCATAAGCTGGACAATCTGTACTCAACACTGATTTCTGCCCCCAAATCACTGCCTCAATACTGATACCCTCAAACACTGATGTCCTCAGACTGATACCCAGACTTGCAAACTGATACATGCATTCTTGTAGAGACACACCCTAACAGCACATAGCAAGCAAATGAGAACCAAAACACCCCTATGGTAGGGTAGGGTTTCCCTGTCCTATCTTGTCAGGAGCTAGGGTTTCACTACGCACGCATGCGGTTTCAAACAACTTACATTCGGGTAAGCAACCTGTCTTAATTTGGAATGGTCTCTATGGCTTCCGATATGCAACTAGGTCGATTGGTCAAGAAGGGTGCCTCAGCAAAACCAAGGTTTGTGTTTCCATCGTTGCAGAGCCCATAACCGGTCAGCCTTATGACACGCTTTTCCAAGCAAGCCTCCGGCAAACCGTTCAGGAATAACAAATGGCAAACACTGTGACTTAAGCGCACCAATGCAAATGTAATGCAAAGCAACACATAAGTGTGGATAAAACAACATATCATGAGTTTCGAGTCAAGTTCTCTAAATCCCCAGTAGAGTCGCCAGAAACTGTAGACTCAACTTTCTTCACGCGCGCCCCTTTTTCGGAGAAGGTGCGAATTGGTCTCCTACAGTTTGGACTCCTGTCACGGTTCTGAATCTAATCTCACAAAGTGCAATGTGAGACTGATAAACACCAAAGAGTCCAAATCTGGCAATTGGTTTTGGAAAATCAATTTTGAATGAAAAAGCGCCAAACATGGACTGCTTTGCCAGATTACAGAGTCGCCACCTAAATTTTTTATTTTTAGGAAATTTAGGAAACCCTGACTTGTGCTAAAGGCCACGTGTCCGTCATCACCAAAGTTGCCTCGGCTCGAGAACTTGGGTACGAGTGGAGAAGGTCATGCAATGAGCACCCCCGCTCGCTCGATCAAAAATCGGCCTCTACTAAAATGATATATTATTTTATAAACACATGTGTTCTTATTCCGGTTATTAATCTAGCTTTACTATGTGATGCGCACAGCATACAAGTATAGACTAAATCGCTCAAGTTGGAACAAAACAACTTATGTTTGTCTTTTGAAAATGGTTTGGAAGTGCTACTCGCAAGTAGGCTAAAGCGCGGATTTGCCACCCTCAAGTGGGCTTCAAACAACATGATTTTGCCACCTCAAGTGGGCTTAAAACTCACAATCATCGAATTGTTCCAATTCAAGTAATCGAGCCTTCATCCACAGGCATTCAAACAGTTAACACTTAAGCAAGTAGCCTCATGGCAAGCATGCTGTCATGGCAACACTCACACTCATGCAAGTATGCTAAACTGTAAACACTTACAGTGTACTCCGAGCCAAAACAGAGAACTAGTTAGAAATCAATGCATGATCCTAATTATGCTATAATGCCTAATGCAACACATGCAATAATGCAACTAAATAGGCTCGGCTATCTAAGATGGCATATGAATGCAACACTTGATACATGCTATGAAACACGTACTCAAGTAAGTGTATTGAAATACAATGCAGTTTGTATGATGTGCTGAGCTCGGTGCATGCAAGACAAATGAATGATGCACGCATGTAAGCATAAGGTATGCTAATTGAATTATGCCCTAAACTAACCATCAAAAGCTGATAAGTAAAAAGGAGAAAGAAGTGAGGTTGGAAGACATGCACACACACAAGCACCCTTATTACAACGATACGCCCTCTCGCGGGAGGGTCCGAATAAATGAGCAGAGCTATTCTAAGCTAAGCTAAGCTAACTAATCTAATTAAACTAATTAGACTAATTATTATACAACCAAATTGAATAACTAGCAAGCTACTTACTAATTATTACAACACTTTAACTAATTAACAAATTAATTAAATTACAAATTCATGTTATCTAACAAGAAAAGCACTAAACTAAACTGCCTCAGCTCTGTTTGAAGAAGTTGAATATGCATGTCTCAGTTTCCGTCCCGAAAAGCTCTCCGGTTGCTCTTTAGAGGCTTTGTTTGCAGGGTGTCTCCAAGAACTCTCTGCTAAACCTTACGAAAACAATGCTGGGGAGTGCACCAATGGCCTGCCGGCCAAGAGTGGGCCTCTACTGGCCAATAATGCAAGGGTGCCGGCCATCAGTGTGGCACTGCCGGCCACTGGTGTGCTGTGACACCAAATTGCAACAGAGCACAAAACAGAGGAAATTGAGGGTCTCCCTAGGGCATGTATGTACTGTGCCACTCCTTATCATTTCAAAACATCAAGGGAGAGGCACTATTGGATCCGAAACCATCAATCAAGCATGCAATGCATGATGGCCAAAGATCCAATTTGCACGCATTTCAATAAATGCAAGACAAACAAGACTCTAAGACCACTACCCTAGCATGGAAGATCAAAGGCAATGGAGACAAAGGGAATTGGCTCATTTTCATCACTTTGAGTATGAAATGGACCAATTCACCTTGTGTTCAATATAACGTCCGATTGAACACAATGCAATGCAACTCAAAACATGTTTATCTTGGCATGTTTTACTTGGCTCAATTCTTGTTTACACATTTTAAGTTACCAAACCATCCCTTAATTGATTTGTCCAAATGTGAAAGTCCTCTAATGAGAAAGAGGTCAACCAAAAGAATGGTTTAAGGCATAGGAGAGACCATGCCTTTGACTAGGAGGAACCCTCAAAAGAGGGTTAAAGCCATTTAAGCATAAGCCTCAATCCTAAGCATTAAACACAACCTCAAGACTAACCAATCCTCAAAACAAATGAAAAGATGAAGAAGGGAAGGAGGTGGCAGAATTTCAGTGCTAAAATAGCATGAAATACAAGACTCTAATATGCAAACAACTCATGTATAACATGTTAAACACTTAAGCATTAAAACTAGTGAAGAGCTTTACACTAGAACCATGCAATACAATGCTCAAATGGCCAAGCCAGCCCTAAACAGACCTCAAACATGCCAAAACAATGACCAAAATGTGCTGAGATGGTAGCATGAAGAGCAAGAAAATCATGCTCATGTATTGGCTCATAAACAAGGCATAAGGCACAAGGCACAACTCTCAAACACAATGAAAGAGTAGAATATGTGAGAGTGTGACAAGGCTACATGCACTGAAATCATGTATGAAAAGATGAAATGGCATGCAAACATCACAAGCAAAGCATGTTAAAGACCTTGGAACTCAAAGCTAGTCAAGGGCATTTACACTATAGCTATACAAAGCAAAGCACACATGTCCAAGACTACTCAAAACAAAGTTAAAGCATGCTGAAATAAGGCCAAAAACATGCTGGAGTGGAGCCAACACATGCTAGAATAATAGGCTAAATCAACAAATACACTAGGCTAGTAAGCAAGATTACACTACAAGTGTAAGAAGCAAACAAGAGCTACTCCAACCAGCCACAAACAGAGTTCAAACATGTTAAAATAAGGCCAAAACATGCTGAGATCAAGCCATGAGATGGTAGAAAAGCATGCTCAACTATTAAGCCATTAACACATGCAAACAAGATATGAGGAGGGGGGACCACCCCCTCTCCTATTTTGGGCCTCAAAACCAACTTTTCACCACTAAAGTTCCTCTGAGTTTTAATGGTAGAAAGGCCAAACAAAGGATGTTACAAAAGGTTAGAAAGGTGGCTCAAAAGGCTTTACAAGCCAAATAGCAAAAGAGGAGAACCACCCCCTAACCACACAAGGCTCAAACCAACATTTTTAAGCCTTAAAAACAAACTTTTTTTAGACTAAAAACAGCTTTAAAGTTGCATACAAAGATGGCAAAGCAATGAACTAGAACAAAGCTTAAAAGGGTGAAACTCTTACCCTTGAAGCATAACAAGAAAACAGCAAGCTTCTAAGCCAAAACCAAGCCAAAACCACTCCAAGGAGCTCAAACAAGGCCTCCAAAATCTTCAACACTAAGGTAAAGGTGTTTGACTAGGTGTTTTAGTGCAAATATGAAGAGAAAACACACTTTCAAGCCTAAAATGTAGAGAGAGAGGATTCTAGAGAGAGAGGGGGAGTAAAATATCTCAGCCCAAACTTTGTAACCCTTTGCATATATGAGGATGGCTTGTATATATGGAGGATACAAGAGCAATCCAAGGAGATCCAGCCATCCACGTGGGTGCAGATGAGCTTACCTGTGCATACAGCTGTCAAAAATATCTACAAAATATCTACTGAACAGTTGGTGGTCGGCCGGCCATCAGTGGTGGCCGGCAGTGCCTCATTGATGGCCGGCAGGCCTCATCAATGGCCGGCAGGAACAAATGCATGGCCGGTAGTGCCAAAAAGTGGCCGGCAGTGCATTCCAAGAATCACTCTGCAAAGACC
Organism: Camellia japonica; assembly: GCA_030407325.1. NCBI lineage: Eukaryota > Viridiplantae > Streptophyta > Magnoliopsida > Ericales > Theaceae > Camellia > Camellia japonica. The sequence continues at coordinate 44,399,279 of JAPPVO010000014.1, forward strand.
AACACATGGTCCAAACATGAGACATAATGGAAATAGGGTTTGGAAAGAGCAAACTTGGCATGTTCTGTCACGGGATTCGGGTGCTCGACAAGCAATCAGACTTGTCACTGGATGTACCTGCAAGGACAACCAAGTCTTGAGGACGATCAAAAATGGGATATCTACAGTGAGTAAATCAAGATATCGTTTACAAAGACGACTACAAAACGGTCTAGAAACTCACGGAAGATCTAGTTCATCAAATCCATAAACACAGTTGGTGCATTGGTTAGCCCAAAAGGCATCACTAAAAACTCATAATGGTCATACTGCGTACGAAATGCAGTCTTCGGGATATCCTCCTCCTTTACTCTCAACTGGTGATAACCCGATCTCAAGTCTATCTTAGAGAAGCAAGAAGACCCCTTCAACTGATCAAACAAATCATCTATACGAGGCATTGGGTACTTGTTCTTAACAGTTACCTAGTTCAACTTTCGATAATCTATACAAAGTCGCAACACACCATCTTTCTTTTTGGAAAAAAGAGCTGGTGCTCCCCAAGGTGAAGTACTATAGCGGATAAAACCCTTATCTAACAATTCCTGGAATTGAATCTTCAACTCACTCAACTCAGCAGGTGCAACCATATACGATGCCATGGAAATCGGTGTTGTACTAGGCACTAGATCAATAGTAAACTTGATCTCTCGATGAGGTGGTAAACTGGTAAGATTCTTCAGAAAAACATCCGAGTATTCACAAACTACCCCTGGCAGCTCAACTCGGACTTCATCACACTCACTACTCAAGAAGTTGGCAAGAAGGCAACTAAGCTCACTTTGTCCATGCAGATCATACATCGGTGATAAGACCTTATCCACCTGGTCCCCCAAGAAATAAAAGCAATCACCGCTCAAGGTACATATAATAACCCTCTGACGGTAGCAGTCTATAACAGCCCAATCAGGTTACAACCAATCCATACCCAATATAACATCAAAATTTGACATATCAATCAACACAAATGCAAAATGGACTAGGCGACCGGTAATCTCTATGTCACAACCTCGGCACCCCTGCTTCAAAATAACCTCACCACCAATAGGTGACTTTACACAGATAGGAGTTGCTAACTAAGCCAACTCTAACCCTAAAACTGATGCAAATTCAGATGAAATAAATGAATGGCATGCACCCGTATCAATCAACACATTAGCAACCGAATTGCAAAACAAGAAGGTACCTCTCACTACCGAAAGCACTGGTACTAGATCTGGCACGGTAATAGCATACACACGCCCTGTAGGTCTCTACTCAACCTACTGAACCCTCGGGGCATAAGCCTAATGCACTGACTAAGCTGAAGAGGCTCCCTGATTGGCCCTCAAGGCCTGTGCTGACTGTGCAGGCTAGTGGCTTTGTGTCTATCTCGAATCAGACGCACCGAGTGTGCCACCCAACTGAGGGCAAAATCTCTTCATGTGCCCTGTCTGCCCACACTGATAACAAGTGAGCAGCTGTCCTCTCCCCTGACTCTGACTCTGAGAATGAGCCGAAGACGATGTAGACCGCTGCCCTCCTCCCCTTTGCGGGCAAGCTAGAGACTTGTGGCCCAACTGACCACACTTATAACAAGTAAAATCTCTCTAACCACCTTTCCTCGAACCCGAACTCGGCACTGGAAAGGTACATCTCGATTGAGCTCCCTGGGACGGCTGTGGGTTAGAACCCCTCTGCCTCTTACTGTCCCCCTGAATATCTTGACTTCTCCTGAAGCCCCCTCATCCTCTCTTCCGCCATTTCCATCACGGTCTCCAGATGAGTCACCACCTCCACAAGACGTCCATAATCCCTAATCATCGACCCGGCCTCCTTGAACATGAGTCCGGTCCTCAACTTTTTCTCAAACTCCAAACAGCGGCGCTCCTCTATCGCCACTGACTCTGGTGCAAACCTAGAAAGGCTAGTAAACGTGGCCTCAAACTTGGCCACCGGAGTGTTCAATTGCACCAGCTTGGAGAATTGGTCTCTCAACTTCTCCCTAACCGTGGGAGGTAAAAACTTGTTCTGGAAAGCGCAGACAAAAACCTCTCAAGTCATCTCAATGCACCCACGCGCATACTTCCACCACTGACCCGCATCTCCATTCAGCTGGAAGGATGCCAAGGTCACTCTTAACTGGTCGTCCTTGATGCGAAGCATCTCGAACGTCTTCACTATTTATTCCAACCACTCATCTGCCTTCAGTGGCTCTTTAGGATCACCCAAAAACTCATCCGGATTCGATCGGAAAAACTCTCGCTTCAAAAACGATGGCCCTGCCTTAACTATTTGGGCTTGGACTTGATTCTCAGCCCTAAGAATGTCCATGGATTCCTGTAATGCTCTGACCATTTTGTTGGCTAAGGCGCCCATGGCCTGTTGACCAACTGGTTCGGCCACATTGGCCTGACCAACCCCTTCTTCCTGTGCCGGAATCTCATCTAGTAAAGGCGCCTCATGCTTCCTAGGCTTACCACGCCTACCACCACTACGTCCACGTCCTGACATCCTAATGAATGTAACAAAAGAGATTAGCACATTTACAAATGTGTCAAAGCTAACTCACTCGCGTCCCAATGCAGTGGACAACAGTAATTCACTCTAATAAGCACATAGTCATGTAAACACAAATGAATTTCATTCCTGGATAATGACCATCCCGCAGCGTTGCCAGAGTTCCAATTAGAAACAACAGTGATCAAGTACCTTTCTAATAGGACTCCTAGAAACCCATAGACTCGATCAACATCCTAGAAATTAGATTCCACACCCATATAATCACATAAACATGTTATCACGTAGCATTGCAAACATATAAACATCTCTGTCAAACGAGAAAAACCCATTGTGGTACTAACCACTTCCCACGTACCCAAAGTATTCAAATCCGATACGCTCTCATACCAAGTTATAATGCCACAAAAATAATTACAAGAATCCAACTCCAAATACCAGTACAAAATGATATTGATATAATAAGAAGCTTTCATTAATCAGAGTTAATATACAAAAGGTGACACATGCAATATACATTCATAAACGGTTCATCTTGAATCTACAGCATGTGTGACGAATAGTGAAAAGTAATGAAGGTTAAACAAATATTCATCTACCCTAAAGGCTTGCATATTTCCAAGTCACTGCTTGGTTACAACAAAATGAGTCTAACTCAATACAATTATGCCCTTGGCTATACAAAATAAATACAACAAAAAAAAAAAGAAGCCCTTGCTCCAAATCTCCCCGAACTACTATCTTGGCAGAGGCATGTCTCCAACACCTGAAAATGGTTTTCTTAAATAGGGTGGGCTAAAGCCCAGTAGAAACAATCTAACACAATGTATGAATCTTAACAAAGATATAAGTATAATGTGCATATGCAATGCATGTAATAAAATCATTCATATTCGGTAAGATCATGATGTGCCAAGTTTTATATCTCGATCCATTTCATCTCAACTCATAAGTCAAATTCATTGTTATCCAAGTAACCCAACTGAGACTATAACTCAATAGTTCTCTCATCAATGCAACCATTACACAAACACTTCAAATTTGCCATTTTACGAAAATTTCGTCCACTTGAATCGACACCCATGTATACACGTGGTTTTCGGGACTTTCACCCTGGACACACAGGCCAACTTAATTCAATGGAGTCCATCCCCTTTCTCTTCCTAAACATGGAATACATCTCATTTCTCCTCCCAAATATCATACATATGCAATGTATTAAAACACGGTCATATTCAATGACAACAGTTAAAAGATTATTTTCAATTCACCTAATCCTCATGCAATTTCTACAACAATCATAGCTATCCTCCATCAATAGCCCAAAATAGATATTTCTAAACAGATATACAATCTCCAAGACAGATAATTCATTCAAATTTCCATAGGTGAGAGATAATACATATCTAACTCCACCATTTGTATAAACATCCATCCAATTTCATATTTCCAATACCAATTTCATTATTTATACAAAATAATTATTTTAAACAATTTAGGGCAAAGCTTCATTTTCTTTCAAATCCAACCCATGTGTCAAAATCAACAAATTTAACACAACACATCCTCATGTCTACACTCATAACCATTTCCAATACTTTCATTTGAAAACCCCTTATTAGATTTTAAACCAAGACCCTAGGTTTGTCTAAAATCCTCCAATTCCAACATTATTTACACAATCAACAAATAACTAAGTTAAAAGTCATAGAAGAGTGTAGAAAGTCCCTACCTCAAAGGGAGAAGACAAGCAAAGCAATAGAGGAACTCCAAAGACGCTGAAACCAAGGTTTACTCGGATCAAAACGCAACCCTTGAGGTGCTCTACATTTTTCCCAAAGACACTAGGGTAGAGAAACTAATGGATCTAGGTGAAAATGTAGAGAGAATGTGAGTTCTAGAGAGAGAAACTCAAGATCTAGGGTTGTGAAATGTTTAAAGAGAGAAAGAGATTTTTAAAAAAAAAAAAAAGTGATGTGAAAAGTGGTTGTTACGACCTGATATACGCACAGTCAGGTCGAGCGTAAGAAGTGATGCTCGAGCGTCAAACACAATAAGTTATTCCGCTCGAGCGCAAGAAATGACGCTCGAGAGCAAAATGTACACTCCCAGTAGTTTTGCAGACAACAGACCAATCGCTTGAGCGCAAAAATGGCCGCTCGAGCTGAACCCGCTCGAGCGCAGAGAAGACTGCTCGAGCGTAGAATACACTTTTGCAGACCTACAAAAGTACTAAGAGCTTACAAAGCCCACTCGAGCGCAAGAAGTGCCGCTCGAGTGGAGGAGCAAAATTCTAGGCAACAAGAGTTTAGAAACTAAGTAACCAACCTATCCCAAACGCAACCACAACAATCCCATAGCCACATTTAAGGAGATACAAGAAAAGCAAGATGTAAACAACAATATGAAACCATTAAACCTGAGTCCGGGATACAACAAGAGTCAAGTCAAAACTGGAATCGCTATAATATATATCATACAAAATCATTATATGATAATTACACTTTTGTAGTACAATAAAATTAAAATTATCAAAATAAATAAATAATTTAACTAAACTTATTATATATAAGTATTTATGTAACACTTTTATAAAACGATAAGGTTAAGATTATTAACATAAATAATTAAAATTAAAATTAAAATTATTCTTCTATAACACATATCCTAATATAAAATATTATTACATTAATTAAATTTAACTCTATTGTGATTTTATGTCAGACATCATATATATAGAAGTGATTTACATACACGTATAGTGTCCAATTTGATATTGATTGATTAAAATAATAGAATTCAATATTTTTTTTTTAGTTAGGATAAATTAAACTCACCTCCCTTGAGGTTTCTGATAAATACAGGGATCTCCCATGTAGTTTCAATAATTACAATAACCTCCCTTACTTTACCTGATATTGTACAGATTCTCCCAATCCGTCAATTATACACAAACGACGTTACTTTTGTATACAAAATGACCATATCACCCTTTTATTTGAGCATGAAAAGATGAAAATACCCTTTGATTATAGCATTCAACTTTGTTTTTTATTTTTATTTTTATTTCTGTTCTCTCTCATCTTATCAGATTGAAACACGAGAGAGAGAAGCTCCTCCTCACCGATGCCGCTCTTTTCCGCTGTTTGTCTTCTTCCTTCCGCCGCCACCATCTTTCCTTCTCCTTCTATTCTTCTTCTCCCACTCCTTCTCTTCCACCGTTCGCCACCTGCTTTTTCTCTCCTCCTCCTCTCGTTCGTCTTTTTCCGAAACCCTAGCCTAGATCTATGGTTTTGAGAGCGGTGGTGGACAGTGATGGCAGAAGACCCATGAATGATTTCATAGAAGCAGAGAAATGGTGCGACAGTGGCGGTAGAGGCAAAGAAGGGTTGGACAACAACAAGGAAACTGAATGTGAGTTGGGTTCCTCAATTGCAAGTATTTCCAAACACTACTGGGTTCAAAATCGAAAGGCACCAATCCTCTCTATATATATATTTGTGTATTTGTATATATATATATATATATATTTGTGGCTAATTTAGTATAAGAAAGTTGAAAATTTTGCTTTAGATCATTTGGGTGTAGATTCCAAACACCACTGGGTTCAAAATCCAAAGGTACCAATCCTCCCTCTCTCTCTCTCTCTCTCGCTATATATATATATATATATTGTGTGTATTTGAGCCTCTTTTTTTTGTGTGTAAATTAGTGTAAGAAAGTTTAAATTTTTGCTTTAGATTAGTTGGTGTAGATCTAGAATGTGCTCTGTAATGTTTAATTTTTGATTTGTATATATATATGTGTGTGTATATGTGTGTGTGTATGTGTATAAGGGTTGTTGGGAAAATGTTTAAAGAGAAAATAATGAGTTATTGGAAATCCAAACAAGTTCCTATTCTTTCCTGGAAATCCAAGCAATGAGTTATCAGGCTGGAAATCCAAACAAGTTCCTGTTCTTTGTTTGTTTTTAATTCTTTGCTAAAAATCCAAACAAGTGTATATGTATATAAATAAAAATATATGTATATATATATTTATATAAACATCTGTTAAACAAATTGTTCCCATGTTTATATATTTGTATGTATATATATTTGTTAGAAGAAAATTGTTCTCAGTGTGATATTCTCTCCTATGTATGACACAAGTTGGTATCATGTGCTATGAATGAATGACTTAAGTCTAATTTACTTGTTAGTCATCTCCTCCATTAAATAAATTTCTTAACATTGTTTCAGTGAAGTATTTATGTATCACAGAGCAAATTTTAATAAGATGGATAAAATGATCATCATAATCTTATTTCATTTCCATTTCTAGTCATTTATAGACATGTAGCTTTGGTCTTCAATAACCAATATATGCTTTTGTACTTCTATTAAAGGCAATGGAGGTAGCAGAACCAGATGAATTAGTGCTAGGAAACTAGAAATCTCAAGGCACTGTTTACGGCATGCCTATGCTTGATGATCATGAAGTTGTTGTATTTTTAAATAAAATGTTGCAATTTCAAAAAAAAAAAAAATTTGTTTCAGACGTCCGAGTGGATGACCGGCCAACATTTGGTATTGATATATATAGATGGGTTGAGGACACTTGAGGGCATTATGGACATTTTAGGGTGTGTGTTTGATTGGGGGGATTAGGGGGGGGACTATTCACTATTCGGATTGCTTATCCGAAGGAATGAGTAGTCCATCGTTTGTTTTTTTTTTAGTCCGCCGGACATGGAGTTCGGCCAGACTCCTTATCCCCCGTATGGGGGATTATACTATCCCGGAGGGGGGGGTGTGGGACAGTTTTGGAGGGGCAATTTACTGTTGGGATTAGGTGATAAAATGACTATTTTGACCCTCTACTATTTAATTATGTATTATATTTAGTAAAATTTAATAAAATTTAAATGTCTCAATTTAAAAATAAAATAATTTTATTTAACTTTTTATTGATGTTTTATTTATTTAATTTTTTAAAATAATTTTTTATAGATATTTTGTTGATATTTTATTTTAAAATTTTGTTTATATTTTATTTAATTTCATTATTTAAATGTTAATAGATGTTTTATTTAATTTCATTGTTTAATTATTATTATTTTTAAAAACAAATTTATTTAAAATTTTAATTAAAAAAATAACATATATTTTTATTGATATTTTATTTATTTAATTTTAAAAAAAATAAATTTATTTAATTGTGTAAAAAAAATTTATTTAATCTAGCTAAAAATAATTAAAATATTAAAGATATGCTTAATATTGCTATTACTTAGTAAATAATTGAAAAATGGTAAAATAGTCTTTTGTTCATTTATCTTATCCAGTCCGTCCAACCAAACGTTGGATTCACTAAAAATAGTCATTTCCAGACATCTAATCCCATGAAAAAACAAATACAGATACATATCCAATCCAACCAAATAGTCCGGGGGATTCACAGTTCCAAGACTCAAGTCCGATGGATTCTAATCCCCCCTTATCCAGTCTGTCCAATCAAACACACCTTTAGTGTTTAACTTTGATGACATCATCTTTTTCTGTGAAACAAATAAACGGAAGTCAACAGAAGGGGGAATTTGAAGAATGTCATGTAAAGTAAGGGAGGTTACTGTAATTATTGAAACCACAAGAGAGGTCCATGTATTTGTCAGAAACCTCAGGGGAGGTGAGTGTAATTTACCCTTTTGGTTATTTCTTAGAAGATAAATTGACAAATGTCAAATAATAAATAGTGTGAAGTATTGTTTTAAAGAATAATAATTCATCGAAAATGATTGTGTATATTTAAGGCATCTATTGACGTTTCTTAAATAATTTTTAAATAAAAATTTTGAATCTATATTATTACTGATAACACACCTTCATGAACTCTGCCAGAAAAGATATACAAAAATAATTTGACTGGAATAGAAATTTTGCGGTTATTATAATGTTCACATAATTAATCAGAACTCTTGAGAACTGAAATTATTAAGATTATAGAGATTTTGTAATTGATTCCTTTAAGGATATTATTTATTATTTGAATTTATAATTTTTTATGCATCAATGTGAATAAATCTTATAATCTTACTGATATAAACATAAATACTACCTTTGAGTCAAACAACCTTAAGCACTTTTTCGTATAATAAAATACTTAAATATTGTCATATAAAAATATTATAATAGATCATAATCAAATATCATTTCAAGTATAATTAAAGACCCAATGCACTATTTTATACATAACCAAAAACATAAGAAATTAGTAAAGACATTTTCGATTAATAACCAAAACAATACACCATGATTTATAACAAAGTTATAATTTGTATATTATAGAATTTTTCGTTGTTTTATTTTTTCAGAAAAAATATTTTGATAAAAGTGGAATTCGTGATTTTTGATAAATTTGATTAAACCAAATGAAGATTTCATTTCAGGTTGATAATACACTTTTTTTTTTATATATTTTGAAAAAAGTTATTTTTATTAGCCTATTTTACATAGGATCGCACAGAGTGACAAAAATTTTCATCAGCCATTAGCAAATCGATTTATATTTGACTTTCAACTGTCAAAATTTTTCACATAAAATATTAAGACTCAAAATCAATTTTTCATTTTAAAAACAAATTCTCGTGCATCACACGGGTCACCTACTAATATATATATATATATATACATAAGTAGTATTTTTCCCTTTCTTTGGTGACACAATGTTAGGTTTACTTTTTTCTAACTAAGCCACATGAGCATGCATTTTCCATTTACCTATAGAGTTCTAAACAAATTTGAACCCAATTTAAATTATACTAATTTTACTTATTTTATATAGATTTTATTTGAGAAATACTTTTTTTTCCATATATTTTCAATCGTAAATTTAGATAATTCACAAACTCAATGTCAATTTTATATGAACTCTATTTGAGAAATACTTCTTTCACAAATCCAATTTGATTTTTACTTTCCTACATTATTTTATATAATCACAACTTACAGGAGAAAAAACTTGCACAATAATAATACTCTCGAAGAACCTCTGAAATTTAGATTTACTGCTTGAGTTATTTTTCAATTGCTGAACAGTAAGTTCTTCTTCTATATTTTGACATCATATTATAGATGATTAATTACTTCACATATTAAGATATTTTTATTGTTTGGATGTTTCCATTTATTTGTTCTTTTTGTGTTTAGATGCTGTTATGAGATTCTTTTTTCGTTGGTCGTCATTGAATTTATTTTATAATTGATATTTTAATTTAATTAAGAGTGTTTATTTTACAATCTTATAATTTAATATATTATAGAACAATAGTGTTAATATTATCAAAATAAATAATCAAAACTATTCTTTTATGACACACAAATAGAACCATCAATTTTATTTTTTTTTTGAAAAAAAAATGTGCATTGCACAGGTAAACTGCTAGTCTATAGGTTGTTTTGGAAAGTGGTTTATAAGATGATTTTTTGACTTATTACCAAAAAAAAAACATGTAAAAAGTAGAGAGATAACATAACCCAAATATGCCAATAAGCTGACTTATATACTTGTTCCCAAACACGCCATAAATGTGACATAGGCGGTGTTTGGCAACAATTTTTTTTGGATTTTTTTTTTATTTTTTCCACTAAAAGACGGCTTTTGTAAAACAAAAAAAAAACAAATCTAAACAAAATATCACATCAAACTCCATAATCATTTCATTTTTTCTCTCACAAACATCACATCCAACAACAAAAAAACTCAACTATCTTCCCAAACACAAAAAAAATTCTCCAATAATATCCTACAACTAAAAAAACTACATAAAAACTCACTTCTCAAACACCCACATAGTTTTAGCCTTAGGCTATGTTTGGGAAGAGCTAAGAAACCTAAATAAGTACAAAAGGACAAAATAAATTAAAATATCATACCTAAATTATAATTATTTCATTTTTTTCTCTTATAACCATCACATCTAAATAAAAGAAAAAACTAAAAATTATTCCTAAATGAAACAAATTTAGTCAAGCTAAATTAGTTTAAAAAATCAAAAAATCATACTAAAGTCAAAAAATCAAAAAGTCATTATTTTATTTAAATCACATCATCTTATTTAAGTCACATCACTTTTATAACATATCATCTCAAACTTAATCCATACCCAACTCATATTTCATAAAAAGTCAAAAAATACACTTATTTGGATTATCTCAAACCATCCCTAACTCTTCTCAAACTAAAGCTTAGAGGGTGTTTAGTGTGGGTGGTGTTTGGGAAGCAAGTTCCCAAATTTTTTTTTCATTTTTTTCACTAAAAGACAAAAGTTTTACAAAACCAAAAAAAACACATCCAAACAAAATATCACATCTAACCTCATAATTATTTCACTTTTTCTCTCACAAACATCACATCCAACTACATAAAAACCCAACTATCTTCCCAAACACTAAAAATTTTTTATCTCATAAAAACCTACATCTCATAAAATCTACATAAAAACTCACTTCCCAAACACCCACATACTTCTTAATTTATTTATTTTTTTTAAGTTATATCATCTCTTTATTTTTTTATACTCCCTCCGTCTCAAAATATTAGTCCCTTATTCCATTTTTCATTGTCCCAAAAAATTAGTCCCTCTTCAAAAATCAAGTACAAAAATAATATAAATTTTCTATTTTGCCATTCTTTTAAATTAATAAACAATATAAAAAATACAATTATGACTTTGATATTCCTAAAAAATGTACTATCAAAAGGATAATTTTGAAAAATTAACTTTTTTCAAAAGTAATAATTGTACTATCAAAAAAAGTTAGATTTCCCAAAATGAACTATTATTTTGGGACAGAGAAAGTATACTTTTTCATAAAAAATTGAAAAAGTTATTTTTTTAAAAGCTTATCTCAAATTATCTGACATCAAACGTGGCGGCCGAAGGGACTGGCAATATTTTTTTTTTTTTTGGGGAGGGGGTGGGTGGTGGGGCCTACCACAAACCGAGTTTTGTCGATATACGAAGCCGACTGGCCGGCGGAACTGTCTGTCCAAATCCGACACGTCACCTCGCATCACGGCCTCCACCGCATTACCCTTCGAACAACAAAATAAAATAAAATAATAAATAATCGGATTAAACAAAAACATTAAAAAAAAAAAATTACGTTGAATGTCATTATGATGCTTTTAACGTTTTGTTTGTTATGGCATGTATGGCCGACCCATCAGTCATTACACACCATCTGTGATCATACATGCATTTCATGCCCATACTTGAAGCTACTCCAATCCAATGCTCTTATTATTTATTTATTATTTTTTTATGCAGCTCTTATTATTTATTTGAAAAATGACTATATGATTATAAAATTTTTAAAATTTAAGGTAAAAAAGTTTTTAAAAATATAATAATTCTTATAACTTTGATATAATTATATTGAATTTTTTTTAAATTTGTGTATTTTTAGTTTGATTTTAAAAAAATTATTTTTAACTGATTTTTCATTTATATTTTAATCAATTGTTTTATACTTTTTAGATAAACCTAATCAAGATACATCTAAAAAGTAAATAAATTGGATAAAATATTAAAAAATCACTAAAAATAAATAAAAATTCAAAAAAAAAATGTCTTTATTTTTGTTCGTATTTTCATTTGTTTTTAGTTATTTTTTCATATTTTAATTAAACTTTTTTATTTTTTAGATGCATCTAATCTTGAAATATCTAAAAAGTAAAAAATTAACTAAAATATAAAATTTAAAAAAAAAAGTTCAATACAAACAAATAAAATTTTATTTAAAAATAATTTCTAAAAATATAAACCAAACATTTGCTCTATCTTCATAGTAATTCTTTTGGATATCTTCATCAGTAATTCATTTGTCTTATAATGAAAAAATTATGCTGGTATTACTTTATATTTCACTTTTTCATTTTTTTTTTTTTTTTTTTTTTTTTTGGGGTCTTTTTACACCATTTTCATCTATTCAACCTTCTTTAGCCTACTAAAAGGGAGATAAGTGTCATTAAAACTATGAGACTTATTATATTTTTTAAAAATCACAATGCAGATCAATGCAATTTATTGTGAGCCGTTTGGCTTTTGAGTTGGGTTAAAAAATCATAAAATGATAATAAAAAAAAAAAAGTTAATAAAGTCAAAAAGTCAAAAATCACAGGACAAAAAAAATTTATCAAAACAAAGCTAAAAAGCCAAACAAGAATACCAAACAATCAAAATAGTCTCACGTTAAAAAACTCAAAAAAAACGGGTAGTTTGGCATCCCCTAAATAATTCATCTTTTTATCTTTTTTCCATCGCATCACCTCTCTACTTTTCTGCACATCTTTTCGTAAAAAGACAAAAAGTATACTTATTTAGATCATCTCAAACAACCAAAAATTAACTAAAAAAATCATTGCCAAACGAGTACTAAAATTTATGATAAGAACAATATGACAACGATTTATATATATATATATATATATAAATATTTTGATATATCTTTTGTTTTAAACTAAAACAATTAAACTTTGTCACATCATTCTATATATTAATTTTTTTTTATAGAGTATTATCTACATATTGTATTTCTTTATAATTTTAATTCAAAACATATGTAGTCTCCTTCTGAATGAAAAAATAAATATTATCATTCTTTTTATTATTTTGTTTATGGTTTTTTTTATTGATAAATCTTATTTAAAAATGTTCTAACCCAATAAGTCCACAAAGGAAATTATAAAATAGTTAGTCTCGTATATTTATATTTTTATTCCATAAAATCTTTTTTTCCTGATTTATATTGTTTGTTGGACTATTATATTCTTATGTCTATTGTTGATATGTATTACATAAAAATACGATATATATATATATATATATGTTTCCTTTTTATTGCTCTCTTTGTTTTGACAGTTACCATTATTCACGTTTTTCCTTTTGATTAGTTTCATTCACATTTGTGGCATTGTTTCATTGTGCTAGGGTTTTGGAACTCTTTATTTAGTAGGATTTTGAAGCTCTAGTTTGCACATGGTAGTGAGAGAATATTATATTTTTTCATTGTTGCGGTGAAATATTGTGTTCTTTCATTGTCACGTTGTGTTTGAAACTCTGTATTTATCCATTGTTGCTCTGTATTCAAACCAAACAATGTCTCTCCATTGTTATAAGTTGAAACTTTGTGTATATCCAATTAATTTTGTTACAAACATATTTTTCAAATGTGGGTTTGGTTTGATTTGGATTGGTGTAATGGTGAAGTTGCTTGGATTGTTAATAATAGTGATAATGATGAATATGATGATGAAGATAAGGATGTGGGTGACAATATTTTATTTTTAGAGTAATTAAGTTTTTTTTTTTTTTAGATTTCTAGTTCTATTGCTGCAATTATTTTTATTTTTTTTCTCAATCAATGTAAATATTCACATTTCACATTATTTGGAACTCTAAGAAATAAGTTTTGAAATATAGATATGGACATAGTTATATATTTTGTAAGATGTGAATGTTCACATATCATTGGTTATTTATTGTTGTACTTATTATTTGAAAAATCATTTTTTGTTATCATTAAACAATTAGAATAGCCACTTCTTTTTTTTTTTCCCTTTCAATTTTGTTTCATGTTTTCATGTTACAATGTAAATGTTCACATTGGTATGAATTTAGTTTTTTTAAGGTTAGTTGTATATTAATTATAAATTGTAAATATTTACATTGTATTTTGGTATGAGTTTTTTTTTTTTTTTTTAATTTTTTCAAAAGTTCATTGTATGTTTGTTATTTTTGTTACTATGCTTGTTGGTTGAACATTCATTTTTGTTACCATAGAATAATCAAAAAAGTCAATTTTCACTTTTTTAAATTTTATTTTATATTTTTACGTTGCAGTATGAATGTTCACATTGGTATGAGTTTATTTTTTTTTTTAAAACTAGTTGTATATTAATTATAAATTGCTAACATTCACATTATATTTTGGTATAAATTTTATTTTTTTAAAAGTTAATTGTATGTTTATTATGTTTGTCACTATATTTGTTAGTTGAACAATCATTTTTGTTACAATTGAACAATTGAAATAGTCAATTTTCACTTTTTTCAATTTTGTTTTATGTTTTCACGTGGCAGTGTAAATTTTTACATTGGTATAATTTTATTTTTTTAAGACTAATTGTATGTTAATTATAAATAGTAAACATTCACATTGTATTTTGGTATGAGTTTTGTTTTTTCGAATGCTAGTTGTATGTTTGTTATTTATTGTAAATATTCATATTGTACTTTAATATGTATTTTCTTTTTTCAAAAGTTAGTTATATGTTTGTAATTTATTGTGAACATTTAAATTATATTTTGATTTTTATTTAGATTTTTTGTTGCATTATTTTTTAAATTTTCACATTATAAAAAAGTTCAAAATTCATTATTTAAGATTTTCTTTTTATAATGAGCGAAAGATTTTTTTTTTAGAATGAGGGAAATATTTTCTCTATAAAATAAGGGATTATTGTTAGTTTTTATTATCTATTAGTTTCAAAATAGAAACATGTGCAAGAAATTAGAAATGATGATTTGGTCATATTATATTAAACAGCACTTAATAGAATACTCAAAAAGAATATGAGTTAGATGAAATGAAATACTTAGAAAGAAGATTTATCAAAAAATAAATTTTTTTACCCTTAGTTATATATGTATTTATACACCTCCTATATCAGTATTGTTTGTTTTAACGTGAATAGAGGAGACAATTGGTGTCGCTTACAGGATTATTATTTTTAAAATATTCATGTCAAAATAGTTGTTACAATTTAGGTCAAGTTTGGCAACTCTAAAATAATCCATCTTTTTATCTTTTTATCTTTTTTTTATCATATCATCTCTCTACTTTCTGTACATCTTTTCGTAAAAAGACAAAAAATACACTTATTTAGGTCATTCCAAACAACCTCTTATAAGATAAAAATACGTTAAATAAATTAATTATTCAAAAGTAAAAAATATAATTCAAAAGTAAAAAATATAATATTAGTAACTTTTTCCTATGATTGCCAACTTTTAATTGCACAAATATGCTCTTAGTTGGGTTTTTATGTGGTTGGATGTGATGTTTGTGAGAGAAAAAGTGAAATGATTATGGGGTTAGATGTGATATTTTGTTTGGATGTGTTTTTTTGATTTTGCAAAATTTTTGTCTTTTAGTGGAAAAAATGAGAAAAAAATTTGGGAACTTGTTTCCCAAACACCACCATATGATTATAAAATTTTTAAAATTTAAGGTAAAAAAGTTTTAAAAAATATAATAATTCTTATAACTTTGATATAATTATATTGAATTTTTTAAAAATTTGTGTATGTTTAGTTTGATTTTAAAAAAATTATTTTTAATTGATTTTTCATTTATATTTTAATCAATTGTTTTATACTTTTTAGATATACCTAATCAAGATACATCTAAAAAGTAAATAAATTGGATAAAATATTAAAAAATCACTAAAAATAAATAAAAATTCAAAAAAAATGTCTTTATTTTTGTTCGTATTTACATTTTTTTTTAGTTATTTTTTCATATTTTAATTAAACTTTTTATTTTTTAGATGCATCTAATCTTGAAATATCTAAAAAGTAAAAAATTAACTAAAATATAAAATTAAAAAAAAAAGTTCAATACAAACAAATAAAATTTCGTTTAAAAATAATTTCTAAAAATATAAACCAAACATTTGCTCTATCTTCATAGTAATTCTTTTGGATATCTTCATCAGTAATTCATTTGTCTTATAATGAAAAAATTATGCTGGTATTACTTTATATTTCACTTTTTCATTATTATTATTATTATTATTATTATTATTTTTTTTTTTTTTTGGGTCTTTTTACACCATTTGCATCTATTCAACCTTCTTTAGCCTACTAAAAGGGAGATAAGTGTCGTTAAATTAAAACTACGAGACTTATTATATTTTTTTAAAATCACAATGCCGATTAATGCAATTTATTCTAAGCCGCTTGGTTTTTAAGAGGGGTTAAAAAATTATAAAAGGACCAAAAAAAAAAGTTAATAAAGTCAAAAAGTCAAAAATCACAAAATGACAAAAAAAATTTACCAAAACAAAGTTAAAAAACCAAACAAGAATACCAAATAACCAAAATAGTCTCATGTTAAAAAAGTCAAAAAAAACTAAAAACCTAACTAAAAAAGTCATTGTCAAACGAGTACTAAAATTTATGATAAGAACAATATGACAACGATATAAATATATATATATATATATATATTTTGATATATTTTTTGTTTTAAACTAAAACAATTAAACTTTGTCACATCATTCTATATATTAATTTTTTTTATAGAGTATTATCTTCATATTGTATTTCTTTTTATTATTTTGTTTAGGGTTTTTTTATGGAAAATTTACCCATAAATCTTAGTTTCTGAAAAGTTAAACTATTTAGTCCTAAAAGTTTTCTTATGCTCCCATTTATACATCATCATGATGTTCATGATGTAAATGAATCTGATGTTTCATTCTATAATTTCAAAATTTATTGAAATCTGATGAACATTATATGTGTGAAATCTAATGTTTGAAACATTCATCCTATAATTTCAAACATTATTGAAATCTGATGAACATTAGATGTTTGAAATCTAATGTTCGAAACATTAATCTGATGTTTGAAACATTGTAATAGGACCTTTCAGTCTATAAGAAAACTTTTAGGACTAAACAGTGTATAAGTTATTAATTTGGAATTTATTGGTGCATCTCTTTTTTTTTATTGATAAATCTCATTTAAAAATATTCTAACCCAATAAGTCCACCAAGGAAAATTATAAAGTAGTTAGTCTCGTATATTTATATTTTTATTCCATAAAGTCATTTTTTCCTGATTTATATTATTTGTTGGACTATTATATCCTTATGTCTATTGTTGATATGTATTACATAAAAATAGGATATATATATATATGTTTCCTTTTTATTGCTCTCTTTGTTTTGACAGTTACCATTATTCACGTTTTTCCTTTTGATCAGTTTCATTCACATTTGTGGTATTATTTCGTTGTGCTAGGGTTTTGGAACTCTTTATTTAATAGGATTTTGAAGCTCTAGTTTGCACGTGGTAGTGAGAGAATATTATATTCTTCCATTGTTGCGGTGAAATATTATGTTCTTTCATTGTCACTTTGTGTTTGAAACTCTGTATTTATGCATTGTTGCTCTGTATTCAAACCAAACAATGTCTCTCCATTATTATAAGTCGAAACTTTGTGTATATCCAATTAATTTTGTTACAAACATATTTTTCAAATGTGAGTTTGGTTTGATTTGGATTGGTGTAATGGTGAAATTGCTTGGATTGTTAATAATAGTGATAATGATAAATATGATGATGAAGATGAGGATGTGGGTGACAATATTTTATTTTTATAGTAATTGAGTTTTTTTTGTTTTAGATTTCTAGTTCTATTGCTACAATTATTTTTATTTTATTTTTTTTGTCAATCAATGTAAATATTCACATTTCACATTATTTGGAACTCTGATAAATAAGTTTTGAAATATAGATATGGACATAGTTATATATTTTGTAAGATGTGAATGTTCACATAGCACTGGTTATTTATTGTTGTACTTATTATTTGAAAATTCATTTTTTGTTACCATTAAACAATTAGAATAGCCTTATTTTTTTTTTTCCCTTTTAATTTTGTTTCATGTTTTCATGTTACAATGTAAATGTTCGCATTAGTATGAATTTAGTTTTTTAAGGTTAGTTGTATATTAATTATAAATTGTAAATATTTACATTGTATTTTGGTATGAGTTTTTTTTTTTTTTTTAATTTTTTCAAAAGTTAATTGTATGTTTGTTATTTTTGTTACTATGCTTGTTGGTTGAACATTCATTTTTGTTACCATTGAATAATCAAAAAAGTCAATTTTCACTTTTTAAAATTTTATTTTATATTTTTACGTTGCAGTATGAATGTTCACATTAGTATGAGTTTAATTTTTTTTTTTAAACTAGTTGTATATTAATTATAAATTGCTAACATTCACATTATATTTTGGTATAACTTTTATTTTTTAAAAAGTTAATTGTATGTTTGTTATGTTTGTTACTATATTTGTTAGTTGAACAATCATTTTTGTTACCATTGAACAATTGAAATAGTCAATTTTCACTTTTTTCAATTTTGTTTTATGTTTTCACGTTGCAGTGTAAATTTTTACATTGGTATAATTTTATTTTTTTAAGACTAATTGTATGTTAATTATAAATAGTAAACATTCACATTGTATTTTGGTATAAGTTTTGTTTTTTCGAATGCTAGTTGTATGTTTGTTATTTATTGTAAATATTCATATTGTACTTTAATATGTATTTTCTTTTTTCAAAAGTTAGTTATATGTTTGTTATTTATTGTGAACATTTAAATTATATTTTGATTTTTATTCAGATTTTTTGTTGCATTATTTTTAAAATTTTCACATTATAAAAAAATTCAAAATTCATTATTTAAGATTTTCTTTTTATAATGAGTGAAAGATTTTCTTTTTAGAATGAGAGAAATATTTTCTCTATAAAATAAGGGATTATTGTTAGTTTTTATTATCTATTAGTTTCAAAATAGAAACATGTGCAAGAAATTAGAAATGATGATTTGGTCATATTATATTAAACAGGACTTAATAGAATACTCAAAAAGAATATGAGTTAAATGAAATGAAATACTTAAAAAGAAGATTTATCAAAAAATAATTTTTTTTTTACCCTTAGTTATATATGTATTTATACACCTCCTATATCAGTATTATTTGTTTTAGCGTTAATAGAGGAGACATTAGTATTCAACGTGGACAATGTTTGGTGTCGCTTACAGGATTATTATTTTTAAAATATTCATGTCAAAATAGTTGTTACAATTTATAAGATAAAAATACGTTAAATAAATTAATTATTCAAAAGTAAAAAATATAATATTAGTAACTTTTTCCTATGATTGTCAACTTTTAATTGCACTAAATATGCTCTTATTGTACTTTTTTTGAATTTTAAAGATCATGATTGAAATTTACCTTCAACTTATTTATTATTTAAAGAGACAAATAATAAAGCTATCTTGCTAGTCAATCAATTCGGAGATATGCCGCTTCAAATTATAATAATAAAAAGTGGCTATGGGGTTTGGGGGTGGGCATGGAAGTAAAAAACGATTGAGGCTTGGTTTGGGAAGTGGGTTGGTTTTTTGGTTTTTTGGTTTTTTTAGTTATTTTAGCCCGTGTTAAAAAGTTTGGTTTGGGAAGGATTTTTTGACTTTTTGATTTTTTTGACTTTTTTTGTGAAAGAAGAATGTAATGATTATAAGTTAAATGTGATGTTTTGCTTGTTATCGCTAAAATAACTTATTTTATTTTTTGTGACTAAAATAACCAAAAAAGCCTGAAAACCAACTTGTCAAACAGAGGCTGAATTTGTTGGTAAAGGTTAAAATCAACTATTTTATATGTCATTAGTTTCTTTTCATGAGGTTGTGTCGCAATCTCAATGAAAGTTTTCATCAATTATCTATGGAGTATTTACATATAATTTTTAATTTATAAATTTATACTCCATTAAGTCTTAATTAAAATTTTTTAGATCTTCAAATCTTATTCGCCTCCGTTTGGCAAGTTGGGTTACTGGTTTTTTTGACTATTTTAGCCACAAAAGACAAAATAGGCTATTTTAGCCACAACAAACAAAACATCACATCCAACCCATAATCATTACACCCTTCTCTCACAAAAAAAGTCAAAAAAGTCAAAAATTCAAAAAGCCCTTCCCAAACCAAGCTTTTTAGCTCAGACTAAAATAGACAAAAAAGTCAAAA
Organism: Camellia japonica; assembly: GCA_030407325.1. Taxonomy (NCBI): domain Eukaryota; kingdom Viridiplantae; phylum Streptophyta; class Magnoliopsida; order Ericales; family Theaceae; genus Camellia; species Camellia japonica. The sequence goes on from JAPPVO010000014.1 coordinate 44,419,695, forward strand.
AGCCAACCCCAAACGAAGCCGAAATTTTTAATAGTCATGATAGAAATCTAAGGTTAAGTTTGGCATCTTCAAAATAAAGTTAAAAAGTCAAAAAGTCACTATCCTATTTAAGTCACATCACCTCTCTACCACATCACTTCAAACACAACCTATATTTCATAAAAAGTCAAAAAGTGCACTTATTTAGAACATTCCAAACGACCACTAAATATATTGGACTTGATAAAACACTAAAAATCTTTATGAACTTTTTGGAAAGTCTAAAAAGTAGGATTTATAAATAAATCTCCCAAATTTTAAAATATCAATTTTCAAATTGAAAAAACAAAAAAAAAAATGTGTGCAAAAAAAAACATGTTTTTTTTTTTAATTTGAAAAAATTGAAACAATTGTATTATGTTTTTGTGCAAAATTGAAAATTTTGTGTCTATAAAGGAGTATGATGATGGAACATTGATGTACAAAACTGGAAAAAAAAAAATTAAAAATGAAAAAATTGATAATGTTATCAGTTTTAAAACTGGAAAAAATTGGTAATATTATCAGTTTTATTGGATAGTTGATCAAACCAATAAGTAGAAAGGTAAAAACGTTTAGTCTCATGCTTTGTTTTTGTCCATCAGTTAATAAAACAATTATCTAAAATATTATTATGCAAAATTGATAATATTCATAATTTTAAAAATTGTAAAAAATTGAAAATATTCTCAATTTTATTAAATAGAACTTATTAATTTAAAAAATCTTAGATAGAACCTAAACTATCATAACATTTATAAACAGGACTTTTAGATAATTAACTTATTATTTATCCTTTAAAAACACTAAATTAAACATAATTACGGAGATAATTTTTACGCACAATTAGTAGTCAATTTAGTAGGTTCGTTGAATGAGTATTAATAATGATCACTTGATCAAAAAATTTCTCCTTTTTCTTATTCTTCCTCCTGGTGGTTTGAGATGTCTTAAATAAGTATATTTTTTAATTTTTTATAAAAAAAATATGTAAAAAAATAAATAAGAGATGTTGATTAATATGATCTAAACAAGATAAAAAGATAGACTAAAATAGGTTATGCCAAACCACCCCGAAATATATTTAAGGAAAATGTTTTGTGACTCGAAAAGCTGTAGCACGAAAGCCCCGAATTCGTGAAACGATGTCATTTCACATTTTTTTTTTTTCTTCTTCTTCTTCCTCGTGTCTGCAACTCTGAAACGGTGAGGGAGAGTGAGAGGGAGAGGGAGAGGGAGGGAGAGAGGGAGAGGGAGTCCGCCGCCGATCGCGTCGCCTCGTCGCCTCGGCCGCCGATCGCGTCGTCTCGGCCGCATATCGCGTCGCCTCGTCGCCTTGGCCGCCGATCGCGTCGCCTCGGCCGCGATCGCCGCGCCTCCGCCGACCGCATGCCTCTGCCTCGCCTTCAACCCCATTTTTTTTAGGGCCCCCTCCCCTCCCCCTCCTTCGTCTGCGTCTGCAGAAAAAAAAAAATAATAATAATAATATATATATAAAACGACGCCGTTTTCATTTTCGGGACTTTCGAGCTACCTATTTTCGAGCTCCATATCGAAACTCTATATTTAATTCTCTCGAAATACCACCGTCATATTTTACCTTCTCACCTGTATTGCTGAGACTAGTCAAACTCATTCTACAACTACTGATATTATTCATAAATAATTTTTGTTGTTTCAACTTAGATAATGTTTATTGTTAGGCTCACTCTTTTTTTGTTAAAGATTGTAGGGGTAACACTTTTATTTAAAGTAATTATATTTATAGTTTATTTTAACTTTTCATTTTTTTTTTTTTTTGTGAGAGAAAAAAAATTAAAAAGAAGGAAAAATATTATTTAAGTCGAATGTAGAAAAAATAATCTCAAATTAATGAAAAACTTTGCGACATTAAAACATATTTTTATAAACTTTTTCATGAATTTAGTATTATTTTTTCAACATTACACTGACATATTATTTTCCCTAAAAAGAAAGTGTGAAAAGTTTCAAAATAAAGTGAGAATATGAGTACTCATTATTTATTTATTTTTGTTGTATAAACATGCAAATGTGTTTTTGTATATGATAAATTCTAGGATGTGTTATTGACACTTTTTTTACTCAAACATGGATGTCGGAATTATTTTCCATGAGAGAAAGAATTAGAAAGTGGAATTTTTATCTTAATTTTATAAAATAAAATAAAATATATTTTAAGAAAAGTGTAAATAGAAGTACAATATATTTTAGGATAATTTACATTGACCTTCTCTCAGATTTGAAAAAAATACAAATAGTCGTACAATTTTGACATAATTACACAAACTTTTCCCATAGTAAAACTAAAAGAATCAAAATTAATGCAAACATTAAGAAAATATAAGAATAAATAAGGACAAATATAAATTTTAGTGTAAAAGTGATGACAATATCATTTTTATTCATATGACTAATGAATTATTGATAAAATAAATTTAAAAAAAAAAGAAGAAGAGAGAACTCAATGTAATTATATCAAGAGTCTTGCTAATGACAAATCTAAGGATTCCAATTAAAAAAACACAAAATGCCAAAAGATTTATAATTGTAATACACTTTTCACACATTTTAAAATATTTTTACACATTTCAATATAGTTTTATACATTTTTTACACACATTTTCAACACTAATGAGAGCCTTAAGAATTATTTTTAGTATTTTTTTTAAATCTCAAAAAGTGACAGTATAATTTATTCTATATATTTTTGAGTAAATTATATCAACCTCCTATGAGGTTTGGTCAAAATATATTAAACTTTATATTTTTGCCATAATTATACAAATCTTCTTATTAATTAGGCTACAGTGATCAGAACTAATGCAAAAAAATATGAAATCACAAAGATAAATAAAACAAAATATATATTTCAAAGTTAAAAAAAATGACAAATTACTTTTCCATTCATATGAGTAACAAATTATTGATGAAAAAAAGTTTATATGAATTAAACCCGCACTGGGTAAACTATCAATAGATCCTAATAGTTAAATTTAATTCCCATCAAGTCCTAATAAAATTGTCGTTAAAAATATTTTTTTGTGAAGATTTTTTTGCATGTTACTAAAAATTTATAATTAGTGACCTTTTTATGTCACGGTTTTTATAAATTATCGTTAAAACTTACAATTAGTGAATTTTTTATGATAAATTTTTCAAACTATCGCTAAAAATTAAAAATTAGCGACTTTTTTGTGATATTTTTGAAAATTGTCGCTAAAACTTATAATTAGTGACATTTTTTTGACAAAATTTTTAAACTGTTACTGGAAATTAACAATTAGTAATATTTTTTAAGAGTATTTGATGAAAAACGCCATTAATTATCATAGGGTCTATTAGACAATAAGTCCACCTATTAGGATCTACACATAAGTTTTCCTAAACTTTAAAGAAGCTGATTATAATTATCTCAAACTATTAGACTTCTTGTATTTTTTTGTTATTTATCTTAGTTGGCTATTTTAACTATTTATTTTAATTAATTTTTTAACTTTTACAAAATAACATGTAAAAGAAAATGACTACTTTATAGTAATTTTTTTTACTTTTTTAATTAAAATAGGTAATTACCAAAACAAGCATTATATTTAGGGAAAATAACAAATTAGTGATATTTGATATTTTAAAATAATATTTACAGAATAATGAAAAAAATTATAAATATAATTATTAAAATTTGTAAGATTTATTATTGAGTTATATATATATATATTTTAAGAAAAATGATTTGTATTTAAGAAAAGGAAAATGAAAAATCCCCCTAATTTCCCTCCCCTAATCCCCTAATTTCCATTTTTGGAAACTGTTTTCTTTTTTCTTTTTTTTGTTTTCTTTTTTTTTTTTTTTTTACTTGAAAGGGAATTTCGGGGGATTCTGTTTTCTTTTTTCTTTTTTTTGTTTTCCTTTTTTTTTTTTTTTTTTTTTTACTTGAAAGGGAATTTCGGGGGATTCGGGCTCCCCCAATTCGGGGGATGAATCACCACCGTTAAGAAAAAGACACCATGAGTTGTATTTTTGCTTACAGCAGCAGTTGGGAGCTCGAAAGAGCATACCCCGAATCTCCCGAAATTGCCATTTCAAGGCAAAAAAAAAAAAAAGCAAGGCAGAAAAAAAAAAAAAAAAACAATTTACCCAAAATGGCAATTGTGTGCATTAGGGGCACACAAATTGTGTGCACAAAACATTTTTCTTTTGCTTATATTTTATATTTAAACATGTGATAATGATAAATCCATAAGAAAAAATCAACTTGTGAATGATAGAAGATGACCTCATCATAGAGGTCACGTTTATTTAGGCATTTGGAGGATGAGATTAGACAGCATCTCCAACCACATCCTCTTCTCAAGAGGATGAAAATAATATTTTTTATTTAAAAAGTAAATATAGAGGAGGTTACTATTCATTCAAACTTCAACCACAAACTTTTATTTCCTTCATTCAAATTCTAATCAAAAAGTAATTTTTGTTTATTAATAAATATTTAATTTAAAAATTTTTGTAAAATATATTTAATATTATACTCATTTTAAAGGTATGATTTATACTTTTTTATTGATGTCAATTTTATAAAAATTAAATAAACACATTAAAAGTTATTTCAAATATAATAAGAAATACAAAGTGAATAGTGTTTTGGAGGTCTCCTTCATTTTTTCATCCTCCCTTCATATTTGAAGGATCAATCCATCTTCCTTCATTTGGGAGGAAGAAATGAATGATGGGTTGGAGCTCAAAATTAGGAAGGATCCTTCATATTTGGAGTTTTGAAGGATGGGTTGGAGATGCTCTAAGGGGTTTTTTGGTTTTTGAGCTAGGCTAAAAAATTATAAAAAGACAAAAAAATTAAAAAAAATTATAAAAAGCCAAAAATCATAAAAGGACAAAAAAATTTACCATTCCAAAGCTAAAAAGCCAAAAAAGCTAACCAAGAATACCAAATGAATAAAAAAGTCTCAAGTTAAAAAAATCAAAAAACCAACTAAAAAAGTTATTGTCAATGAAGGCTAAGATGACGGTTGGGTTCATGAATTCATGTTTAGGCCAAGTTTGGCAACTTGTAAAAAAGTCAAAAAGTTACTCAAAAAGTTATCACTATTCACCAAAAGTAAAAAATTACGACTGCACAACTTCCAATCCTAATTTTCCCTACACACTAATTTATTCAATTTTTTAATATACATTTTTCTATAAAAAGTCAAAAAGTTAATCAAAACATCCATATTTTTTTCCTTAATTTTTTAGTCTAAAAAGACAAAAAGTACACTTATTTATGATACCCCAAACAACCCCTTAATTAATTCATGTAGGCACGAGACTAGCACTTTACTCAGATTCGTAATCCTCTTCATGAACCACATTAATATAGCTCTAGAAGGGGTGAGATTAAGAAAATAACGAATGAATTGAGTCTATCCGATTGTCTGGATGGTCGTTTAGCTAGTTGACCAGAACTGTGTAATTTTTTTTTCTTTTACAAAATAACTGGCCGATCAAAAAACACATATTTGTTTTATTTTTTAATATTGAAAATTTTTAATTTATTTTATATAATAATAATTTAATAATTCTATCATTAACAATCTTTTACATTATCATCAAAATAAATATATTTTTATTTAATACTTTCATTAATAATTTTTACACTAATAATTTCTTTATTAATTATCTTTTTAATAACAATTTCATCCACCTTAATTCACAAAATCAATGTATTCAGAGGATGTGGCATGGCTTGATTATAATACTGATTCTTGATTATAATACTGATGTAATAAAATAATATATATTTATTTTGTGGGTTGGGGGGTTCCTTGCCAACATTTAATTAAATAAAATGTAAAGGACCAAATCTTCTCCATGGATTTTGAGGTCCCCCCAAAAGTGGGGCCCACTCCCAAAAGCGGCAGCCGCGCATCCACTCTCCACCCCACGTGGACCCCACATTCCTGTCTCCCTTTCTTCCCCAACTTTTATTTTCAATCAAACTATTAATAAATTATTATTATTATGAGTTAGGCTGAGGAATCTAAATAAGTTATTAAATTTTTCATCTGACACGAGACTCATGGACATGTAAATTGTACTCTCTCCGTCCTAAAATAATAGTCTTTTTAAGAAATTTAACTTTTTTTGGTAGTATAATTATTACATTTGAGAAAATTTAATTTTCCAAAATTACCCTTTTGATAGTATATTTTTTAAGAATATCAATGTCATAATTGTACTTTTTATATTGTTTATTAATTTAAAAGAAGGGCAAAATAGGAAATTTACATTATTTTTGTACTTGATTTTTGAAGAGGGACTAATATTTTGGGACAATGAAAAATGGAATAAGGGACTAATATTTTGGGACAGAGGGAGTATAATTTTTCTAACCGGAAAAGATTTGATAGAAAATTTAATATATTATTTAGATTTTATAATATTTTTACTAGGTTTTGTTTAAAAAGTCAAGTTTGGAGTTTTTTTGGTTATTTTAATCATAAAAATTAAATAAATTTTTTAATTTAATAAGATAAAATATCACATCCAATCCATAATCATTATATTTTTTTTTCAAAAAAAATTAAAAAAACCCAAAATCCTTTTCAAATGAAATTTTTTAATCTCAAATTAAAATAATCAAAAAAAAAAAAAAAAATAATTCACTTCCCAAATCAACCCTTATTATAATATAAAATTTAAAAAAAAAGTACAAAATTAGCATAAAAGCCATCATCAGATCTGACGGCTCTGAGAAGGCGCTCGAATCTCGAGATGTTGTTCCCTCCCTCCAGTCAACAACTTCGTTATCCTTTTGTCTTCGGCGTGTTTAGCACTCGCGCGTGAATTGCCTTTTTGAAAACGACTGTGTTTTCGCCGCGGTATTTTTTTTATCTTTATACATACATATCTATATACATACAAACAAGTACAATACTCTTTCGATTCCTAGTATTTCACTTGTAAGAAAAAGTAATCATAGCATATGCTTTACATAAATAAATTAAAAAAACAAAGTAAATAAATTACAAAATCACCCTTAAAATTTACTTAAAAGATTAATTATTCCCTTTAATTTTAAAAATTACATTTTGTCCCTTAAAATTTATAATTACATAATAAATAACTCATTTCATTTATTAAACCATTATTAGCTGTTTTTAATTATGTTAGCAATTTATTTCAATTAACTGTTCTGGTAATTTCATTGTTGTATAGAAGTATAGATATGGATTTTATTTTTTCTGTTAATTATATTAAATGACAAATTCTAACAAGGAAAGTATTTGTAATTCCTAGAACTATAAGGAACAATTTATATTTTAAGTAAGCCTCAAGAGCTGTTATTTGTAATTTATCCAAAAAATAATAATGCATGTTTTTATGAGAATCTCTAATGAAATCTTACTTTTAACAATATTTAAATTTTAATTGCATCCATACTCTTCTTATTTTATATTAAAAAATTATACTGTTATAATGATCATATATTTTCATCATATTTTATTTATCATTTTATGTATTGATGTTATATTAGTTAAAATATATTTCACTACTCATGTTTGTTATTGATAAACAAAATATGATATGAAAAATTGATATTATAGCATTAGTGATTCAAAAAATTTAAATTATTTTTCTCATGATTCACATATTAAAGTTTAAAAAAAGCATAAAATCCCTTTAATTCCGATATTTTTGGTAATACATGTTCTAGTTCCTTTGCTAATTATATGTGTTGGAAATGGTTATACAATTCTGGGTAAAACTAGAATTTTTTTTTAAGTTTGGTCTACTTTTTAGATGGGCCCCGAGCGTCGTTTGTCGCGGGTCAAAGTAGTAACGCGTTCTATACCGTGTTGTGATTCACGTGGTATATTTGGTTGCTCAAAACCATTACCGAGTGAATGGAAATTGAAGCCAAAGTATACTCCATGGAAATGGAATTTTTGTGGAAAATCCTTAAAGGTTTGAATAAGGCTTGTCCCACATTGATTTGGTGGGAAGTTTTGAATGAGTTTATAAGGCATGGGTTTGGTACTTGGGGTGTGCTCCAAGGGGTACCCAAGTGTTTTAGAGGGAGAGGTTATGGGCAAAATGGGCTAGACCCATTAGACCTAAAAATCACCACACGCGCGCGCCGCCGCCGGTCGGTCGGGCGGGCTAGGCTTGGGCGCGGGTGCGTGGTGTGTGGTTGGGTTGTTCAAATAGGTTTGCACCTATTTAATTCAAAATTTGCTATAAATAGGACAGCCCTCATTTGGATTTTGTAACTCTAATTTCGTCCTTCATATTGCTGCATTATTTTTTTCTGTGAGAGAGTATAAACATTTAGTGTGTTCGTTAGGCAAACAATTTGTGTGAGGGAGATTTCACAATCTCAGCCTGGGCCGCGGTTCTGGCCGGGCTGTATGTGGTCCAAGCATATTTGGGCGAGCTTGGTTAGGCCGAACATGTTTGGGACCGTGATAGCTTGGGCTTGGCCGGAGAAGTTTTGCTCGGTGGAGACCCAGGACCATGTTGAACCGAGCTGCCTGAGTTGCTCGGCCGAGATGATTGCAAGACGCTCCGGTTTCCATGGTTCGCGCGTTTAACCCAGCTGGAAGGGCCTTCGGTTTACCAGCTTGACCAGTCTTGAGCTCGGCTATGCCGGAATGCAACCGAGCTCGATCGTCATTGAGCTCAGCGAGAGGAGCACGGTCGTGAAGGTCAGCTCTAGTGTGGAAGGCCGAGGTGACTCCGCCGGGCTGCCGAGCTCCGCCGATATATCCTAACAGTTTGGTTAGGTGGTGATTGTTGGATTTGTGCTGACAGATGGGATAGCAGCACCACGTGTCGAGAGACTAATGGGAGTAGATTTGGGACGCAGAATGTATATAAGCGAGTCTGCGCCCCCCATGCTTGAGGGGATGGACAATTTTTGGTAAGAGAAATACTTACACACAACACTCTTTCTCTCTCTCTCTCTCTCTCTCTCTCCTCTCTCTCTCTCTCTATCCCAAGGTGTGTGCTAACTTGATCATCGGAGGGTTTTTCCGGCCACACACCGCTGGGTAGCTTACCGCCGTTGTCCTCGCAGGTGATCGGATAGAAACGGAGTTTAGAAGAAAGGAGTACGGGCTCGCTGGAATATTTGCTCCCCGTACAATTTGTAGTGCTGCTATTGTTTATAGTAGATTATTTTATCCTGGGAGATAGACGTCCAAATTCTGAAAGTACCGTGGAGAGGACGAATCTGTCTTAAGGACACAGTGTCAAACACTGGACTTGATCAGATAATTATTCAAAGAAATTAATCAAGTAAGTTGTTTAATTTATTATTCTGTTTTATTTGTTTATTTAATCAGATTTTAATTTTGTTTTTGTAACAAAATAAAATCTGTTTTTCTTTATTTATTTTTGTTTCGAGTTTGATTTTTGTAATCAAACAAATTCTCTCATTTCTTTTATTTCTTTTATATTCTAGTTGTTGTTAAGTATATAACAGAATTTAATCTTTTTAAATATAGTAAAGATTGTCCAACAACATGTTCTGTTTCAAAATAAATAAATAATAGAGACATGAGTTCTGATTTAGTTTTGGTCTATTTAATTCATGAATGGCAAAGATAGCTCAAAAGCCTATCATATGTACATACTGCATGTGCTTTTTCTTTTTTGGAAGTAAATTACACTCACTGGCCTAAGGTTAGAAGAAAACACAGCTAGTCGTACTTTTGATATAATTACACTAGTCTTCTTTAAAATTTTAACTCACATAACAGTTAGACCCTTATTTGTTAGTTATTTGTTAGTCGTATAAATAAATAAAAAATTAATATTGTCATATCTTTTATGTTAAATGTATATTTATCTTTACATTAGTTTTGATCATTCTAACTTTATTAAAATAGAATCAGTGTAATTATATCAAAAGTATAAGACTCAGTGTATTTTTCTCAAGTCTCAAGGGGAGGTGAGCATAATTTACCTTTTTTTATGACCCAAGTTTTTTTCAAAATTATATCAAACAAAAAATTATTTTTAACTACGAAAATTATAATTAAGAACAATATTCAGACTAGTTGTATGATAGAGCACAAATAAAAAATATGAAAAAAATACAAATAAAATTTCTCATTATTCAACCTTAATGTTGAAATATAGAAATATTTATATTAAAAAATGACAATTAAATTTTTTTTTAATAAGATTGAAATGGAAAGCACCTCCACGAAATGTATGCAATATTAAGGGTGATTTGAGAAGTTGATTAAAAGTTGACTTTTTAATTTTTTTTTATTTTTTATCTTTTTTATGTAAAAATATGAAAAATAATATGATTCAAAATGAGTTAAAAGCTAAAAATTACCTTTTAACTAGGTTGCTGAATTGCCCCTAAATATTAAATAAAAGCATCTGATTTTACTTGGTCAAAAAGCAAGAGATGTTGGATGTTTTAAAATTTTCAAGACCATTTTTGGGTGCAGCCTTTTTATATTAAAAAATAAAAATAAAAAATAATAATATTCCTGTCATTTTCCATTTTAAAGAGAAGTTTGCCAACAAAATATAAACAAAACAAAGTCTCAAAGTATGTAATGTTGCAATTATTTACTTCTCAATCGTTCTCACACACGGCTTTAGTAGGTAAACTTTGGTTAATGACATGACTAAACCCAATCATCCAAACAGTTCCTAAACGCGTACTCCTCAAACTTTATGATTAAATTACAGTATTAATACCTAAACTATGAGCTTAGTCTCATTTTGGCCCCCATACTTTCATATTTTTTCAAATTTGGTCCTTCAAGGATTAATTTTGAGTGTGAAGTGATCCAATTAGCGATGAACCATGAAATTGAATAACAAATTTTAATACTTCTAGGACATTTTGGATATTTTATCTTAAAATAAAGGGGCATTTACAACATATCAACCATTTTAACTCTAATGCTATTATTAGCACCCCAATTAATATTTTAAACCAATATTTCTTTCATTTTTTTATTACAATAATTTCAAATGAAATTACTAAAAATACATTAATTATTTCTTCCTAAGAAATAGCGAGAAAAAAGGAGGTCATGGTAAAAGAGAGCGGCCTAACTGCTTCAAATACGCCAAGTAATAGATGGAAGTAAAGACTGAAGAGACCACCTAAATTCAGACTCGTCAATTTCCTTTATCTTTAAATTTCTACACTTTATTTTTACGCACTATACTTACATTTCATAAAAATATATTAGACTTGTAATTCCAAAATCTGGCCGATTTAAAAGTTTTGAAATTGTTCCTACTAAATATAACATTTTGTAATTATTTATTCAATTAATTAATTTCAATTTCTGCCTAGTCTCTCATTCCCATTCTGTTACGAATTTGAATTAAAATTTTGGTTTATTTTTCAATACAACACAATAAAGTCATTTTCATTGAGGTTAAAAGAATCTTACACAATTACTTGATAAAAATTGATATTTATTATCTGTAAGGATTTTTCAAATTCTTAGTGACATGTTTAAATTATATTTTTAACATTTGAAATGTCAAAAATAGCCAATACAAATTGATTGATTTGTACTTATCTTTGTTTGTTAAATTTTGATTTTGGCCTATTTTGGGAAGTGGGCTATAATCTACTTTCCAGATTATAACCCACTTCTTCTCTCATAAAAAAAACTACTTATAAATAATTTTTTAGCAAAAAGTTAATTATACACATCTTTCCAAAATAGCCCTTTGTTTAGCATATGGATTGATTTTTTTGTATTTTTAATTATTTTAATTTAGAATTAAAAAATTTGGAGAGAGAAATCGAGCAGTAGCTTGCTATAATAGGCAATAGGTGGCGACTGATAAGGGAAAGGGGAAATTAATGAGGGATGGTTATGGTTGAAGAGGAAATAAATGAAGGGTAAATCACAAATACAAAAATTGGGAGTAGCTTAAAATATAAATTGTCTTCTGTTTTAAAAATTAAATTTTTTTTTTTGAAATTTTTAATTTTATAATAAATCATTTATTTTATTAATAAAATATTAAGTCAATTAATAATTTTTAATGATATTATAAATATATTTTAATTAATAATTTAGATAATTTTATTATTATATAAGAGAACAATTATAAATTTTTTAATTAATTCTATTAAATAAAATCTTTTAATAAAAATATTTATAATTTTCAAAACTACAGAAGATAATTTATATTTTAAACAAACATCAAAAAAATATATTTATAATTTACCCATAAATGAAATAAGGTGGCGTTGAAATGTACATGATGCTCTTTGCCTTCGTTTGGCATCCCAATTTTAAGTTAAAATAATTATAAAATGACAAAATAAATTAAAAATTAATATAATAAAATATCACATTTAAATTATAATCTTTTTAATTTTTTTTAAAAAAATTCAGGAGAGTCAAAAATATTTATCACAAACGAAACTTTTTAACTCATACTAAACTATCCAAAAAAAAACCAACTCACATCTCAAACCAACCTTTTATTTAATAAGGAAGATAATATCTATTAATAATTAGACAATTTGGAATCAAATTAAAATTTAAGGGATCAAAAAGAAAAAAAATTTGAAAAATAGGGACTAAAATGATATTAATACATATTTTAGGGATGCATAATGTATTTAATCCATCTTTTTATTTTTTTTTTTTTTTTTGGGAGATAAAAAGTAGGAAAAATTATATATAAAAAAAATCTCAACATATGACTCTCAAACTCAAACCTATTTTCCCAATTATCTCTAAAAAATAAAAATGAAGGGAATCAAGTAAAAATATTTCAAGCTGATCAAAGACATGAGCTGTAGTAGTATACGGAACGTACTTGGAACCCCTGAATATACGTAGCCCTTACGTTTCATCAACTTGAAACAGAAAACTTCGACACGTGGCGGCTTTTGCAGCCTCGTCGGAGTTTGAACCCAACCCCCCCACCCCCACCCTCTCTTCAACTCAGAGAAAACCGTACCACACGTGCATAACCATACCCAAAGTATCTCACGCTCCAACCGGACCCTCCGGTTAACCGCCGATCAAGTCCCGATTATTCAGATCCAAGTAAAAGATAAAAGTAATTTAACAAAATCGAGTGTCGGAAAAATAATCAGCTGTTTCATTGCATAAATTTTTTGATTTAAGTAGAGATTACATTAGACGCACATCAGTGCTTGGCTACCAACAACAGCGAGAGAGTCTCTCTGTTGCAAAAAAGATCAGATCGTACGGTGATCGTTGACCGGAGGATCAGAGATCACAGAAAACTAATTATAGAAGATTAAAATTGAAAATAAACAAGTGGCGAAAAAATGAGATCACGCCGTCGCCGTCGGTGGTTGTCAGGCGGTTTCAGGCGGCGGAGGATGGTTGAGATCGATGCATAGGGCTCTGTGTGGCTTCACGTCGTTGAGGTTTAAGTCAATCACAGATGATGAGTCGGAGTCGCTTTGTGCCCCACCGCCGTGTGCGGCGACGCTGAACTCCGCCGCCGCCTTCATCCGCTGGTTTTGGAGATCTCGAAGAAAGTCCTGATTCATCCTCCCTGACCGCAAAATGGCGTCGAAATAGAAGAGTTGATTCGCGGCCGGAGGCAAAACTCCGATCGGCGGAGAAGCATGAAACTGGGGTTGCTGAAACGGAAACCTAGAGGCGGCGGTGCCGAATCCGGTAAATCCGCCGCCGTGAGAGAGACTGAGATCGAGCGGAGGCGACGAATCGACCATCAGCGCCGGAGAGAAGCCTTCGCGACTCGAAGACTCGACGGTACTGCTCTCACTCGGACTCCGATTACAATTCACCTTCTTGATTTCATTGATCTTGACATTATTATTCTCTTCCGGTTGAGGAAAATTAGTCTTGGCCTTAGCACCGCGAAAATCTCTGGCGGCGGTGTCGTAGGCTTTGGCCGCCTCCTCCGCCGTATCGAAGGTCCCCAACCAGACGCGGCTCTTGCGCGCGGGATCTCTGATCTCGGCAGCGTAGCGGCCCCACGGCCTCTTCCGTACGCCTCTAAAATGCGCCTCTTTGCCGATCGCGGCGGCGGTGGCGGTGGCCTTCACAGCTCCGCCGGCCAATTTCTCCTTGGGCGCCATACACAGTTCGTCACCTATACATACACAGTTGGAAATATGTGTGATTGATTGTGTGTGTGAAAGAGAGGGAGACAGGGGAGAGGTGTGGTGTGGGGTTGGAAAGAGAATAATAGGGCTTTTGTGGTGTGTTTGAATAAGTATGGGAAACAGAGAGGGTGATCATCTACATTATATAGAAGAGAGAGAGAGAGAGAGAGAAGGGTGGGGGGGAGTCAACCAGGGGTTTTGACTGATAAGGTAGTAGCCGCCCTATGAGGACAATTGTTTAACATCGTGGTGCTTTCGTATTTACCAAGCATGTGAGTCGTGGAGCATCATCATTAGTCCTACGTATATGTACTACTTAAATGGGTCATGCTATTATACACATATTTTTTTGGGTTGTATACCATATATGTAACATTGGGCATTATTTGGCATTTTCGCAAAAGTAAAAAAAAAATATTTAAAATTTTAAAAATAAAAAAATGTAAAAAATAAAAAAAAAAACTCAGTTTTTAAAAAATTTAATTTAAAATATTAAAACCAAACACGCAGATTAATTTTTTATTTTTTTACATATTTTTTTGTTATAAAAATAAAAAATTATATTATTTAGATCATTTTAAATATTCACTTATGTAATTTGGGATGTTAAAGGATTATTTTAAGAACTAAGTTAAAAGTTAGTTTTTTTTATTTTTTTAAACCTTTTTTTTAAAATGTGTAAAAAAACATAAAGAGATGATGCAACCAAAAAAATTAAAAGCCAAAAAATTATTAAACCTTTTTGTCAAAACAGCCATAATTAAATACTTTTTAGTCATAATTAAAAAAAATAATGAATCATAAGTACAGTCAAAGATATTTTTCATCATAATCAAAGTAATAATTATTAAGTCTTAATTAATATCACAATAGTCACAACTAAAGATAAGAAATTTCATAATGAATAATGCTATATACACCAATTTATGTATTAATTAGTGTAATTATTGATGATGTGGCATAATTTAAGAGATTTTTGATATTTTTAAATATAAAATCTTTGATTGAGTGAAATACACTCCCATGTTGTCCTTAATGGACTTTTCATTTGAGAATATTATTGGAATATAAATTTAATCTGTTAATAATGTGTACTAAGAGAATTAGTGGTGTGTAAACAGAATCTCCCAATAAGTTATTTATAGGGAAAATTATCATAAAGTTCTATATGGGAATTAATTCCTTCAATCAATTCCATGAGTTTTCTAATACACTGATAGGTTCTATTTGTTTTGATAGTCTTACTGTGAGATCCTATTTTGAATTTTGGTATGATTTGATGGACATTTCTACTCTTCCTCATTGGAGGATGCTATCTTAGAGAAGTTGAATCTAATTTTTGGATCATGTTTCCGTCACTCCAAATATAACACTTTAATATAACACTCTAGAAAAACTCCTTAACACTCTCAAAAAAATGTTTTTTCCCAACCGTAACACTCTCAAAAAAATTTAAAAAAACTTTTTAGTGTGTTTTTCCTAAATGTAACACTAAAAAAAAACTCCTTACAGTGTATTTTTTTCAAACGTAACATTCTAATGTAATATACTAAAAAATGTAACATACTAAAAAACTTTTTATTATACTTTTTTCAAATGTAACATTCCAACAATAGTAACAATTAAAGAGATTATAATGGCAAATGAGCCATTATACATTCAAAATGACTAAATAGATCACAAAAAAAATTATGGAATTAACTGAAACATAATTCCAACATATAAGATTTATTAATAACTCTCTCACTTATATGAACAAGATAAATTTTAAAATTTCACTTTCAATTTTTACATTGTGATAGTGTAGGTGGCGATGATGATGATGATAGTTAAAGGGATAGCTGTTGTAGTAATGCTAGAGGAATAATGGTGGCGAAATGATGATCGTGGCCGTTGCATATGTGGTGGTAGAACTGGAGGACATGTGATAATAGTAATGGCGATGAGATGACAATAGTGATAACCATAGTTGTTGTGGTAGTGATAGTGAAATGTGGTGCTACTTGTGTTGACGGTGGCAATTGTGGTGGTAAAGGTGACAATATTGATAGCAGCACTAGTAAGATCATAATAGTGCATGGTGTTAATTATGCACAAATAATTATAAATTCAATAGTTTTTTATTAATTAAAATTTTTCTTAACTTCAAGCCTCTATTTTAAGGGTCTCTTATTTTTTTAAAATAATCCAAATTATAATTATCAAATGTGTTTAATTAATTTTCACTCAATATATTTAATTTTAATTGCTAAATTAAATTATCAAATACTATGGTTGCAAACGAACCAAACTATTTATGAACAGCTCGGGTTGAGCTCATTTAAAGCTTATTTGAGTTCAACTTGTTTACTAAATAAACAAGCTCAATTTTTAGACTAGTTTATTAATTGAGCTATAGTTCAAATAGCCCAAATCTCAGCTTGATAAGTCTCGTGAACATAAGGAAAATAAATTAATATTTAATTTTAATAGTATATCAAATAATTTTGTACTAATTTATTTATTTTTTATTTGTGTTTGGTTTCTATGTAAACTTATTATTAATATAAGTATTTTTATATATTTCGCTCATAATCTTTTATTTTTTTAATCTTAATAAATAAATTAGTTTTATTTTTTTTTTCAAACTCGAGCTTGGCTCGAGCCGAGTTTGAGTTGCATTTGAGCTCGGCTTGAGCTCAACTAATTCTTTAATAAATAAGGCTAAACACTCAAAAATTTGATTCGATTTGATTAATTTGCAATCCTATCACCATCTAAGATTTGTTATTTGAGCCATCGTTTGGAATGAGCTAATTCAGCCTAATTTTTAATTTTTTGATTATTTTGACTTGACTAAAAAAATTATATTTGAGAGAAATTTTATTTTATTTTTGTAATTGATTTGTTTATTGTAAGAAAAAAAAATAATTATAATTAAAATATGACAAATTTAATTAAAGTAACACATGCAAAATGAAAATCCATTGCTCATTAACAAATGTTCTAAGGTATTTTGAGGTCTTGTTTAGGGACAAAATATTTTAATCAAAAAATTATTATAAATTATAATATTATTTTTTAATATTTTTTACATATTTTTTTTTATAAAAAATTATTAAAATAATCTATCCTCCCATTTATTATTATATATACTAATAAAAAAAAAAAAGATAGTACAGGTGGAAGGTAGGGAAGGAGGATGGGTAATTTCGTTTGTTGAGTGTGAAGAAGATGTTGGAACTGGGTGACTGTCGGTCGGTTTCTCATTTGTCAGTACCTATCGCCATCTCCCACACCACACCGCGTGACTTGGACACAGACTCACATTATTCATGCCCTGTTTGGGAGTAGTTTTTTTTGACTTTTTTTTTTTTTAGTTAGGTCCATTTGGAAAAGAATTTTTTGTCTTTAATAATTTTTTTAAAAATTATATCAATTTTTTTTATTTTTTCGGTTAGTCTTGTAGAGACGAATCTAAAAAGTATATTTTTTTAAAAAAATACTAAAGATAAAAATAAGTAAAAAAATATTTATTTTGGTTTATTATAATTTTTTTAAAATTATAATTTTTCAATTTATCTTGTCGAGTTGAATCTAATAACCTAAAAGTTTTTAAATTTTTTTTTAAAAAAACACTTACTAAAGATGAAAATAAGTAAAAAAAATAAAATAAAAAAGGCACTACCCAAAACACCCCATTGGAATAGATAAAATAAAATATTACATTCAAATTATAATTATTTTATTTTTTTTCACAATTATCAAGCTAACTAAAAAAATTCAATTATTATCCAAAAGATAAATTTTTAATCAAATTAAAATAATTAAAAAATTAATTAATAAAATAAAATAAAATATTATATTCAAATTATAATCATTTTATTTTTTCTTTCATAATTATCAAGCTAACTACAAAAAAAAAAAAAAATTATTATCCAAAATATAATCCATTTATGGGTAAATTACAAATATAACCCCTGAGATTTGCTTAAAATACGAATTGTCTCACGTGATTTGAAAAATTACAAATACCTCCCTGTCAGAATTTTTTATTTAATAGAATTAATTGAAAAAGTGAAATTTACAACTATACATTTATACAACAATAAAATTATCCGAATTATTAATTGAAATAAAATTTTAAAATTCTTAAAAACTGTTAATTAAATTAATGATTTATTAATAAAAGAACATATTTGTTATGAAATTAGAAATCTTATGGGCATGATGTAATTTTCAAAATCACAGAGAATAATTTATAATTTAAATAAATTTTAAAAAAATGTATTTATAATTTATCCTTTATTTTAATTAAATTAAAATAATTAAAAAAACTAATTAAAATAATCAACTTTCCATCACCACAGATAAAGAGAGAAAAACGAAAGAAAAACAAGAGAGAGGGAAAGTGAAAGGAAGGGCGGCCTTCTTGGGCTTAAATTGCTCGCGGGGTTCTTATGTTATCCTACACGCAAATTTATTTTATCAATTATGCTGCATACCAGTAATGATAGAGACCCTCTTTGTGGAGGACCCCCACAACCTCCTTTGTGATCCACATCATTCATGATGTGGATCCCACACATACATGAGTGGGCCCCACACATCATGAATGGTATAGATCAGTAAAGAGGTTGTGGGGTCCTCCACAAAGGGGTCTCACTCATTTTTCATAAAATAAAATAGTTTTTTTTTTGTCCAATCACGGCGCGCCACCTCACTGGGGTCGACCCCCAGTGGGGGTCCGAAGCATTTTTCTTATTTTATTTTTTTATTTTTTTATTTTAATATTTGAAATTTCTTTTTTTTTTTTTTTTTGTGTAATTTTATCCTTAATGATATGTCAGAATAGGTATTAATTTTTGATTTATTATACATTCAATAATTAAGAGTCTAATTCACTTATCACATTATTATGAATGAATTTATGAGTCAAAAGTATAGGATTCTAGCATTATTCTTTTGTTTTTTAAGCAATGCTAGAGATCCACATTTTTATTTTCACAAATTTACTTACAGTGATGTGACAAGAGAGTTGGATCTATGTCAATGTATAGCAAATCAAAAATTGACACATATAATACTATGAGGCAATTTGAAAATTTGGTAAAAAGTTGATTTTTTGATTTTTTAGTTTTTTTTACACAAAAAGTCAAAAAAAGTCCCTTTTTTTAGCCAAAAAAATCATCAAAAAGTCAAAAAAATCAAAAAGTCAACTTTTTATCAACTTCTTAAAAAACTACTATATCATTGTAGGTACAATTGTAGATTTTTTTTGTGATCTCAAAATTTTTTTTTTTTTTTTTGACTTTGCTAACAAGTGTCTGTAAGACACAACTAAAAGATAAAATATTTATAAAACATAATTCAGTGTGTTTGGTTTGAGTTTTCTATATTAAGTTTTTTGAAATTTAAATTTTTTGGTTTTCGTGTTTTTTTGTTTTTAGTGAATATTTTTTAAATTTTAAACATTTTTTTTACTTTTTTAGATGCACCTTACTTAGATATATCTAAAAAGTAAAAAATTTGTGAAAAAACATTTTAAAAAATTAATAAATACATGAAAATATAAAAAATGTACTGAATTCTTGTAGTTTTTTTTATATTTTTTGTATTTAGTGAATTTTTAAAAGATTTTTTTTACAATTTTTTTACTTTTTAGGTATATTTATGTTAGGTGTGTCTAAAAAGTAAAAAAATTGCTTAAAATATTAAAAAAAATTCAGTAAAAAAAAAAACATGAAAAATAAGAAAGTAGAATTTTTTGAAAAGTGTTTTTTGAAAAGTGGAAACAAGCAAAACATTTTTCACTAACTTCAATATATTTTTATTAAAATTAACACATCTTTTAATATTCTTACACATTTTAAAGATATTTGTTTTACATAATTTGCAATATTAAGGGATTGTTTGGAAAGTAGTAGATTAGTATATTTTTTAATTTTTATAGAAAAAAATGTAAAATATGGATTATGGTTAAAGTAGTGTGGTAAAGAGATAATGCAATTTAAATAAAAATGATACAATTTAAATAAAAATGATACAATTTAAATAAAATAATGTTAATCTCTAAACGCTGTGTAACAAAAATTCTTTGCTCTTGAAGCAAGATGACGTAGAACTCAACTTAACTGTCATTGATTGAATCAGTAAGGACCATTATTTTTTTTTGTCTCCTATTAAAAGAATTGAACACTTGGATGAATGATATGGAATCATACTATCAGCTTGTTTTTTTTTAAAATAGTTTTTAGAATATTTTACTTTTTATTTTTTGTATTTTTTTATTTTTATTGAATTTTTTAAATATTTTAAGTATTTTTTTTAATTTTTAGATACACTTAACATAAATACACATAAAAAATATAATTTTTGTGAAAAAAATCTTTTAAAAATTCAATAAATACCAAAAATATAAAAAAATACGAAAGTTTAGTATGTTTTTCGTATTTTTATGTATTTGTTAATTTTTAAAAATATTTTTTCACAATTTTTTTACTTTTTAGATACATCTAAGAAAGGTACATCTAAGAAAATAAAAAAAAATGTTTAAAATTTTAAAAATATTCACTAAAAACAAAAAAATATGAAAAATAAAAAACTCAATTTTCAAAAAATTTAATCCAAAAAACTCAAACCAAACACACTGATTAACCTCTGTTTGGGAAGATAGGTTTTGGACTTTTTTGAAACATCTACAAAAAAAATAAAATAGGCTTTTTAACTCAATAAGACAAAACATTACATCTAATCTATGATCATTACATTCTTTCTCTCATAAAAGTGAAATCCAATAAAATAAACTTTTTAATCCTAAACAGTCAAAAAAAAAAATCAAAAAATCAATTCACTCCCCCAAGCGAATCTAAACCACCAAATAACTTCTCATCCAACGGACACATGTTATCATTTTTTTACTCCCTCCGTCCCAAAATATTAGTCCCTTATTCCATTTTTCATTGTCCCAAAATATTAGTCCCTCTTCAAAAATCAAGTACAAAAATAATATAAATTTCTTATTTTGCCATTCTTTTAAATTAATAAACAATATAAAAAGTATAATTATGACATTGATATTTTCAAAAAATGTACTATCAAAAGGATAATTTTGAAAAATCAATTTTTTTTTAAATACAATAATTATACTATCAAAAAAAGTTAAATTTCTCAAAAGATACCATTATTTTGGGACGAAGAGGGTATATTTTTTTATTTTTTTTCATTTGAAGCGCTCCTTCGGACCAACATTTTGGCGGAGCAGAGTATACAGAGGAAACACCAGCGTAGGACCAACACGTACTAGGATGTACAGTAACGCGCACGACACACGCAACGAAAACCAAACCAAACCAAAACAAAAGAAAACAAATAAAATGCCGGCGAGTTCGGCCCAAGGTTTGAGAAATACCAGAAATTATGATGATGATGATAAATGATTACTGGTATTATCCAGAACATCATAATCATAATAAAAAAATCAGAAAAAATCGTCCGACAAACACTCCTAAACCCCACGCCTCCGCTAACCTTCGCTCAACGCACGCGCTTTCCCATCGTAAACTCAGCACTCCTTTCACACTAGACTACGGGACTAAAATAACTAACAAAAATACAATAAAATAAAATATTATATTTAAATTAAAATTATTTTATTTTTTTCTTATAAATAAAAATTTTAAAAATTCATTCCAACTTTTTAACCCTAGACAAATAATTAAAAAAACTAAAAAATCAACTCACATCCTAAACAAATTTTGGATTAGTATGAAAATAGCAGAAATTCAAAGAAATATAATTTTTTTTTTTTTGAGTTTATTTAGCATGAAAATAGTGAAACTTACAAAAAAAATTATTTTTCTTATACAACTCATAATAGTATGATAACTAAATAATTTATAATTTCTTACAAAAAAATACGGTAAAATACAAAAAAATTAAAATAGGATATAAAAATAGTAGAATTCCTCTTTTCTTATAATTTTTTTTTATCAAAATCAAATTCATACCAAAAAAAAAAAAAATTCATTTTCTTTATTTTATTTTATTTTCTATCAATTTTCCTTTTCATTATTTACTTATTTCTTATCAAACCGAGCACTGACTTGGACGGACACACTTGAGCAACTTAAAGCCCAGCATTTAGAGGCTATTCGGGAAGTTTTTTTTTTTTTTTTAAATTATATTAAAATATTTTACCTTTCCTGTTGATCTAGACGAATTTATAAAATAAAAAATTTTCAAAATCAAAATAACAAAAAAAAAATAACTATTTTTATTTATTTTTATCTTTTTAGGAATTTTTTTAGATTTTTTAAAAAATCTTTTTTGGATCGTATTGCCAAGTGAAATTAAAAGTAGGGATAGACAAACGTTGCGCTCGGCCGACACTAAATATTAGGAGGCTTTGTGTCTGCACAAGTCTAGCTTAACCTTAACATCATGTCTCTATATTTGCTTAAGCTCAGTCTAAAAAATAATTATAAATTCCAAATCCATCCATCAGGCTTTATGTTAAAAAAATTAAATTATTTCATAATTAAATTCAATCACACATTATATTTTTAGATACATATATTGATATTGCTATAAATTGAAAAATTTTGTGTATAAATTGAACGATTTTTTAAATAAATTCAATCACATATCACTACAAATTAGAGTTTTAATAAAATCAATAAAAATAAATTTTAGATTCCAACAAAAAATATATTTTAGATTCTAACAAAAAATATATTTTAATGTATTCTAAATAATTAATTTAACAGCATGCCGGGCTGAGTTGAGCTAGGTTAAAAGTATAAATCCCAAACTCAGCTCATTAATATTTTTGGGCTAAAAACATTAGCATAGCCCAGCCTTATGAGTTAAAACAACCATCCCAAGCCCTAGGAAAAAAGGGGCTAGATCGAACGGATTGGGCGGGGGGTAACAGGCCAATGTCCATTCCTAACTAAAAATTTAAAGGTTTTGGAAATTTTTAATTTTTTTTTAACTAAAGACGAAAATGTGGCAATGAAAAAATCATTAAAAAAGAAAAAGAAAGAGCCAAACATCCACAATTTGATAAAAATAAAAACAAAAAACATATTTGGTATATAATTATTTTAAAACTTTATGTTGAAAATAAATGAGAGGAATGGCTGCAAGAGTGATTGCCAACGGTTAAAGATGGTGGGCAAATGTGATTGTTGGTTGCCAAGAGTGGTTGCCAACCGTGGGACGTAGTCTGCAGTGGCCAGAGGTGGTTGCTAACTGTGAGAAGTGGTGGCAAAAAATAATTGTTTACAATCAAAGATGATGGCCAAAAGTAGTTACCACCTATAGAAGGTGATTGCTGACAACATGAGGTGGTTGGCAGAGGAGGACATCGACGATGGTGGCTGGTGATAGTGAGAATGAGTGGGTTCTATATAGGTGATTGTTGACAACAGGAGGTGGTTGGCATAGGAGGACATCGACGATGGTGGCTAGT
This sequence comes from Camellia japonica, assembly GCA_030407325.1. Taxonomy (NCBI): domain Eukaryota; kingdom Viridiplantae; phylum Streptophyta; class Magnoliopsida; order Ericales; family Theaceae; genus Camellia; species Camellia japonica. The sequence goes on from JAPPVO010000014.1 coordinate 44,443,298, forward strand.
GACAGTGAGGAGCAGTGGGTTCTAGTTGGAAAGAGTAGGAAAAAAAGGAAGAAATGGAAAAAAAAATAAAAAATTAACAAATGAAACCAAAGTTTTTGTGATTACAAAATTTGATGGTTTATAATTTTTGGTTTACAGTCTTTAAAACTTCCGTAAATATATATAAAAAAAAAATTAGGGTTAAGCAAAAAATAAAAAAAAAATCGCAAATTGATCCGATCCATACCAAACTGTACTGTTTGGTTTGGTTTGGTTTTCTAAATTTATGATTTGGTCCTGGTTCTTAAACTAGGTGAACCGTATTTATGGCCAGTCCATGATTTTGTAATTATGGTTTCGATTTTGAACCGAATCAGACTGTTTACATATATACATATATAATTTGATATTGACAGTACACTTAAGTATCTTATATATATATATATATATTCGTTAGTTGCTAATCTTTTATTTATCAGTGTGTTATTCTATAATAGAGAATTAGTTATAAACAATCATTTAAACAATTTTATTTGTAAAATGATTGTATATTGTTCATTTTTTTAACAAGTTTTGATTATGTTGTAAATGATGACAAAATTCATGAAAATTGTGGTTCCAAATCGAACTGAACTACACTTTCATGGTTTGATTTGGTTTAGCTCTAAGATTTTCATGGTTTAATTTGATTTTAAATTTTATGTTGTAAGTAGTGGTTTGATCTTTGGTTACTTCAAAATAGAACCAAATCGAATCATGTTTACCCTTACAAAAAAATTATATATATAAATGTTACCTAATAGGCCCGTAATTTAACATTCCAAATTAGAGTAAAAGTTACACCTTTTCATTTTTCATTTTTATTTTTGAAATTTATTTTAGTTAGTGACTTGTTAATTATAATAATTAAGTTTCCAAAAATTAAAATTTTTAAAAAGAAGTGCTAACCTGAACACATGTTCAAGATATTAGAGAATTTTTTATTTGATAAATTATACTTTTAATCCTTCAATTTTTAATTAAATTTCATTTTACTTCTTCATGTTTCAATTTGTACTTAAATTATAGAGAAAATTAGTGAAACATCCCTCTTCAACTTTGTGTAGTGGGAGAGATTCAAGATATTTTTTTTATTAGCTAAGGTCCCTCAACATTTTTATAGAAAAAATTCAACTCAGAGAAATTTCGGTCCCGACTCAGAGAAATTTAAATTTTCATAGAGAAATTCTCTATGAAATGAAAATTTAAATTTCTCTGAGTTGGATAAAATTTTTCTGAATCGAATTTTCTCTGTGAAAATATTGAGAAATCTTAACTACTATATCCTTTATCTTAATAAAATCTTAATATTAGAGATTTAAAAAAAATATTCTCCTAAATTTTAAATGGTAAAGTGATTGTGGCACCAACTTAAAACGCTAGTTCAAACATGAGAACCTAAGGTTTGGTTTTAGAACTTATTTGTTGAAAAAAAAATTCAAAAATTAGAAACTAGTCAAACAAAAAAAAATATTCAAAAAAATATTCTAGTAAAAATCAAGAAAAAAAAAACATGTAAAAATAAGTTTTTTTTTTTTATTATTATTTTCAAAAGCAAATTCTAAAAATATAACCACACAAAATTTATTGCATTTTGAACTGTGTGGTGGAATTATATTTTGAAACTTGTATCCAAACGTGAAACGCAAATAGGAGGGTGGAAATACATTTGCAGAGCACAACCAAACATAGCCTATAATTTGCTCACGCTTAGAGGATTTAAGGAATGACTTGTAAAGATAACCTTCATTACGTATGAACCACATAGTTGAAGGTTTAGCTTTGATATACCTCCGACCACTATGGCCTACATAATTGAAGATAGAACCAGCTCTAATACCAAATTAGATAATTATATAATAGTTTCGGAGTAATACGTGACCATACTTTCTCACCAATTATCATTTATTGTGCCCCTTATATTATTCAATCACTCAACACAAATAATTAATACTCTATCGTCTCTACCAATCATACTATAATGAAACACTACGTGACCGTACTCCTAGCCTACCAAATAATTTACCAAATTGTAGCATTCGCATCTTCAGTCTTAAAATATGTTTTTATTAACAAGGATGTGAATTCCCACATATAGTACAGAAATTGTTCCTACCGTGTTCTTCACTTTGGCTGTCATAATTTACGACAAAGTGCAAGTCATATATAGGCACAAGCAATCTAGTTGACTAATAATTTGAGTGGAGCATTGATGTAAGTCGAAAGGTACCACATTGAGGCCGTTTAAGTTATATTTATAGCCTTTGAATTTTGTTTATTTGGTGGAGATGGTGTTGTAGACAACCTATTTTTGACCGCCCTTAAGACTTGGGTGTCTCAGGTTGATCACTCGATGATGAATTAGTACGTTGTACAATCGCTTAAGTTCTTCATCAAGAAGCTTCGATTTTTGAGCTTTTAATCCCAACCTTACACTCTATTTTGACCAAAACTATTTTAGACCTTAAAACCTTCTTTTCAAAATATTTTTTTAAATGCTTCTACGACGTTCCGAGGCTCGCATTTCGTTTAAAATATTGCACTTTTCGATAAATCGAGTAAGGACAAAGTGGACATAAATGGAAGAGAGGTGAACTCTTTAAAAAAATCTTTAAAAACGTCTCATTTATAGGTTTGGAGTTGAAGGAAATAGGAGGGGAGGGAAGAAAATAGTTTAGGAAAACGTTGAGCAGCAAATTGTTAAAAAAGAAATGAGTAGCATTCACTAAAATAGACATATCTCTTTGTACACTTATAATTTGAATGTGAGGCTACCATCATTGGAAAGTAGACTTCTAGGGCTTCAATTTAGACTCAAAAATCACCTAAAACCGAGTCCAAATGAAGGAGATATGCCAGTTTGCAGTTGGACTTGAGAGCAGTTTTTTGTGGCCGGTCGACCACTAAGCAGTAGACCGACCACTAAAGGTAGCCAGCCGGCCAGTTGATAAAAAATAGGCCATTTTGAGTGGATTGGCCAGCCAAGTGTCCCCATAGGTCAATTTTGGTGGTCGACCGTCCCCCAAGTGGTCAGCCGACCATGTTTCCCGGCAGAGCAGATATTTGTAGATATTTGTTGCTAACTGTTTCCACAGGTGCATGCACTGCACCAGCTGTCTTTATATAGATATTTTCGACAGAGACACATGTTTTTCTATATATAGAAAAACCTTCCCTCTTGGTTTTAGGTTAGAAAAAATTCCAAAAGGACCAAAACTTGTAAAACACTCTCCCTCTCTACCTTGCAACCTACACACACTCTCTCTACACTTCCTAAACCAAAACTTTGGCTCTTCTTGCTGAGGTTCTTGAGCTTAAATCTCAACCCTTGAGAATGAGAACTTGTTGGATTATGAACAAAGAAGTTACTCTTTTCAAAAGGTATAATTTTGGGCATCTCTACACTACTTATTTCCTCTCTTTTCTTGCTGTTTTTGTACTGTTTTTACATTGTTTTTATGGGCTGGAACTTGCGGCTTAAAGTTATCAAAGGTGGAGGGGTTAACCACCCTTCTTTGAACCTTGTTTCCTAAGCTTTTGCCCTTGTGTTTTCCATTTTTTTCTCAACTTTTTTCCAGCTTTTTACCATTGTTTTTTAGAGTTTTTCAGAGGCTAAAAATGTGATTTTGAAGTCTCAAAAGTAGAGGTTAGCCACCCCTCCTTAAGCTTGTTTACTAGTCTCATTTCTCCATTAATTTAGCTTGCTTTTCTAGCATTTTTCAACTCAATTCCAGCACTATTTTAGCTATTTTTAGGACTGTTTTAAGGTGTTTAGTTCATTTATGCTTTGTATAGTATGCTTGTAGTGTTGTAGTCCTCATAGGTTTGGTGGTTTAAGCTTTAGTCACCAACCTATTTGAGTTGATAACATTTATTTTATACTTTTCATACATGTGTTCACACTTTGCATAAACACCTCTGCAATCTCCCTCCTTTCTTGGTTTTTCTCTTTTTGTAAGAGTTGTTTTAACCGAGTGTTGTTTAAGTATAAGAAAGAGACCTTCCATGCTAAATAGTTTAATTTCTTTGAAGGTTCATTATCAGGGCATTACATCTCTCTCATGCCCAAAACAACTTCTTGTTTGACACTTTTCTTCATTAGTGGACTTAATTCTCATTTTTGGACTAAAATGACTAAAGAATGGAAAGATAAGTAAAAGAAGCAATAAAATTGGAACTAACATGATACAAGATAATAAAATGGTTTGGGTTTAATCTGACGTTAATTGAACCCATTGAATTTTGAGCCATTTCATACTCTTTTGTGATGGTAATGGTTCAAAAATCAATGTCAACCACTTCCTTTGATCAATTCCATGATAGGGAGTGGGTTTTGTTGGCCTTTTAGTTTCACTTATTGAGCCTTTGTCCAATCGAGTCATGGATCATCATGCAACAACCTTGTAAACATTGATGATTTGTGAATCAATTCTACCCCTCCCTTGATCTGTTTTATGATAAGGAGAGGCAGAGAGGATAAACATCCCCTGGAAACACTCTGCTTCTGCTTTGTTTCTTTTCTGATGCAGCAAGGTAGTATCAAAATTAGTGGCCGGGCCGGCCACCCTTTGAATTTAGTCGACCACTTTCCCCGGCGGGTCAGCCACCTCTTTTCAGCTAGGCAGTGTTATTTTCCTACAAAACAGAGCAGAAGCTGAGGCAAAAACAGAAGAAATTTCTACAGACAGAATAGTTCTGGCAGCAAAACAGAGGCGTTTCCTGGAGGATGTTCTCATTGGCACGTGTGGTTCCTTAACCCCCGCTCGAGTTTAATTAGTTTACATAGCTCTCAGTTAATTAGTTAATTAATTAGTTAATTCTTTTGAACTTGTAATAGCTTGGTTTATTAATTCCGTATTGTAACTAATTAGTTAGTTTAATTCTAATTTGTAATAATTAGTTAGTGTAGCTAGTTATTTTAGTGTTGTAATAATTAGCTTAAAGTAAGACATTCATTCGGACCCTCTTGTATGAGGGCGAAATTGTAATAATGTGTATGTCTTCCAACCCCTATTTTTTTCTTCCTTTTATTTACTCGCTTATGAAGGATAGCATAGAGTATAATGTTTTAATTAGCATTTTCCATGACTTGCATCCATTCATCTTGTATACATAAGGTTTCGGCTCATCATACTAAGCAATGTCAACTTCAAATTCCTTAATCAAATACGTGCTTTGTCACATGCCTTGAATTGACTCACATATTATGCTAGTAGCCGAGCCTAGTAGTTGCATTTTGTATGTGTTGCATTAGTCATGTTGCATTGTTTAGGAGCATGCATTTTTCTAATCGTTTTATTTTTTTTGGCTTGCCTTGGAGTACTAGGTGAGCATTTATTGCTTTAGCATATTACATGCGTGTGATTGTTGCTATATCAAGCATAATACCATGAGGCTAAGTGCTTAAGTGACATACATGTTTGAATGCCAGTGGATGAAGGCTTTTTTGCTTAAGTTGGGATGATTTGATTAATGTACATATGAGATCATTTTTTCAAGTGGTACATATTCAAACACTTTTCAAAAAACAAACATGAAATCAAAGTGTTCCAACTTTTGTGAATGGGTCTATACTTGTGTGCATCACCTAGTAAAGCTAGCATAAATAATCGGAACAAGAACATATAATGTAAATAAGAATCACACCATGATTAGTAGAGGCCGATATTTAATCGGGTGAATGGGGTGCTTAATTCATGACCTTCCCCTCTCATACCTAAGTGCTCGAGCCAAGATACTTTAGTGATGACGGATAAGTGGCCTTTGGCACGAGTCTCGAGTTTCCTAAATTTTTTAAAAAATATTTAGGTGGTGACTCTGAAATCTGGCAATGTAGTTTATTTTTGGCATTTTTGATTCAAAATCGATTTTTCAAAAGATTTGCCAGATTTGGACTTATTTGTGTTTATCTATTTCACATTGCACTTGTAAAATCAGATTCAGAACCACGGAAGTCCAAACTGTAGGGCTATCGTATCCGAAAGGAGCACGAAAAGCAAACTACAGGTGTGTTTTGTGCTCTTGTACAGATTTGGTAGGCAATACGCAAATTCAAGCAAAAAGTGGCACAAAAACAAATTCTTTGTGCGAGTAGTGACAATTCCTGGCCTGCCACCTCACCGCACGTGCGGCCCACCACCGCTCGAGTGAAAATTAGGGCCGCAGAGCGGCCCACCGGACGACTCGTACTATTTATCAATATGACTCAAAAAATAGAGATGAGCTTCCTTCCATACAGGGATGGTCATTTTCTCTTGCGTCGTTCTACCCTCACATCTCTCGCCTTGTTTTGAATGAATTTTTTTTTGTCCTAAAGAGGAAGTGAGGCGAGGATAGGTTTTGTTTCTCTTGCCCTATTCTAACTCGCTCTTGCCCTATTTATATTTTTTGAATATATTTATCTATATAATACATATATCATTTAATTTTTTTTTAATATGGTAAAATTAAAACTAAAATATTACACTCATTTATTTTTCATCATACATCTTTTAAAATTCATTAATTATAAATCACTATCTATAATATACTTTATTATATATGATTTTCATTAATATTTATATTTTTATGTTATAAAATTAATCGGTCACCCGCCTCGCTTCAGCCACCAACCAGATTTGTCCTACCCCTAATATGATACGGGGTGAGGGTAGGGGACTACAAACACGCCCCAATCTCAACCCGTTCTATATTTTCATCTCTTCATACTTATTTATATTCCTCTTGTGGGCCTAATTTAGGAACCACATCTAATTATCTACCTCATAAGTTTCGCAATAACAGTTATTTAAACAAAAAATAAAAATAAAAATAAAAATTAAACAGACATATATAAACACAAGAACAAATCACATTTTATTTTATAAAATTATAATGCCCCCAAAAAATAATGAAATATAATTCACCTAAGTTAACTCATATTCATTGTTCAACCTCCATTATTACCATAACCATCAAACAAAAGCAAAAGATATTCTTGACAACTCATTAGTCAGTATTAATGTAAGTATCCATATTTCATTCATGAATTTCGTATGAGAATTACAAAAGCGAATCACATGCAATTACACATTCATATCCCTAAGAAATGAATTTATAGTATGTGATTTTGAGAACTAGAACTAGATAAATACAAGTTTATGCCCTATTGTGTTAGGTCTCTATGTTGTCAATCCCACGAACAAACACATTTTCTTGGACACCATATGAAATGCCGGGGCCGGATCTAATCGTGGCCCAACACCGTTTAAACGTTGACCCACAAGTCAAGCCAATCATTCAGAAAAGTTGGCGGTCAGCCGTGGAGCATGCATCGGCCGTTGTTAATGAAGTTGATAGGTTGCTTGATGCTAGGGTAATTCGTGAAGTAACTTATCCCATGTGGCTGTCCAATACTGTGATTGTAAAGAAGAAAAATGGATCTTGGCGCATCTATATGGATTTCACGGACTTGAATAGGGCCTGTCTCAAGGATTGCTTTACTCTGCCCAGAATCGACCAACTTGTGGACGCAACGGCGCATCATCAGTGCATGAGCTTCTCAAATGCCTACAGGGGTTATCACCAAATTACATGCATCTAGAGGATCAGGAAAAGACCGCATTCCTCACCCCAAGGGGAACTTTTTGCTACAAGGTTATGCCTTTCGGACTAAAGAATGCGAGGGCAACATACCAAAGACTGGTTACCACTATGTTTAAGGAACAACTCAGCCGTATCATGGAAGTATACATCGATGATAACTTGCCCATCTAGCTAATTTAGCAGAGACCTTCGGCATTCTCCAAAAGTACAAGATGAAACTAAATGCCTCGAAATGTGCATTCGGCATCGAATCCGGCAAGTTTCTCGTTATATTGTGAACCACCGCAGAATAGAGGCCAACCCGCGGTAGATCACAACAATTCTAGAACTCGACTCCCCTCAGTCAGCCAAAGAAGTTCAAAAGTTGATGGGAATGGCCCCCGCCCTCAATAGGTTTATCAGTTGTGCCTCAGATTACTGCCGACAATTTTTTCACACACTTCGGAAAGGCAAAGCATTTGAATGGACCCCCAAATGCCAGGCCACGCTGGATGGCTTGAAAACTTATCTCCGGTCAGTGCCATTCTTGGCAACCCCATCGCCAAGCGATTTGCTCATATTGTATCTGGCAATATCCGATCGGGCGATCAGCGCTGTGTTACTAAATGAAGAACTCGGGGAGCAACGACCAATCTACTATGTAAGCAAGGAAATGGTTGACCCTGAAACACGATACCTACCACTGGAAAAGCTCATCCTAGCTCTTGTGGTGGCCGCCAGAAAGCTGATGCACTATTTTCAGGCTCATACCATAGGGGTATTAACGGACTATCATTTCTGAGCGGCGCTCCGTAACGCGGAAGCATTGGGGCGAGTCTCTAAATGGGATTTGGAAATCGGCTAGTATTACATCTAGTTTTTTCCCAGAACAGCCATTAAGGGGCAGGTGTTGGCCGACTTTGTAGCCGAGTTCACAGGATGCCATGCCAACTTCAAGTCCGATCAAGTCCACTTTCAACGTCAACCCGACTGGAGGATGTATGTCGGAGACATTTGGCAAATGTATTGTGATGGATCATCTAACCAACGTGGCAGCAGGGCAAGAGTAGTAATTATGACACCCGAAGGGGCAATAATCGAGCAGGCAGTAAAACTGGGTTTCGATGCATCAAATAACAAGGCCGAATACGAAACATTGATAACCGACCTTCGTAACGCACTTTATCTTGGTGCATGGAGGTTACATGTTTTCTGTGACTTAAAGTTAGTCATTAACCAGTTGAAAGGGGAATATACAGCTAAAAATGACTGAATGCAGCCTACATGAAAACGGTGAATTCCTTACTCTCGAAATTCGACCACCACGAGCTGAATCAGATAACCCGGGATCAGAACATGCATGCGGATGCCCTTGCTTGCCTAGTTTCCACCATTTACTTAGAAGTCAAACGAAACATGGAAGTGGGGTTCATCCCAGAGCTGAGTATCACTTCTTCTGAACCAGTTCAAATTAACATTGTTGAGTTAGGACCGAGTTGGATGGACCTAATCGCTGATTTCTTTCCTCAGAGCAGCTCCCGACAGATAAGAACGAAGCCCACAAATTACGGAATAAAGCCCTGCGATATTATCTGGATTCGTAGGGAAAGCTTTACAAAAAATCTCTCTCTGGACCGTATTTGGAATGTGTTCACCCAGATAAAGTTAAGGACTTCTTGGCCGAAATACACGAAGGTAGTTGTGGTGCCCACTCTGAAGGACGCTCATTGGCCCACCAAGTCGTAACACAAGGATATTATTGGTCGACCATGCGTACTGATGCCGAGAACTACGTAAAGAAATGCGAACAATGTCAAAAGTTTTCCTCATTAACTCATCTGCCTGCAGAAGAATTAAATTCCGTTACTAGTCCTTGGTTATTTGCTCAATGGGGACTTGACATCGTCGGACCATTACCGCGGGCTTCGGGGAACAAACGATTCTTGATTGTCGCAACAGACTATTTTATGAAGTGGGTCGAAGTAGAGGCATTGGCACATATTCGAGATGTCGATGCTAAACGCTTTGTATGGAAAAACATTATAACTCGATTCAACATATCGATAGCACTGATATCCGACAACGGCACCCAATTCGATTGTGGCGTCTATCGGGAGTTATGCAATATATATGGTATCCGGCCCTATTTTTCCTCACCAACATACCCGCAAAGCAACGGTCAGGCTAAGGCCTCTAATAAAGTGATCCTGGATGGCATCAAGAAACGATTGGAGAATGCCAAAGGCAAGTGGGTTGAAGAGTTTCCCAGTGTATTGTGGGCTCGTCGTACCACTCCGAGGCGATCCACTGGAGAAACGCCATTCGACTTGTGCTTTGGGACACAGGCTATTATCCCTCTTGAAATCGGCCTGCCCACACTAAAATAAAAGGTTTTTGACATGGGATGTAATGACATGATGTTGGCCTTAGATCTGACTTTGATCAAAGAACGCCGAGATCGTACTCTTATGTGCATGGTGCAGTATTAGCAGCAGCTCGTCAAGTCGTATAACCAGCACGTGTAGTTGCGCTGTTATGCACCTGGAGAACTGGTCCTCAAGAAAGTGCTTTATGTTACTAAAAATCCAGCAAACGGTAAATTAGGCCCTAACTAGGACGGTCCTTACCAGATTGATTTGATTACCGAAACGGGGGCGTATCGGTTTTCAGACATGGCTGGAAGAAGTTTACCACGCCCCTAGAATTCGACCCACTTGCGTAAATTTTATCATTAAGTTAACTTGTACGATATGCTAGTTCATTTTTTATTTTTGCTGCTATACAAACATGTATGCATTTATGTATTCCGCAATACATTATGCCTTTTTTATTGTCGTCTCATTGAAAATGGTTGAATGCTGGAAAAAGCCTCCGAATTCGGAGCGCCCTTCATGTCACGATTGGCCAAAACAAAGACTCTGAATTCAGAGATCCCTTCGTGCATGCTCATGTTTGGGCCGAATAAGCCTCCAGATTTGGAGCGCCCTTCGTTTGATGATTGACCAAAGCAAAGACTCCGAATTCGGAGCGCCTTTCGTGCATGCTTACATTTGGGCTGAATAAGCTCCGAATTCAGAGGGCCTTTCGTGTCATGATTGGCCAAAACAAAGACTCTGAATTCGGAGCGCCCTTCGTGCATGCTCACGTTTGGGCTAAATAAGCCTCTGGATTCGGAGTGCCCTTCATTTGACGATTGGCCAAAGCAAAGACTCTGAATTCGGAGCGCCCTTCGTACGTACTCACGTTTGGGCCGAATAAGCCTTCGAATTCGGAGTGCCCTTCGTGACGATTGGCCAAAGTAAAGACTCCGAATTCAGAGCACCTTTCGTGTATGCTCATGTCTGGGCTGAATAAGCCTCCGGATTCAGAGCGCCTTTCATGTCACAATTGGCCAAAACGAAGACTTCAAATTCGGAGTGCCCTTCATGCATGCTCACGTTTGGGCCAAATAAGCCCCCGAATTCGGAGCGCCCTTCATGTATGATCACGATAGGCCAAACCAAAGACTCTGAATTCGGAGAGCTTTTCGTGCATTATCACGATTGGCACCGAATTCGGAGCGCTCACTGCAAGGATCACTAGATCAGCATTTCTAAGTTGGCAAAAGTTAGTAATTAAATTGCAACGGTCGATAGACAAACAATTCTAAAAATACATTAATAAGCCAAGAACAAGAATAAGTCAGGAACAAGAAGATAGCATGAGACCACAAACACACATTTTTGACAGGGACAACCAAAACATCAAACAAACAAGCACAAAGGATATTGATTTTTTACAATATATACAAATACATGGGAACTGACAGCCTAAGAAATACAATGTCTTTTTGGTTATCTAGGCCTTCTCCTGGTCGGCACCTTCTTCTTCGTCATCAGTCTTTTCGGCCTCATAAGCCATGAAGGGACCTTGTAATTTTGGTACAACGAAGACGCCGAATTAACACCCGCGGCTTGCAAAGCCTTAATCTATCCATGCTTAAAGCCACAGTTCTCGCATCGGCAAACGTCATTCGCCAACTTCTCCCTGGTCTTCTCAATGCCGATCTTTCGGCCGTCAAAAAAGCCTTGCTCATAGGCCCGTGTCCTTATCGCCTCTTTCGCGAACATGCTTGCCGTATCCCGATCGACTATGGCATGATCAAGCAGGTGCTAGTTTACTCTGTCTGTTACGACCAGGTTCATCTAACCTGCCATGACCCAAATCCGCCCCTATAGGTTTAGCATCGTAACCGGCCAGTAATCCTTGGATTACCAAAGGCCTCTGAACAGAATAGTATATAATCAAAGGGCTGCGGAAGCAATTATACAAAATACAACGTCCATAGAGCCGTGTAGACATACATGGGACAAAATAATTTTAAACTTTATAAACATATACGTGTGTTACCAAAGCTTAATATAGTGTTTACATGACAGTTACATCAGAAAACTTGTTTGTAAAACCCAAAGAAGTAAAGTCTTATGTATTCACAAAACGTAGCCATTATACGTGACTTGGTCTGGAACCTCCTCGGGAGGCGCAAAGGGTGGTTGACAAAACGAAACTCTAGGCCGTCAACTCTGGCCCTGATCACATGCCTGGTCACCTACATGTATAAAAGGAATAGTGAGCGAGAGCCCAGTGAATAATAACAAGGTAAAGGGTTTTAACGAATGATGTCCATTACAGAGTTAGAAATCAGAGTTCAAGTCAGAAATAGGATCATATACATGTTCATATTCATATTCATATTCATATTCTGATTTTTTTTGCATAAGATCATACATGGTATATCCATTAGTTATCATATCAACTTGGTCCTAAGACTCACATGTATAGTCAGTACCGACAACCATAAAGGTCCATATCTTGCGCACAAGTAGCCATGGTATTGTTACCCCCAAGCGAGGGCCACGTGAATAGAGGCCTTGATATTGTTACCCTCAGGTAAAGGCCACGTGAACATAAGTCACGGTATTGTTACCCCCAGGCGAGGGCCACGTGCATATTGGCCACGGTATTGTTATCCCCGGGCAAGGGCCATGTGAACTAAAGATGCCACAAATACATTTTAGAAAAATGGACATTCATTCATGTTTCATAAAATAGCATTTCAGAGAACAGATCATATCATATTAGTCAGAAAATACTTATATTTAAACATAACTTCACAAAGTTATTACTCACTATTAACAGATGGCTCCAAGTAGACGAGTAGAGTAGGTAATTCACTTAACTCGAGGCACGTGACCTATATAACATAACAGAGACATATATTGAAATATACGCTCGAATTGCACATAACTCATTGTCCTAAGTGTGTTTCTAGCCTTTATCCTCATTATAATGTTTTAATCTTGGCCTAGGAATGCCTAGGATGGAATGAGGATGCAAAAATGTACTTGAAAACATTTTTCAAAATTTACTGAAAACAAGGTTCACGCTCGAGCGTGGCTTTCCTCGCTCGAGCGGACATGTAAAATGTCAGGGTCCGCTCGAGCGCAACTTCCCTCGCTCGAGCGGTTTGCAACTTTGAGAAAAGTACTGGTTGCTTGATTTTCACGCTCGACGGATCGATCCTTGCTCGAGCGTGAGACTCAGACCTTCGCTTGAGCGTGACTGGGCTCGCTCGAGCGATTTGCAAAACACATGAACTTCTGGGAGCATGCATTCCACGCTCGAGCGAACTTCTGGTCACTCGAACGGAAGTGCAGGATCACAGAGTCTCCGTTCGAGCGTAGAATCCGACGCTCGAGCGGAAGTGCAAAATCTGGAATTTTCATATTGCACTTCCAAGTTCCAAGCTTAAATTCCACATTTCAAAACTCATCCTCTTGGGCCAAAATTTTGGAAAACATCTAGGAACTTGTAAAATATCATGGTTTGAAGATCATTTCATGAAATCAAGGCCGAAAAGTATGTCAAACATACAAAAATTCAACTTGAAATGTAAAAACATGGTATGAACATGACATGCATGTGTTCACTTGAGTTCATGTTCATGGCTTCTAAAACATGATCAAATGTGGTCCATTGATGAGAAATGTTATCAATTCTTCTACTTATGCTAGAATTACAACATGCATGGAGAAAATCTTTGAAAACAAACTTCAAAATACTATAAATACGCATACATGTATGAAATGACTTACAATTCTCCAATTCTAACTTAATTCTCTTGTCAATCCATTTCTCTCACTTGATTTCTTGTAAAATCTAACTCAATTACACAACTAAGAGTTTGATTCCTTACCTAGAGTCCTCAATTCCTCAAATGCTAGTGTTCTCTTGCTTAATCCCTCCAATTCCTCTAATAATTGCTAGCTTGGGCTCAAATTGACTCCAATCTCTTCCCCTTCTCTCTCTCTCTCACGGTTCACATCAACAACAAAATAGAAAAAATGGTGAAGAAATGAGAGTTGAGATGTATATAGAAGCCTTATATAGGCTTGGGCAAAAGTGTAATTATTTGTTGATCAAGTTAATCAAGTAGGCATTAAATTATTTTAATTTAATCGTTCCGAACCAAATTTCAATTAAATCTACCATAAAATTCTAAAAATTCTAATTAATACATAATTCAAGTCAATTTCTGAATCGGATGCTGATAAGGCCTTTAATTCGTAATACGAAACGGAAACATGAATAGATCTTTCTATGTTAAACAGATATAAACACATATAATACAATGTATGATGCAAAATTTCACTTTAATTTCTTTTTAGGTATAATTAAACATGGATTAACATTAACTATGGGTTGGGGTTGTTACATGACCCGTTGATTGTGTCTCAGCAGCCTTAGCCTTTCTCACCTCGCTTTTGGCCTTTTCTACGGGCGCTCCAAGTTTCGAATGCGTCCGTCTTTTTGTTCGATCTCCCTTCGCACGGCGCGAAGGTGCATGCCAATCTCATAGGAGCTATATAGTCCTTTAACCGCTCCATGGACACCCTCTCAAAAAATTTCGTAATCAGCTTGACTGACCATTGACTGCTATACTTCGGGTGGAAATATTTGCCGAGTAAACTCTATTGCTACGTTCGGATTATGGATAATTCAATCTGCTTCGGTCATTGATTTGTTCCCAACAAACACTAAAAAACTTAGCGGGCGTGGTGGCCTAGTTGGTTCGTTTCGTGTTGGGGCATGGGCATTCCCAGTCCTTTCAGTCCTAGAGTTCCCTCGCTATTGCGCCCCCCTTCTTGGTGATCTTTCTACCTCGTCCCCTCTTGGGGACCTACTTCGACGACTAGGGGGCCGATGTCTCTCTCATTCCTCTGACACCATTTTACCCGTACGGGAAGATTCTCCACTGGTTCCGCGTTCATTTCTACTTCCAGATCAGCTAGTGTTTTTCCCTCACCTCTGTTGTTGAAGAATACTCTGCTAGACATACGTAATCGCTGAGGTCGCACCAGTGTTCCTTTTTGCAGTCACACTCCTACCATCGTCTATTTACTATTTAAAAAGTCCACAGGCCCAACACATGCCTGGCTACCCTACATATTAATTACGGGTACGATTGCGAAGCGCCCGCTGTCGCCGCCTACCTATGTATTCGGCGACTACGCTCAGCGGTCAACTGGGGCAAGGACAGATTTATTAATCTATTCGGCTTTTCATTTGTTTTGCCGAATTTAGAGAGGTGCGCCACGGGACCCATAAGTGCTTTCAGATTGTATTCAGCGGCTACGTTCAGCGGTCAGCTGGGGTAAGGGCAGATTTATTAATCTATTCGACTCTTCATTCATTTTGCCGAATTTAGAGAAGTGCCCCACCTGACCCTATAAGCTACTTTCAGATTGTATTCGGCGGCTACACTCAACGATCAGCTCTTCATTTGTTTTGCTGAATTTAGAGAGGTGCCCCACCTGACCCCATAAGCTGCTTTCAGATTATATTCGGCGACTACGCTCAGCGGTCAACTGGGGCAAGGGCAGATTTATTAATCTATTCGACTTTAATTGCCCCACTTGGTGTTGAATTATTACAATTGCCCTGGTAATTGTCTCATTTTCATTATTCATATTCTTATTTTTATTATCACTAACCAAACAAGGCATACTTACTCACAGATTTATAAGCAAAATGACATTTTCATTAATAAACTGCACGGGTACATTCGACACTTTATACATGAAAACGGCCCTAGTACAAAGCCCAAATCGTTTAACAAAACAAAAATATCTATGACAAAAATGGCCGATCAAAATAAACAGTTCAACAAAAACAAGAACAAAAATATCTATTACAGAAACGACAGTTCAGAAGTCGAATTCCTCTGGATCTGATTCTAGCGGTTCTACTTCCAACTGCTCGTAGGGAATCGGCCGATCGAGAGACACATTGGCAGTCGCCAAAGCTTTAAGCCATCCGTGCTAGAAACCTCGATTCTCGAACTTCAAGGCTTCTTCAGCATATAATTCCTTGGCCTTAAGCTCTCTAGCACCAAAAGCCTTGGCCGCATCCGCCGTAGTAAGCTCCCTCGCCTTCCTCTCCACCTCAAGCTCGGCCTTAAGTTTTGATGCTTCCTCTTGAGCCCATTTGAGGGAGCCATCTATCACATTTTCCCTTTTTCAGCAGCCCTACGAAGCATTTCGGCATGCTGTGCTTTTTCCTCAGCGGCAATGGCCTTCGTCTGCTCTTCTTCCACCTTAGCCGTCGCTACGGCCAAATCGGCAACTGTAGTAACGGCCTTGTCTTTTTCAGCTTCAAGTTGGCCTTCAAGGATACCGATTCACTCTACGGCATCGTAATGCCAATGACCAATCTCACAAGCCTTCTCGCCGTCTAACATCAATAAAGTCAAGACTTTAGTCGAATTAAAAAATGAAATTTTGCAAAGTCAGACATTTTATAAAAAACTTACTAGTATGGCCTACTGCACCACTAGAGCAATCGAAATGACATTTAGTTCAGCACGAAAAGTTGTCTTGTTTGCTAGAAGTGAGAGAGCCAAAGCCACACTAAGGGCGACGACCAGATCTTTGATGGCCGATCCGCTAGATCGAACTGGCGCATTCTTCATTCGCGGTTGAATGATAAATGGCTTGGATAAATTATCCACGATGGTCGGTATCTCTAACCTAGGCCGTTTATCAATCGGCGTCTTAGATGGGTCGGCCTCTATATCGGCAGTCGCTTCTGCCCTTGAAGATCGGCTTCAATAACTTATGTCTGTTGCTCAAGAGCAAATTTGGCGACAATCGCTTGGCGGGCCGTCTCTTCTGGAGAACGTCGCGTGTTGGAGTTACTTAGCTTCCCCCAGAGCCGCCACCTTGTCGCCTGGCAGCCATCCTTTCGGCATTCCGCCTTCTAGCGAATTGGGTGAGAGATTCTCCTCTCATCTCTTCGGCTTCCGATTCAGCACCTGGTAAATCTTCCAAACCGATGAAAATATCATCCTCGAGAACGAATAAGTCTACTCGACCAGAAGTAAAAGGGTTGTCAGTATGGTTAGGGCTGATGTGCTCAAATGCCAAGTCAATCTCCTTGTTTAGCTCCTGGTCCTCCACACGGCCTTTTGATTGCGCGTCTTCGCCAACTTGTTCGCTGGCGTCAACGTCAAAACCCTCGTCACCAATATCCCTTAGGCTTTTGTAACTAGGGAATATGAGAGTAGTAAGTTACCGTTCACCTCTCGGCACAGGGATGTTATCTGCGGTTGAGAAAGTGATTTAGGTAGGATCCTACTTCAGCAAGATGTGGGCCACTCGCCCTTGAAAGGTTTGTACGGCCTTTGTAATTGAGAGCGCCTTCACTTGTTTAAGGACGGCTTCGTCCGCTGATGTCAATGTTCTTTTTAAGTCGTTGCCTGCAAGACAAAGTGAATTCAGCATCTAATAGTTAAGCTGAATGAATTGTTCGTGCAAAACATAACATTTATAGTCTGCCACCTGGCTTGCCTTTTCGCTTCGGCACTAGGTCTTAGCGAATCTTCTCCTTCGCTGAATTCCCAATTACCTTGGACGACGACTATAACGTCGTCAACCCTTTTGCCAGAGCTAGCGAGCATAGTCACCAAGTGATGATCAATATCTTTGGCTCTCAGGAAGTGGCGACCCTGCTGGCCGGTTAATTTTTCTATGACATAGCAATGCCGAATAGCTGGGATCCCTAGGTTAAGACCTAGTCGGCGGTTCAATTCTACTATATCCATGATTATTCGGTAGAAGTTCACGTTAGGTTGGAAGGGAATTATCCCCCAATAACATAGGACAGTCCTTAGGAAATGGTGAAGGGGAATCGGACTCCACCTTCAGCGATTGCCAAGAGTGGAAAATTAATCGTGTTCATGTCAGCCCTCTCTATATCCACCACACTGTCTACGACAAAGGATAAATGGATGCGTTTGGGATTGAAAAGTGACGACGGAAGGCGTAACTCGATCCTCTAAGAGAAGAGCTTTCAAGTGTCTCGCCATTCAAGATGGAATGAAAACAAAGTGTATAAAACAAAGCAAAAACACGTAGGGAACTGGATGAAGAATAGAGCGAGAAGAGAAAGGGAGACTTACAGGTTGAGGACGAAGATGAACAATGGGAAGCGGGGTTGCAGAGGTCTTGAAGGAGGTTGGAATGAAGAATGCTCAAAGGATGGCCTTTCGTTTCAAGAGTATACGATGTACATATTTCAAATCGCATTAAATGAATGTCAAATACGAAGGGCCGAGAAGTTGTAATGATTAACGCGTCTACTCTGACGAATCAGTACGAAAAGGAGTGTAACCGTCGTATTTCTAACTTATGAGGATTTTCTGATCTGCTAGTTGAGAAACCAAACACGCAGAATGAGTAGGTTATTCGGATGTTTGGGGGGGCAATTGTGGGAGCTGAATACATGTGACTCTGTCCAAGGTACTTAGGAGTGCCGAAAAGGCTGGTGAGGTTAACTCGGACACCAGACCCATCTGAACAAGGCCGAGTTTGAGCAAAACCTATATTGCGAGTTGAGTATGCCGTAAATCTTACGGCATATCTGGAGGCCTATCTGTGACGATAAAAGGCCATAATGGGAAAACAGGACCCTAGAGAGCACTATAAAAAAGAGGAGAATCAGCCAAAGTGAGGTATGTGAAAACAACAAGATAACTTGAAATAGAAGTAAAACTTGAGAGGATATTGACTTGTCCGTCGGATTGCTAATTCTGGCACCCCCGACCGGAGTGTTCATTCCTTTTTCAGGTAGCAACCAGAGGATCAAGAGCATTTACCTGGATCCAAGAGTATTCCTAAAACCCCTTTTACCACAGTGAGAAAATCCCTGAATCTCGTGTTGTTGGAAAAATTCTAAGATCATTACCCAATAGGTTCCAATCAAAAGTGACAGGTAGAGAGGAGGCTTAGGATGTTGAGAACCTCAAGCTTGATCAATTGGTTTGGAACTTGCAAATTTATGAGGCACGTTTGATTTCTAAGAAAAAACAAAAAGAAGTAGTAACTTTTTCTAGTGCTCATGAGGTTGTAAAAAATCTGGAGGTTGAGAATGACCTAGAGTCCGAAATGACGGCTTTATTTATCAAATAATTAAAAAAAATTTAAGAAAAATAAATCTAATTTCAAGGACACTAGTTCTAAGGATAAAGGTAATGATAAGCTCATAATTATTCCAAAACCTAGGAAAAAAATAATGAGAGGTTAGGGAGCCAAGTGCTATGACTGCCAAAGATTTAGGCATATTGCTCTCGAATGTCCTTCCAAGAAGAACATAAAAAAAGTCTATACTGTGACTTGGGATGATGAGAGTGGGTTAGAGCAAGAAGCTGATGAAGTGGAATTTGGAGAAGATACGAAGGTATTTTCATGGCATTCTATTCTAGCATTCCTCAACCAACTCCCAAGCCAGTTGAGTTTATTCGAGGTGATAATCTTCATCGTGCTCATACTTTTGATGGGAGTAACTACTTGTTTTGGAAGTGTAGGATGATGGTGTTTCTCAAGGCATAGGACTCAGAAGGATGGTGCACTACTGAGGAGAATTTTGAAGCACCGTTTGTGATTGATTAGATAACTCATCAGAAAGTTATCAAGCCTATAGAGGAGTGGAGCAATAGTGAAATGACAAACATGGAGAGTAGCATGCGAGTCTTGAATACTGTATGAGAAACACTTTCTGATCAAAAGCGACAACGCATCTCTTATTGTGAGAATGCTAAAGATGTATGGGCTACTCTAATGCAATTCCATGAAAGCATGGAATTATCTTCACAATCATTTAGTTCCTCTCACTTCAATGCTCGTGTTGTTCGATTGGAACCTTTTAAGGAAAAAGAGAAACAAAAGGAGGATGTATCTTTACTTGAGAATATCACTGATGATGAATCCTCTGATTGTGGTGATGAAGTAGATGGTGAAGAGCTTAAATAAGCCTATGAAAAGTAGTATAAAGAATCTTTTAATTTGTCTATGTTGAATAACAAACTCACTATTAAACTCAAAGCATGTGAGAATCTGAATGTCAAAGTAAAGGAGGAGATTGCCGAGGCTAGGAATCATGCCATCAAGATCTCAAATGATTGACAAGCTCTTTGTGTAAAACTCTTAACTTGTGAGACTGAGAGAAACGAGCTACTGAAAATCTATGCAACATATGAAGAGAAGATTGAAAATCATGAGATGTCTCAAGTTGCTTTAGATGAGCTAGTCATCAAGAAAGAGGAAGAACTCAAGAGTGCTACAGCTGAAATTGAGCTTTGGAACAAAGGGTCAAAGATTTTAGAAGACATCATTGGATCTCAACAAATGGGCTTTGACAAGAGTGGAATCGGTTTTGGAGATGACAAGCCGCAAAATTAGAATGCTTCTACATCTCATGACAAAAGGACTCAAGGAAAGAAGAAGCAAAAGATGTAACATGATGATAAGTCTCTCATTGACCTACAGTTGGTATGTCCAATGAAAGGAAGGTAAAACCAATTTTTATTTGTCATCATTGTGGCAGGTATGCCACATACGTCCCTATTGTTTTGAGTTGTTTGGTAGAGTGTCTCAAAGTACCTCTTGGGTTAGAAGACAACCCTACATGTCTAGGTGGAGCATCATTGACTGAAATGGTGTTCACAATGCTAAGATATCACCCAAGAATCATGATGATCCCTCTTTAGTTAAGACTAGAAAAGTGTAGGTGAGGAAGAGTGACTTGATTTGTTTTGTTGTTCACACTGCTTATGAAGCACATGACTCGCACATGTGATATCTCGATAGTGATTGTTTTTGCCACATGTCCGGTAACAAATCCTACTTCACATCTCTTGAGAAATATAGAGGAGGAATTGTCATATTTGGAGACGGTAGCACCTCTAGCGTCATTGGTTTGAGCAAACGGATGCAGATGCATTTTTCTTAATCTGCCTAAGTCGAATGAATGGTGAATAAGAGGTCACTCGACCGAACTCGATCCATGAGCACCCATTGTTTGGTAAATATGTGAAGATAAACTTTTATTTAAGAAAATGAATGGCAATGCATTGAAAATTGTGCCATTTTATTTATTTTAAAACATGACAATTTGTTTGTTATTTTTTGCTTTGTTAGCATTTTAGAAAATGGTGTTATACTTTTATGCTTTTTGTGTTAAAAAAAATGGCATTTTATTAACTACTCATTATAGCTATTTATGAAATATGAAAGTTAGACTTCTATTTTTATCATAAAAAATAAAGAATAAAATTTTTTGAACCCAAATTAATACCAAACAATAAAGAACTACTAAAAAATAGTTTGAAAAAAAGTCTAAAACAATAAAGTCAAATTGTCAAACCATCCGTCACTACAACATTTTCTTAGTTTAGTGACACTTAAAAGTGCTACAAAATTACTCCTCTAGTGACATTTTTTAGTCTTGTAGCATTTTGAATAAGTGTCATTTATACACATGCCATGGTAGATACTAGTGGCATCTCAGTGATACTTGCAAGTGTCATTACACAATCAAGGTTAAAGACTTTCAATGACACTTTGATGTCATGGTAGACACTATTCGTGACATTATCAAACGCCATTAAAGAAGACTTAGTGACACCTCGGTGACACTTGTAAGTGCCATACACCATCAAGATTAAAGACTTTTAATGACACTTTGATTTCATGGTAGACACTATTCATGACACTAAGCGCCATTAAAGAAGATTTACAATCTAAAAATGCCACTATATGCTTTTTAATGGCGCTTGTTATGTCACAATTGATATTTTTAATAACTCTTATAAATGCCACTAAACCTAGCTTTTAGTGGTGACTCAAAGTGTCAGTACATCACAATTCATTTGTGCCATAAATGGATATAAGTGTTATTGGAGCTTATTCTAGTAGCACTTTGCAAAGCTATTACCACTACTATGAAATGCCACTTATATATTCTTTTTAGCGACACTTTTAAAAGTCGCAACTAAGCATGCGTAAATGCTTGCAAAAATTGTCCCTTATTTTATGAAAAATTAAATATTAATTGCCACATCATAGACAGGGCCGGCCCTGAGATTTAGGGGGCCTATGGCGAACTTTGAAAATGGGGGGCCTCTCTTACATTGAAAAAAAAAAAAAAATCATGAATAAAACGATAAGTTATAATTTTTTTTATTTGTTTGCAGCCATAAAAAAATTTACTTGCACATATAATCATTAAAATTATAAACAAAACAATTTAATGAAACAAAATTAGGGCAAAAAAATTAGGAAAAAATTATTCAATTAAAAATGATAAAGACCTAGGTAAAAAAATTTGGACAAAATTATTTATTCTACTAAAATCTAATAGATAAAGAAGGTTAAAAAAAAAAAAATAGGGTCCACATATTGTATGTATTGTCTTTCTTGGGCCCAAATATTTTTTTATATATATATATTTTCATTTTAATAAATATAAGCAAAAAAACTACACTTATAAATAAATATGGACTAAACCATACAAGGACCCAATAAAATATTTTAGGGCCCTTTAAATTGATCCTAAAACCAAAAAAAAAAAAACATTAAGCCTATAATATTTTACCAAATTTAGGGGCCCTATTTTTGGGCCAAAATTTTGGGGCCTAAGGCCCAGGCCTTACTGGCCTTAGGCCAAGGCCGGCCCTGATCATAGATTGACAATTTGACATCCATTCATCTTGTAATATTTCCATAATAATAAACAAATATTATCACCATAGGATCATCACATAAAAAATAAAGAAAATTTAAAACACAATTATTTTTTGGTCTAAAGATATAATTTATTTATATTGTAATAAAAATCATAATCAAAATTATAAAACATTCTACCACACTAACAAAGTCAAAGCAAACAAAAATTATTTCAACCGTGGACAAACTAAACATAAGTTCCCAAAAACTATAGTTATATTTAATTTCTATATAGACATATTACCAAAACAAACTCAATCCTCAAATTCTCAATCTCACTTGTATAAGTATTCTCAACTAGCATCCATAACTTGCGAAATCTGCATCCAAAAGATAAACATATAAAAGTATTAGAAACTAGGGGTGTTCACGGGTCGGTTCGGCTCGGGTTTGCCCTTAGCCCGGCAGCCGAACTGACACCTTCGGGTTAAAGAATCAGTCACCCATCATCGACTGAACTAGGGTTCGAAATCGACCGAACCAGGGTTTGAAATCGACCAAACCAAACAAATCGGTTTAACAATCGGTTCGGTCGATTTCGTAGATCCGAAAAGAGTAGAAAAAATAATATGAAAAATGGAATTAAAATTTGAAAATAACAAACTTAAACCCACATAAACATCCAATCTGAAACAAAAAAAACACTTGTATAAACATATACATATATTTCTTTCTTACAATTAGAATGAGACTTGAGGAGAGAAAATATATATATAAAAAAAAGCGAGGCATTGCCATTGTTTATCATCATCACCGCCATTGCTCATCGCAGCCGCAACCACCACCACGGCCATCGCTTATTATCGCCACCATCGTTATTTTTGCGCTCATCCATCACCACCGCCACAACACCAATAGAAAGAGGGTAGGAAGAAAGGAGAAGTAGAGATGAGAGAGAGTAAGATGGATGGATCTGTTTCTAAAGAAGAAAAAATAAAAAATAAAAAATAAAAAGGGAAGTCGAGATGAGGGAGGATAAAAGATGGATGGATCTGTTTCGAGAGAGAGATGAACTAATGGAGAACTTTGAGAGAGAGAGAGAGAGAGAGAGAGAGAGAGAGAGAGATGGTAAGAAAGATGAGACAGGGCCACAGATGGGAGTCCGGATTCTCGGCTGCCCTACCCGGCAGCCCCCCAAAACGACGTCGTTTTGGGGGTTTTTTGTTTTTTTTTTCTTTCTTCTTCTTCATTCTTTTTCTCTCTCTTCGAACCAGAGGGGAGGGGAGAGGGAGAAGAGGGAGGAAGGAGAGGAAGGAGGAGGAGGAGGAAGGGAAGGGCCGGACTGGAGGGGGCCATAACCACTGGGGGAGGAGGAAGAGGAGGAGGAGGCAGCGGTGCAGCTGCTGCGACGAGGCGACGGCCGGCGACGAGGCGACGAGCTACGAGCTGCGACGGCGAGCTCGCAGCCTCCTCCTGCGACGGCGAGCCAGACGACGGCGATGGCCGAAAGAGAAGAGAGAGAAAGCAAGAATGAAGAAGAAGAAAAGAAAAAAAAAACCCCCAAAACGATGTCGTTTTGGGGGGCTGATGGGAACGGCCGCTTGAAATAGCGGCCGAGGATCCTGATTCCACAGATGGTGGGTGAGAAAGTAAAAGAGAAAGTGGTTTGCCATATAAGAGAGAGAGAGTGGAAAGGCGTTAGAATTGAGAAGAGAGAAAGAGAGGAGATAAAATGAGATGTTTGGGATCAGAGAGAAGGCGTCATAATTAAAGAGATAAAAGAGTTAAAGTGAAGGGTCAATCAAATATTTGATTGGAAAATACATAAAGGTCTTGAAAATATAAAAGTCTACAGTTGTACATTTCCAAGACAAAGGCAGATAGTGTGTTTGCTTTTGGTTAATCTCCCTAGGCAAGTAAGGTAATATAATAATAATAAAATATATATTCTTAATTCGGTCGGATCGGTTTAGCCGGATTTAATTATATTATACCCAGGCTTCGATCGAAATTCATAAAAATTTTAAATTTTGCATCCACAGCCGACTGAGTTATTGGTCGAAATTGCCTGTATCGCATCCGGGTCGGGCGGGTCAGGTCGGTTTCACGGGATGTTCGGATATTTGAACACTCCTATTAGAAACTATGTTAAGTTAATATAAATTTGTTAATGAAATTAGTATTTATGGAAGAAATATACCACAAATAGAGTAGATCAAGTAACGTGAGCTCCAATAACTTGTCTAATTGTTTTGACAAGTCCATATATTCGAATCAAGCTTTCATTAGGTTTGACTGGTAGTTGAACATGTACGTCCCAGCAGTCAGGTCCTAGTTTTTCCCCTTCTACTTCTTTAGATGGGTTTGTGCTGGTTGGTTTGGGTAGTGGGTTGGCTTTTTGGCTTTTTTGGCTATTTTAGCCTAGGCTAAAAAGTTTGGTTTGGGAATGACTTTTTGGCTTTTTTAACTTTTTTTGTGAGAGAAAAGTGTAATGATTATGGGTTGGATGTGATATTTTGTTTGTTGTGACTAAAATAACTTATTTTGTCTTTTGTGGCTATTTTCGCCACAAACCATCTTGCTAAACGAACTTTAGTACTCTGATTATAATTGTTTCTGTTGGCCTAATTTTTAGAACAACTATATCTCTAACATGTAAATCAAGATTTAAGTGCTTAAGTAAAATATGTATTTACATTTAATAAATAATATTATAAAAAAAATTAGTACAAAGTGCTAGAGTGAAAATGATCACAACCGAAAATGATATGCATTTTTCTAATAGATAGGCAAGCCATGATTTCTTTCATGCAATTTGTCTACTTTTATATATTTTGGACACATACACAACCAAACACCCCCCCCCCCCCCCCCCACACACACACCCACACACAACACACACACAAACATATTAGTGAAAGGAAACAAATATTTTGGGAATCAATTTACTATGATTTAATCACTCAATTAGTCCACCACACTACAACAAATTATATGAAAGCAGCAATCATAAGTCTTTAGACCATATCAAACAATAGCTCCAAAAATCAGTAACAACCAAAGGCACCAATCAACAACAATCAAAACCATGCCCAATACTAATATCAAGATCCCTTTCACTGCTTTAATACCATCAACCACACATCTTCTAGTAATGAATGAAGAACACCTTGTTTTGGTGCACCAAAATCCCCTTAAATACGTTATGCACATCTTGAAAAATCAGCACATGTAAAATAATTTAAATATTTTTGGCTTCATGCAGTGGAACCACAATTAGTTAATTGATTCAAATAAAGGATAAAGAAACTGGTGTTACCAAGTCAAAGTTTTTCAAGTGATCAAAAGAAACTAAATCTCAATCACAACAGGTGCCATCAACTCAGAAAAAAATTGTCATGTTTAGTTGCAAAAGGATTGGCAATGGGCAAAATTGTGCTGCAAATGAAGGAAGGTAAGCATACTTTTCATGGGAATTAACTCAACTAAACCATTACACAAGTCAAAGTTTTTCTGCACTAGCTCTGCTATTACACAATTCTACTACTTGTTTTTTTTTTAGGTACAAAAAACAGAGTTAAAAGAGGGCTAAACCCTCTCATACCCAACACCTAGCATATCAGCTATTAGCAAATACCTCATCTAGGCAAGAGGGTCCTCAGTGACCACAAAATTTTCCACTTAGTCTACACCTATTTTTGCTAAAGCATTAGCACATTGGTTGGCCTCACTATTAATGTGTTTTACCCATGAGCCAGTTCTTTGCAACATGAATCTAGAATCTTCAATTAGAGCTCTTAATGGGAACTCTCCAAGTGCACCTTTGAGCAGCAGCTCTACAGCTTTTTGGCAATTAGTCTCCACTTGAATCTTCTTCCAACCTTTCTCCACTTGTTCAATTGATCAAATGAATACAAGATATTCAAAAACTCCAATTCCATCAATCTGAATTGTTACAGTCAAAACAAAATTTATTATAAACATTGAGCAAATATCTGCAGGTACCCCAAACATTGGATCAAATAACCAACTTGGAAAAATAGAATTTATCTACCCATATCAGCATATTATTATCCAAAGACACAGAAAAAATTATTTTAAAAAACTTTTAATCAACAACCACATGAACATTGAGCAAATATCTAATATAAAATCAAAACAAAATCTAATAAAATGATATTTTATTTTTATTTTTTTCTCATTCATCCTTACAATAGCAAAAAAGGGGGAAAAAACAAATAGAGCAAAATAATACAAGATCTTACTGAGATATTTAAACAAACACTTCTAAGGCATTATATAAAATCACAACATAAATATAATAATAGTGAATAACAATTAACCCTTGATGTTAAAAGAAGAAAATTAATAAATTCATGAGTTAGAAAATTAGATTTTCAGATTGTATCAAGTGTTAAACCTAAAACAAGATCATAAATAAGAGAAAAGAGAGATGTATTGTGTGTGTTTGCATGTGTGTGTGAGAGTGAGAAAGAGAAAAGGAAGATGAAAAGACTGTAAATTTGTGATGTAGATGGTGGATAAAGATGGCGTGAGAGATGAAGAATGATAAACCCTAGCTTCATTTTTCCCTCCTCTTTGTTCCGCGAAAAAATTTAACCAATTTCAGATTTGCAGCAATCTTCGCTCAATTTCATCAATTGTTCGCTCAATTTGAAATTGAAAAATGTTTGGTGGTTCGAATTTTTGTGGCTCGAATGGTTCGAATGTATCAAAACGACGTCGTTTTACACCCAAAACGACGTTATTTTGGATGTTTCGAGCCATTCGAGCAATGATTTTTCAGCCCACCTAACATTGTTGTTTGAAATTTCACCATTTTTAGATTTGTTACTCAATTGTTTGATTTCACCAATTTCACTTTTCTCTCCTCTTTGCTCTAACCCTACAACTTTTTGCTTCGCTTTCTTGTATTTACCTATTTCCTTTGTTATAAAAAATAAGAGCGAATTACACTAATGGTCCCTATAGTTTGGGTCTTATGTCACTTTGGTCTCTGACTTTTCAACTGTGACACATTTGATCCTAAATTTTGAATCTTATTCTAGATAAGGACAATTTCAGATACCATCGCTCAATTTTAAGGGCAAAATCGTCAATTTAAAAAAATATAAACTAATTTATCAAAAATAAATGTCAAAAAAATATTTTTGAATTTTTAAAATTATTTCTACCCACTAAAGATAAAATTATGTAAAATTGATAAATCTTTTAGACGTTTATTTATTTATTTTACCAAATTAATTTTTATTATGTGTTTGGATGATAATCATATAATGGGTGGTTATTTTTATTTTCATTAAATTAGTTTCTATTTTTCCAAAAGTCAAATATGGTGACAACTTTAATATCATTATTAAACCAATCTATTAAATCAAAAAATCTAAAACTAAAAACATTTTATATATTAAATATATCAATTACACATTAAAAGCTTAACAATCACTCATTACATGATTATCATCCAAACACATAATCAAAATTAATTTGGTAAAAAAATATAAATAAATAAATGTCTAAAAGATTTATCAATTTTACACAATTTTATCTTTGGTTGGTAGAAATTATTTTTAAAAAATTAAAAATATTTGTTTGACATTTATTTTTGTCAAATTAGTTTATATTTTATCAAATTGACGACTTTGCCCTTGAAATTGAGCAATGATGTCTTCAATTGTCTTTATTTGGAACAAAATTCAAAATTCAGGGTCAAATGTATCACAATTGAAAAGTCAGGGATAAAGTGATACGAGACCCAAACTATAGGGATTGTTAGTGTAATTTGCCAAAAAAAAAAAGAAAAAAGAAAAAAGAAAAAAAAAAGAAAAAAGAAAAAAGAAGGAAGGTGGAGAATTGATAACGAGGTGAAGTACCAAAAATAAATTTATTTATTTATTTAATTTTAAATTAGTTTGTTCACACTTTAAATAAAATAAGTAAGTATTAATTTTGGTTCCTACACTTTTAATTAGATCAATTTTGACCTTTAATTTTAGATTTTGTGTCAATTTGGTCAAATTGATAATACCGTTAGTGTTTTTGACAAAAAATAATTACTGAATTGATTGAGGTTAACTCACCGAGTTGAACAAATTTATAATTTTGTCTCTAAAAAATGACACATATCACTTATATACATATTTTTCATAAAAAATGCTAACAATTATAAGCAATTGGAATAAATTGAGATAAATTCATAAATTTAGGGCCAAAATCGAGTCAATTGAAAGTACATGGATTAAAATGACACAAAAACCAAGTCACCTCCCTTGAAGTTTCCAATTTTGTAATAAATGGCCCATTTGTTTGGCATAAGCTTTTTTTTACTATTTTAGCCACAAAAAGACAAAATAGGTTAAAAAGTCAATAAGACAAAATGTTATATTCAAACTATAATCATTTCATTTGTTCTCTCACAAAATTCAAAAAAGCTAAAAAGCCATCACAAACGAAACTTTTTAATTCCAAGTTAAAATAGCCAAAAAACAAAAAAAGCCAACTCCCATTTCAAACGAAGGCTTATTAATAAATCAAGTTAATTAACACTTTTTGATGATGTCAGAAATTTGTTTCAATTAAAAATTAAAAAATTTATTTTATCAGTTAATTCATATAAGGCCGTTGATCAATTTTGTATATGTGGCAAGTAGAATTAAAAAAAAACATGTTATATAATATTGAGTTCAATTTATTTATTTATTTATTTTTATATTGTGCATTTAAAAAATTTTGAGAGTACATTGGTGTTTTTTATTTTTTCAAAAAATGAGTTTACATAGCTTGGAAAGATTTTGGCTTAGTGACATTTCTCAAAATACTATAAATTTTTTTTTATTCATGATACTTTTCACCCAATACCATAAAAGCAACTTACACCTACCTAGTTTTGTGACCTTTAAAAAAAAAATGCAATTACCACTAAAGTTTAGTGGCATCTGTTGATAAATGTCATTAAAATGAATTTTTGTGTCCTTTTTTTTTTATATTATAAAACGCCATAAAATTGATGCTACTAAATCATATTCTTGTTGTAGTGATGTGGCACTTCCTTATTGAAATGCCACTAGAGCTTTTTTTTGTTTGTAGCTTTGTGACATTTTTCTAAAATGTGCCATCAAATATTATTTTTATGACATTTTCTAAAAATATGCCACTAGTATAGTGTGACTAAAGTGTATTTTTGTTGTAGTGCGTCAACTAGCACTACCCGCTTAATCCACATCCGCTAATTAAGCGAACGAATGTGAAATAATTTTTCTCAATCTGCTTAAATTTAGACCGATGGCAGATGGGAGGTCACCCAACCCAACCCAACCCAACCGATGAACACTCCCTAGTGGGCCCCACTTTAGGCCTACAAAACCTCATAGTGTAAGCCATCTATGCAAAAAAATAAATAAATAAAAAAAAGCTCTATCGGATATTGATGAATAGGTGAACAAATCACTTTTTGTTTTATGAAATGGATGATTTGAGTTTAAACTAATAGTTGTCATCCATTTTAAAGAACATAATATAATTTGTTCATATGTCTAGTGATACTCGATAAATTTAATTTTGTACACAACCCATCTTTACTACTGATATTACTCGATAAACAATTCAGAATATTGTTGTGGGCTCGAGATTGAGCTCACAAAATAGAGTATGGAGAGATATGGAGGATATATAGTAGTATGTAGAGGAGACATTCTCGTTAAGTGATGGAAGAATGATAGGGACATCATGATTTGTTATTGGTAGGTGTGGGCAAGCATTCACCCGATTTGTTAAAATCGAATGGTCGGAACTAATCTGTCACAAAATGAACGATTTCAATACTTTGAGCTGACAAATGCAGATACGTTTTTCCCAATTCAGCAAAGTTCGGACGGATGGGAGACCATTTGACCTAACTCAATTCACCAACGCCTCTAAGAAAATGATGTTATGTTTTTTATGCTTTGTGTGTTAAATTTTAATTCATTTATTTGGTATTTATATTTGTTATTTATGAAATATAAAAGTTATTATAAAAAATGAAATATAAAAAATTTTAGACCTAAAATAGTAAAAAATTACTGAAAAATAATTTTAAAAAATGTCTAAAATAGTAAAGCCCAAATTGCCAAACCAATCTACATCTATCAGCCAATCCGCATGACCCACTCAATCTATATTCACTAATTAAGCAGGCGAATACAGATTAATTTTCTCCAATCTGCCTAAGTTTGGACAGTTAGCAAATGAGAGACCACTTGTTCTAACTTGATCCAATCCGTAAGGACCCCTAATAGCCAGTATATGATATGGGTCACGCCGTGCGGGCACCGAATAATTTTCCTTGTAGTTGTCCCTCTCCTTACTCTAATGTCAGTCAACTGTGAATACAGTCCTTGCTTCGATTAGTCTCCAATCCATGAGGATTAAGGAAGAAATAATGCAAATCTAAAATGGCTACTGCCAAACCACTTTGAATTTTAGATCTAATAAATTGTGTTTTTGCAATAACTAATTTCGTATTGGGAAAAATTTATAGAGTTTGGAAATATATTTGAATAGCATTTTTATGTGACATTTTGGATGGTAATAGTGACATCGTTTGATGGGTTCACCATTTACATAAAAAGAATCAGCGTTAATATTTTGTAATATTCATTAAATAATGTAATATGCCACATCTAGTGTATTTGAATATTATGCATGTGTTTACAACAAACTTTATTTATTTATAAAAATAAAAAGGATAAATTATAATAATAGTTCCTAAAATTTAGGATAAATTACAAATACACTCCCCTAAGATTTGATTAAAATACAAATTCCCCCATGTGGTTCTGGAAATTACATTTCACCCCCTGAGATTTCTAATTTTATAACAAATCGCCCATTTTGTTAATAAATCATCAAGTTAGTTAACAGTTTTTAATGATGTTATAAATATGTTTCAATTAATAATTTAGGTAATTTTATTATTGTATAGGAGAGTAATTATGAATTTCTTTTTTTAGTTAATTCTATTAAATAAATTTTTTTAACAAGAGGTATTTGTAATTTTTTAAACTACATGGTACAATCTATACTTTAAGCAAACATCAGAAGGTATATTTGTAATTTACCCTAAAATTTAACACCTTTTTCATTTAAGTGTCTACAGTTTTAATTTTGTCAATTAAATCTCTAAAGTATTGAATTAGAATCAATTTAATCCTGAAAAACAATATAAAAATAGAATATAAGCTTAAAGTTTATATAAAATTGTGATATTGCCCAAATTTTAATTTATTGTTAACTTAATTATTTTCTTCACGTGCATTTTTATAATTAATATATTTCTCTCAAACTAATTAATTCTAATTACTTATATAGGTCATTTTCTATTTCTATTATACTATTATTTATTTCTTATAATACGCAATTATCTATTTTATCTTATTGTTTGGATATTTCTAATATTATTTAATATTTCATTTTATTATCTTTTTCTTATTCCGCCTTATTTATTATACTTCGTCTAGACTATAATTACTTAGATCTATTTCTTTATTTTTCTGGTGGTATTAATTCAAAAGATTCTCTTAGAGAGTTACTTTGTAAGAATAAGGATAAAGATAATTATCTATATTATGTTTTTACAAGAGTCAACTGCTTACCTTTATCTAATAATAGATATCAAACTCCATGTATAGTTTATAATTGATTTTCCTTAAGATTTTCATTAAGTTCTTTTAATAACTTGATTATTATTTTGTTTAATAATTATTTGTAGTGCAGTACTATTATTTAAATTATCTTATTCAACTATTTCAGTGTATCTAATGCTCATATATTAATATTGGCAAAACTGATAAACTAAACTCTAATGTCAATTCTAAAACATAGGCGTGGAGGATAATTAAGTTAATAATAAATTAAAATTCAGGCCTTGTAACAATTTTATATAACCTTTGTACTTATGTTTTATTTTTATATTGTCTTCAAAACTAAATTGATTTGAATTTAATACTTTAAGGACTTAATTGACAAAATTTAAATTTTAGGGATTTAAACGAAAAAAGTGTTAAACTGTAAGGATTATTATTGTAATTTATCCAAAAAAAATATTATGAATTTGATATGAACTATATGTTGGAAAATTATTAGGTACTCCCGGAGTACCACGTGCCTATTGTGACACCCAAAAAATCAGGAACATCAGAGAATATAATAATAAATAAATACAGGGTTTATCTAAGGCTACAAGAGTAGGAAACATCACTAATAAGTCATTTGGCTAATAACCAAGCAAGATCCTAGGAAGGTCGGAGGAGTCAGTATAGCCTCCTTTCTAAGTCCAACCACATTAGATAGCAAAACTACCTTTTTGATAGATCTTGACAAGAATTAACATAAGACCTACATGAGATGACGGAGTATACGGATAGGTTACAAATGATATATATATATATATATATTAATTAACAAACAGGTCTTAATTACAACAATGATTAATCGCTTACAAACTCAAAATGTGTTTACATAACTAGTTCCTAACTCTCATAGGATAGCCATACGTTTTCAAATACTTTAGCGTTGCCTTTGACTGGTTTAATAGTCTTCAATACTTGGCATGAAACGCCATGCGCTTTGAATGCCCAATAAATGCCCAATAAACACATACACACTCCATCCCTTTTTCCCAATCCAATACACCATCACATTTATAACAAGCAAGTAATGAAGCATGATAATCATTCAATAATGAAGGATTACAAGGTTAGATGTTGGTAATCTAGAAATCCTCCAAAGAGATTTCATCCTCCCAGCCACAAGAATTGGACTCGGATTATTTAGTATGCACCATCTTTTGCTGCTTTGCAGACCTTATCCCGGATGCCTACCAACAGTTATATACCATGTAGTGCCAACTGAGGACCTCAAAAGAGACAGTAAAATAAGGGCCTTGCCCATAACTTCTTCCAACCTTGTCCATCATAAGCACCTAGGGTCTGAATACAACCGATCCATTCAAGGGTTCCGATACAACCGCTTGCGCAAGACTTTCCTTCAATTAGGGAACACGTCCCCATCAATCCCTAACACATTATCATCTCTTCATTAATCAAGTGATCGAAAATCCAATACTATTCCAATTAAGTTTCCCATTGAGTTACATGTCTTAAGTTAGTTAGCACAAGCAATTGAAACAAATTTCATAGATATAAGCATCATCAAGGAAAAAAAAAAAACATAACCATGACATGTATAATATCATACCAATACATGATTATATATAAGTATGCATATTCATAAAATCAAGAGCACAAATATCAATGTAAATAGAATTTCCAAATTCAGAGTCACTTAAAGATCAAGATTAAAAGGACTATTTCAGATTTTTTCCGAATCCGGCCTTTCTTTGTTTCATAGAGAATTTTATCTAATTTTCAGAACATTTTTCGGAAGTGGAATAGTTTTTCCCGATTTTTAGTTATTTCAGAAATACTCCAACTCTGTCTAGATTTGTCGACCGTTACGAAAATCAAATTTTCTCACAAATTACTCACTCTTTTTCAATGAAACCAATTTTCCTTGAAAGCTAACTCCTTAAGAAAGAGTTTGAAATATAATTGAGGTTTAGAAGATTTTTCTACATTTTTATAGACTCTTCGAAAATTGGCTATAAAATAGATTTTTCTGGTACAGTTTTTGCAATAAGAAAGTTGGCGAGGAAAGAGATCAACTAGGGGAATTTTCCACTTCTCTTGTGATGAAAACTTGCTAAATAATATGTATTAAACTCAAAAATTTAAGGTGAAGGTGTGCCTTTGGAAATTTTGAGAGATTGATATAGAAAAAGGTAGTCTTATACCAATTAAGAGAAATACAAGAAGGCTAGAATCAAGGCTCAACTCCTTTTATTTTTAACACAAAAATACCATCAAAACACATCTGAAATGAATGTTTAAAACTTCTAAGAGCATGTATTTGAAAGGAAAATTAATAGAGAGTTGTGTTGTGGCTTACTTGAGGATTGTTGGACTTGCTAGCAAACTTTTTCTTCGTCTCCTCTCTTCCACCAAGCTCATCCTCCTTCCTCTCTTCTCTCTCAGCTGAATATAGTGTGTATGTGTGTGTTCTTGCATGTGAAATGCTATGAGAGGGGTTGTTTTTATAATGAATTTGGTGCAAAAGGTCCTAAATGCCCATTGGTTGGAATTGGATTGGCTAGTTCGAATTTAGTTTGAATTCAATAGAACAGTGGAGGATTAGAGGCCTTAATTAGGTTCCTAAATATGATGTAGTTAGGGTTTTCCTCCTAATCAAACCAACCTAGTTGCATATATACATATATATATAAGTTTGTACCAAGTCAAAGATTTTTTCCTTGAAATATGCAAGCTTGCCTCCAAAAGTACACTCATTTCATCTACATAGGTATTGGCTAGCCATAGCTAGAGATTTGAGGGACTTGTTTTATATTTTTTTGTGTACAATTGTTGGAATTTGTAAAATAAAATGTTTAAAAAAAAGATTTTAAGGTACAAGTGTGTGTATATATATAATGGTACTCGTTTGGGGCCAATTTGTTATTTAATAAAAATGCGAGGGTTTTGGGTTTAATTTATGAATTGGACCATTTATTTTAGTGTAGAATTAAATTAAATTAGGGTTAAAGAGTCTAATTCGGTCTCGGATAAAAAGGCTATTTACCGACGAACATGATGAAAATCGGGAAATCTAGAATTTTCGAGTGGTAATTCCACATTTAGAGAGTCAATTAATCAGTATTAAGGTATTAGAATTGATTCCTAAGTTACCAAAATCAATTAGGGTTTGTGAGTTTTCAATTGGCGCAAGTGTTTTGATCTTAGGGTTAAAATTGCAATTAATTAAAAAATTGAAGGACTTCAAGGAAATAATTTAAAAGGGACTTTTAAGAAAGTAAAATTTTCAAGGGCCTCACACCTATACTCTTTTACCAATCATCATTCACCATGCCCTCTCATGTTCATCAATCACTGAACACAAAATCATAATATTTTACCTTCTCCACCAATTATAATACCACAGAATACTATGTGACCGTGCCGGGAGTACCTAATAATCACCTAACAATGTTTGCAGTGATCACATCTAGAAATAATTATTAGGGGAATTGTAAATTAATGAAAAGTAGATAAAGTAATTGTAAAAATATGGGATATAAGTAGAGTTTGCACTCTAATGCAAATAAAACCACAGTATTGACTTGTATCAAAAAACAAATTCACTTGTGCCTTTATATTTTTACTAGCGATGGACACACATGCTATGTGTGTAATTTAAATAAGTAAAAATAAATAAAAAAATTAATTACACTGCTTAAGTAGTAAAAGTCTTCTTTACTAAACCTGAAGTTTTAGATTTAAGTCTTATTCTTTTTTAATTTTTTATTTTAAATAGAGAAGTAAGAAATCCACATAACATATTTTTTGTTTTAAACGGGAAAATGAGAAATAAGAAATGCATTTATAATTTTCTTAGTTACTGGCACTAACCGCGTCATTTGAATAATCTTTAGAGTGACAACTTTACTAGCACTAACCACATTTAATAAATAATTATTAGATATTTTTAGAGTAATATTTTATAACGCCCCCAAATAATTAATTCATTCAACCATAATGACTTAACTCAAGTAATCAAATCTCCATATTTGTATTCCATTCATGTGAGAGATTTATAAAAGGTCCACATGTAATACATAGTCAATACTCTTAAAGTTTGAATTCATAGCATGTGAGACACTTAGAAATGAAGAAATCAATAAAAGAATGCCTCAAGGGTCACAAGTTCCAAGGCTTAAGATACTAAAAACAGAGCCTTTTGAGTCGGTTTTTTTGAGTCGGCAAATTTTACCGTCACAAAAAGTAGTCTTTTTGAGACGGCACAGAGTTACCGACGCAAATACCAAACCTTTAGAGTCGGCACCGTTGGCCGACACAAAAAATTAATATTTGATAGCATTATTTGAGTCGGTTGAATTTACCGACTCAAAAGATAGACTTTTTGCGTCGGCATATACCTTTTGCGTCGGCAAATTTGTGCCGACGCAAAAAATTATATCTTTTTGTGTCGGCAACAGATGCCGTAGCAAAAAAAATATTTTATAACCAAGATATATATATTTACTTGATTATATTTAATAAATATATTATATTTAATACTCATTTCGATATTAAAAATAATAATTAAATTAAAAGAGAATTAGTAATATAAAACTAAAAGTGATTCTAATTATTTTATTTTATTTTTATTTGGATAATAAAAATATGTAGAAATAGAATTATACAAAATTTATTTAAAAGATTAAATATAAATATGTTGTGATTGGATTAAGAAGAAAATACATAAATTAATTATGTAGAGTATTAGTATTTCTTTAATATTATTATTTTTAATTATTCATAAATAGTGTATATAGGCATAAAAAATTTAAATTAAATATGAATATTTTGATAATAAATAATTTAATGTTAAATAAAAAATTAAATATAAATTAATATTAAGACATCAATCAGATCGATAAAAAATAAAAATAAAAACA
Organism: Camellia japonica; assembly: GCA_030407325.1. Taxonomy (NCBI): domain Eukaryota; kingdom Viridiplantae; phylum Streptophyta; class Magnoliopsida; order Ericales; family Theaceae; genus Camellia; species Camellia japonica. The sequence goes on from JAPPVO010000014.1 coordinate 44,480,489, forward strand.
AAAAAAATAAATTTAATTTGTGCGATACATGTAATTAAGCACATTCTGCTTTATTTATTTGTATATCAAGATAATTTTTTCGAATATCATAATAATGAAATTATAATTATATGTATATATATTTATAGATATACTTTTATATTAATATTGAGTGTATATACTATAAATAATAAATATCTCAATTAATATCTGAAAGAGGTAGAGTGGTGAAGTGGATTTAGTGTGGTGACTTTGGGTCCGGTCAAAGCTTGCAAATGGCGTGGGTTCGAAACTTCGGAGGCACCTCAATAAGATAATTATGGTTAAATTTCTTAAAACATTGAACCACTTTTTGAGTCGGCAATCTGCCGTTTCAAAAAATTAAAACTTTTTGCGTCGGCAGATTGCCGACTCAAAAACATTTGCGACCCCACCATTTTCGACTCTTGAGTTGCCGTCGAAACGCCGTCGCAAAAACGTTTTTGCGTCGGCAAATGTGCTATTTGCGACGGCACTCTGCCGACTCAAAATGCCCTGTTTTTAGTAGTGTGGGTACACAAAAGGTGGTTATCGAACCCACACAAGTAAAGCCTTTGGCTTGTCAAAAGAACTAACAAAAAAGAAAGAGCCTCTTGCTCTCCAAAGATTTCCTACGCTCTTAGGTAGACGGGATCACCACATCTTTTTCTTCACAAATCCACTAAAGGTGAGTACAAAGTCTAGTAGAGATATCTTCACAAACTATATATATTTAAGTAATCGTATATACATGAATGCAATGCCATGCTATGCTCCAAAATCACAAGTTTTATTTCTTTGAAATCCATATGCAATGATCTTTTAAAGACACTTCATTGTCTCAATAAATTTCAAACTTTAAATACGGGGTAGCAAATACAACTCAGATAATCCTTAGACTGGTGTCTGCAAGTCAGCATAACAAGTACTATCAATCTCCCACTTTATCGGCTCCTAACCGGAAGGCATGTTGTACCTCCTCTATGCGTGTTTTCGGTCTTTCACCTAGACACTCAAGCCAACTTAATAATGCCATCTACACCTCCTATCCATATTTATCAAACGTATTTACCCCAAAAAATTTCATAATTTTTAATTATTTTCTCAAAACAATAAATCAATTCACAAGGCATAGCCATAATAAACAATATTCAAAACTATGAAAACTAAATGAAAAGATATGCAATTATAAAGTTTCATTGTAACATTTTACAATTCTCAACATTTGCTCAGGATAGAATGTAATATTCAATAATTCCTCATTAATTTCCAAATTTCCACACTCACGTGACATATGATACATTTTTATATCCATAATCATATTTATTTCCTTTTCATAGTTCAAGCATATACATAATCATACTATCATATAAATTTCTTAACTCAAAATCTCATCCATGCCATGGATATCTCAATCAACACAACAATAAAGAAATTTCATAAATATTTCACAAAACCTAGCTTTTTATAATTTTTCCTAAATCTATGGTTTGAGAAAAAGAGGATTTTCCCTTCGTTTTCAAGACATTATCCTCCATACATTTCCTAGAGGTTCACAAGTTCATAAAACCATTTTATTGAAATTTATCATAATAAAAGTCACTTTTCAACATTTTCAAAATCCCACATTCAAATCCCAAACCCTTTACACAAAATCTTAGCAAAAACAAAGAAGACATGCTCAAGCCGTATACCTAACTCAAAGAAACTCCATACCTTAAGTCTTGGAAAGAAAAGATGAGAAGAACTTCAAAATTGACGGTGTCGAAATCCAATCTCCACTGCACACAACATAACTTTTGATGAGCGCTCTAATATTAATGAAGACACAAGGGTCAAAGCTCCAATAGATTTGGAGGGATCAAGGAATTTATGATGGTTAGTGGGTGTATTATAGAGAGAGATGAGAGAGAAATGAAATGTAAAGAGAGAGTGTGAAGTGAAAAGTGAGAAAAAGAAGAGTAATGGTTCAACTTTTAAGTGATTTGATATATTTTTTGGAACAGACTACGGACAGACTGCTCGAGCGGTGAATTCAAACTTCTAAAATCTCTCTCTCTCTCTCTCTCCTTTATAGTAGATTGCTCGAGTGGTGAAACCTTTGCTTGAGCGGTGAAAGCACACTCTTAGTATTTCAGACTTCAGAACCAAAATCTCAAAAAATGACATGACCGCTTAAGTGACAAAAGTATCGCTCGAGCGGTCGCAACTCAGAAGTGAGACAAAACAACTGTGTAGCATTCCCATCATTTCCAAATTCACTCCAACACCCAAAAATACAAATTGACACCTCAGATCACACCTAGGATGTATATGAACAACTACAAGGAAAGAATAGGTAACAATAAAGAGTTTAATGGTAATTAGGACAATTAAAGGAGACAAAAATTACAAATTAATATAATCATATTGCTTTAAAAGGGTTTGGGACATCACATATTTTATACTATTTATCAATTTATACTTCTCATAATGTCTTTTAAAATATCAATTCAAAAATCATGAATTTTACTCTCTAAATTAATAATTATTTATCAAACAAGAGTACTACATAGATTTATTCCGAGAACATTGAATAATTTAGATCACCTGAAATTGAGAGAGCGTTTGGGCTTGGTAGACCCATTTTGGAATTGATTTCGGTGATATGAACCGTTCACTTTATAGGATTTGTTAAGTATAATATTCATGGAAAAAATAAGATGATCGGATATTGGTAACTATATATTTGAATCAAATTTGTATTATAAAAAATGGATGGTTGTTCTTGAAATTAAATATGTCATCCATTTTCTTAAAACAAAAATAATTTAAGCATATAGTTATCGATGTCTAATCATCTTAATTTTTTGTACGAATATTTTACTCAATAAATTTTAAAAAGTAAACGATTCAAAATACCGAAATCAATTCCAAAATAAATTAAGATGACAATTTGAGAGAAGCAAGCTGCCTGTGTTTGGGAAGTGAAGTTGTGGCTAAATTAGCCATGTTCGGACAAAAAAGGCTGATTTAGCCAAATGGAGACAAAACAGAAATCACGGGTTGGGTTTAAACCCTTATTGGGGTTAATTTACCAAAATACCCTGACTGTCCCCTCAGAGAAGAAGGAAAAAAACAAAAAATAACTCCATGGAAACTACACCAGAATTCTTCCAAGGTGGGTACCAATTCACGCTCGAAAAGCGACATTCCGACACCAAGTCCGCCTCCGCAGCCAACCATTTCGTCGTCGAGGACCTCCTTGACTTCCCCAGCGACGACGTTGTCGTCGTCGCCAATGGCGGCACGTTCGACAATGCCACCATAACCTCCACCGTCACTGTCGTCGACAGCTGCAACTCCTTCATCTCCGGCTATTGGGTTGCCGGAGTTTTGTCGATGCTCAATTCTCTAACGACCTCTGCTTGCCGGTAATTTCACGAGTTCACGCAAAAAAAAAAAAAAAAAAAAAAATTTAGGGCTAAATTTTGAATAAAAATATTTATTTAATTTTTTATAGAAAATTTTTGCATGAAATATGGAAACAAATTAATGTATACAAATAAAAAAAAATTACAAAAATGTAAATTAAAAAAAAAGAACGACAAAAATAAGCCTCATCCAAAAAAAAAAAAAAAAAGAAATTAGCATTTGCCACGTAATTTACAAATAAATAAAACACATGAAAACTCATTTTTGAAATATAAAAACAAATTAATGTGTACAAATTAAAAAATGACAAAAATGTAAATTTAAAAAAAAATAACGAGAAAAATACGCCTCATTCAAAAATATTTAAAAAAAAAACATAAAAACGTAAATTACCATTCGCAACGTAATTTAGAAATAAATAAAACACACGAAAACTCATTTTTGAAAAATAAAAAAAGTTATTGTATACCAATAAAAATACAAAAGAAAAAAAACATAAAACTAATTAATGTATAAAAAAAGAAAAATGACAAAAAAATAAATTTAAAAAAAAAAAGAAAAAAAAGATCAAAATACGCCAAATCCAAACCTAAAAGAAAAAAAAACAAAAAAAAAACAAAAACAAAACAAAACAATTTCGGTCCAATTTATTTCTGACGTGGAGGACCAGAAGAAATGAGTTCACATGTAAAACACATGTGAAGGGCAGTTTGGTAATTTACCATGAAGACACCTCACTAAAAAGTCAAAAAGTCAAAAAAGCCAAAAAATTCTTCTCAAACCAGGTTTAGCCCAAGCTAAAATAGCTAGGGGTGAGCAGCGGATCTACCGATTCGCCAAAACTGACCGAACCGAACTGATCCGCCGCATTTTGGACGGATGCATGATGACGAGCGGACGGTTGCGGATTGATTTTCTTTAATCCGCCAATTTGGCGGACGGATGGTGGATTTGAGATTCTTTTGGCCGCAACCGAACCGCCAAACCGCGAGCGCCCCTATTAATTTATAAGACTTTGTATTTTCAATTTGTTTAAATATTTTGTTTGTGTTTTCAATTGAAAAAGAATTTAAATATTTTGTTGAAAAAAAGTTTTTAACTTGAATATATTTTTTGAATTGAAAAAAATAAACGTATTATTTATCTATATTTTTTAGTTTTAAATCTAACTCTAAAAATAATAAATAGAAAATATGATATATGCTGGTTGGTTTTTGTTTTCAAAACATATATAGATGTAACAATACAGAGACATACAATCTCTACTACTGCTCTGTTCATGGTTTTGGTGGATTGAATTATTTTTATATTTTAAGAACCACAGATTGTAATACTTTATGTAAATGAATCACGCTGTGATTGTATTATGTGGATGAGGCATGTAGTGATTATGATATTCTAAAGTTTCAAACTTTTTTTCTTTGGATGAGGTATACAGTGATTGTAATACTTTTTTAAGTCATTGACTGTAATACTTTCTTCTCTTCTTTTTTTTTTTTTTTTGAGGAAGTGCACAAGTTGAATTATGTTAAAAATTTATAAAATTTTAAACCGCCAAACCGATTCGCATTCATCCGCCAAACCGTCAATCCGCTCAATCCACATCCGCCGGATTGGCGGACGGATGCAGATTCATTTTCTTCAATCCGCCAATTTGGCAGACGGATGGAGGATTGGAGGTTCTGTGGCCGCAACCGACCCGCGCCCACCCCTAAAAATAGCCAAAAAATTCAAAAAGTCAAAAAGTCAACCCACTTCTCAAACGGAGGCTAAATCTTTCTAATATCTCATCAGTATCAGGAACATTACATAGTAATCTAGACTAATGCTCTAAATCACAAAACAATGGACACACAATGTTGTCTCCAATATAATAGGACAATGCATCTAATTTTTACAAACTTTATCATATAGGTAGGTAAACAGGAGCTTAGATTATCTGGTACGTATCTCTTTAGTTAGGGTTATTTTGGGTATGATGTATAAATTAAATTTTTTGTTTATTACAAAAAAAATGTGTAAAAAAATAAAGAAGTGATATGATCCAAATAAGCTAATAAAATGTCTTATTTAGCTCTACCTAAAAGAGGTTTTAATACAATAAAATAAAAAGTGTTAAGTTTTTTTTAAATTTAAATTTGAAAATAATCATTATGTTCGTTTTAATGATACCGGTCATTTTGTTTGACCATTTGTGTATATTATTTATGAAAAAAAATTAAATAGATCTGATTATTCGCCTTTTCATTTTATCGTGTTTGTCTAAAAAGGAAATAAACGGACAACAAGACCATTTATTTTTTTTGGACAAAATAAAAATGTATTTTTATTAAATCGATATGATTTTTTTTTATTATTTATTAATAATATATACGAAGATCTACAAAATATATGAATCAAATAATGAAAATGAAATCGGTGGAACACCGTCAAATTTAGATTGAACCTAACCCATATAAAAATACTCGAGTCAACTTTTTCTTTATTAATAATAACAAAGTTGGAGCACCATCTTTATTTGGTCCAAGACTATTACACAGCTTTTTCATGGCCACCACCTATTAGTGTTAATATATATATTTTTAGGGTTATTAACTCGTCTTAATATAACTTAAAAATATAATGTATTTTTTATTATACATATTTTTAACATGTGTCCTAAAACACTCAGGTTAACAAAGTCTATTTTTGTCTGGTTTAAATTTTGAAAATTATTTTTTGAGTCTTTTTTAATTTTTTTTTGTGTTTTTCATCTTTAGCGAATTTTTTTTTTATATTTTAATGAATTTTTTTTATATACTTTTTTACATACACGCAATCTAAATATATTTAAAAAATATTTTTTGTAAATAAATTTAAAAATAATTTACTAAATACAAAAAGTACTCTTTTTTTTTGTATTTTTAATTATTAATTAATATTTTTAAAATTTCTTTACAAATATGTTACTTTTTAAACATATCTAAAAATTTCAAAATTAATTAAAATATTAAAAAATTACTAACGGCAAGAAAATGCTGTTTTCTTTGCTTTCTCTAGATATTTTCATCATTTTTTCCTCCAAGTTGTGTACTCCCCGATGAGTTGTTTCACTACTAATTGAGAATCACATAAAACCAATAATTGCTCTGTTTCCTCGGTCGACCCTTTTCAATGGAGAACTCTGTCATAAAAATTTGCGAGGACCTATCCTTTGATAGAGGTTCATAGTCAGAATCTGATGTCATACTGTCCAAGCTTAATAGCCAATTTGGAGATTTGTTTAGAGAGGTTGGCCCTGTAGAGCAATTAGCTATTCAATTCGTTAAAAATTTATTTAAATTTAGTTCGTTAAATAAATAAACTAATCTTAAATATATTTTGAAAGACATTAAAAATTTTCACATCAAGCATAAATAGTCAATTACTCGTTAGTTCAATAAATTTTAAACCATATAAAAATATTAAAATGTTAGAATTCAGATAAAAATAAAAATAAAAAAAAACTCATTTGGAACTTGTTAGTAAAAGTTATAAAGTCAAAGTAAACTATTCAGTTAAATTACTATTGCCCATATTTGTAGTAACTTTAGTTGTAGGTTGGATTAGAAAATACTGTTGGATTTGTGAGAGTCTATCACGTGTTTTATTTCGATAATTTGAGTTATTCAATGTGTAGAACTCATCGAGAACTATGTATTTGCAAAATATTACGTTGATCGGATAATGATAGTTATATGATCAAATCAGTTTTGTATAAAAAAATAGACAGTGAACAAATTAACAGTTGACAGAAAATTAATCCGATGAGATAGTTATCGATATCTGATCAACTTGAATTTTTACAGATATCTAATACTTAATAAATTTTATATATTAAATGATTTAAATTATCAAAACGAGATCCATAATGAAACTATACAGGTCTAACAATATCCCCCAATCCGATGTAAGGCGGGATGCAACCTGCTCCTTATAGTAAACCGTTCAACTGTCAACAAACAATCCAGCCGCCAGTGGCCCTTGACTACCTTCACCCATTCACACCTTTCATTAATTCCCAAAAGCGCCAAAAAAAACAAGTCAAAATCTCTCTCTCTCTCTCTCTCTCTCTCTCTCTCTGAATATATGACTTGTTCAAATATTCAATTCTCTCTCTCTTTTCAAACCCTTCAAACCTGCTAATAAAACCTTCCAACACTCAAAATCCATATAAATATCCAAACATTTATTAAAGTCTTTGATTGGTTCAGAATCAATGGCGTTTAATGCCAGTCGATTCGGCCCTCAATCAGCTGCAGAGAAGGCAGTTTCGGTGATCGGTTTTGGGTACGATCTATCGGCCGATATTCGCTTATCGGGCTGTAAACCGGGTCCATCCGGTTCTACTCTCATCGAGCTCGACCGGACCACCACCAAGCACCTCCGCGTGCCCGGTGGGGTCCTTGTACCGAACGTATCGGCTTCGATCAAGTGCGATAAAGGGGAGAGGACGAGGTTTAGCTCCGATGTTCTCTCTTTTAACCAGGTGATTTTGCTCTTTTTTTTTTTTTTTTGTGTTTTGTGTTTTGTGTTTGGTTGGTGAGAAAAAGTAGGAAAGTGAAAGGAAAACTGGGAATTGGGAATTGTGTTGATTGTTATGTGTATGGAATGTTTTTTTTGATACTCTGATTGTTTACTTCAAATTGGACTTCACAGTTTTTTATTTTTTTATCTTATTAGTGAAATACCACTGTTGTATCAGTTTAGAAATATTTGAACTAGAAAAAAATTTGGGAATTAGAGCTTTTTTCCCTGATTTTTTGCTTCAATTTTAATTTTGTAGATGCTGATTGCTGAAGTGATCTGTATATATTTTGATTTATATAATTTAATTATTTTGATCGGGGTGTTTGAATTTAAAATATTAGAAATTGAAGCATTTGAGAGATGTTGAGAATTGAGAAATAAAAGTAGTTTCTTAGGGCAATTTGGGATTAGAGAAAACATTGACACAACTTCACCTTTTGATTCACACCAAATAGGTGTTCTGGCTGTAATAAATCTTGGTATAGATAAAGAAAATGTATAGAATACGATCATGAACAGTTTGCTAGATTTTTGAGATTGGCATGTCAAGGCAATAAAATATAATTGTTACATTGGGATTTCTTGGGTTTGAGTTTGAGCTATATGTGGTGTTTACTGCTTGGTATGTGGGGTCTGCCCATGTGATGGCTGGACAACTACCTCCCAAGTTGTTCTTCACCGACAAAGAAATTAATGAAAGTAAAAGGTGAGGAAGAAATAATGAAGAAAAGGATGAGCAACTTCTCAAGGGTGTCAACAAGAGAAACAAAATAAATACATAAAATATTGCAAGAAATGTGGCTATATCATTCTTGTAAATAAAAATCATCATGATGGGTGTTTTGTGAAAGGTCTTTATTGAACCCTATGAAGCACGTGTACAGGCACTGATACGTTCCGAGTACATCAATATGGTAAAATTTTTAAAAAGTAGTGTAAGTTTGTAAAAAAATATTTATTTTTAATTTGGAGTAATGCGAAAATTAGTTAAATGATTTAAATTGTTAAGATTCAACCTATATTTAACGTCAAAAGTAAAGGTATAAATTAAAATTAAATGTCATTACATTAAATAACTTACAAATCATAACTTAATTTTAAAATCATGCTAAGTATAATAGTAAAAAAAGTCTAATGAAACTAATTTTACCTCTGTATTGGAAGAAAATACTATTTCGATTGAGGTATAGGCTGTTTATATAATAGGTGTATCTATAGTACGATAAAAATTACAGAAAAAAATGTGGATATGTGTTTCGTGTACTAGTACGTATGCAGAAATATCATACGAAGTACCAGTACCTACCTAGTAAGTACTCGGTATGGGTACGATATGTTTGTCGAAATACCCATGTTTCATGGATTGAATCACATCATTCTGTAAGAATTTTCTACTGTATATCCTTACTCAAATGTCAATGGTAGCAGCAATATTGACTCATATGCATGAAGGCTAGTCGGTAATTTTCCTATAAATAGGCCAATGAGAGGCCTTGTGAAATTAGCAAGAGAAGAGCAACTATATGAGCTGCAAGGGGGTGAGATAGAGAGATGTGAGGGGAATGAGATATACAAATATCAGTGAGCGGGGTGGGGAACACTAGGATGAGCAAGGAAGTATTTATAACTCATTAGCTTCAGGGCTTGGTATTGGTGTTGGGTTTGGGTATTTTTTTTGGTCTCATATTTGTACTTTTTGTTACTCATTGTGGATTTACCTCTTGCCGGGCAGTGTTGTCAATATCTTATGATTCACAATACGTATCTTATGATTTGGTATACATTTTATGAAGGATTATACAATTTACATTTCAGTGTTATCAATATCTTATGATTCACGATACGTATCTTATGATTTGGTATACATTTTATGAAGGGTTATACATTTTATATTTCAAGAAACCTTACTTTTATAATTTTAAAGATTATATATTGTTTTGGTGTTTTGTTTTGACAAGATATTTGTGTTTTCCATAGCTATATTTATTTTTCTACCTATTTTTAAATATGTTAAAGTATCTTATGATACACGATACAATACGTGGTTCAGAAAAATAGAAAAATGATACTTGATATGTATCCCAATTTGACAACAATGCTCTTGCCCATGGATGTTTAGGCTGAATCATATTAGATATTAGTGTTCCTCTTTGTGTGTGTGTATTTATTTCGGGTGTGCTTCCACTCTTATGAGAATGTTTTCCTTAAGCCTGTGTTTGGTTGGGGGATTTGGAGAGGGAAAGGAAAAAATATGTGAACTAAGTGAAATATAAGTATATTTTATTTACATTTCATCTACCCTTTCCCTTTCCCTTTTCCTTTCCAAATCTCTTCCTAAATCCCCCAACCAAATACAGCGTAAAAGTGGTATCAGAGCTAATGATTGATGATCTTGAGCCATGGGAGATTCTAAGGCATGACAGAGGACTCAGAGTCGTTGTAAAGTGATTAGGGCCATAGTTGGACTAACCGTGGAATCAAAACATTTGACAAGCATAATCATATAGTCAACTTGATATCCATGGGTTAAATCATTAAACAAGTTCAAGTATGTGTTGCAATTCATAGTTTTGAGATAATAATTTATTAAAGAAGTTTGCATTTTATGAATTGAGTTCATGAAATGCACAAGATATAGGACTTTTTCTTGTGTTAAATTGCTTGGGTCTGTGACTATGTTGCTAATAAAGTATCAAAATTTATTGCTATGGTACTGCCTTCACTGTTTGTTGTCAGAGAGGGTTAATCCTCTTGGATAGAGCAAAATGATGATGAAAAGGAAATGGTTGAATCCCAAGTAGTTTTGTATAATGCTTGTTTAAGTTCAAAATCTATAGTAAAGTTAAACTAGTTATGAATTTTGTATTTGAAATAGTTTTTGATCCAACCTTTATGATTGGAAATATTTTAATGGTTAAAATGATGCCTATTGCATTGAGGTATTTTTTGCCTTCTCTAATCTTTCCATCTGATTCAGATGTCAGAGCAATTCAATCAGGAGTGTGCTTTGTCCGGTAAAATACCTTCTGGCCTATTCAATACAATGTTCAACTTCAGGGGCTGCTGGCAGAAAGATGCAGCTTTCACAAAAAGTCTTGCTTTTGATGGTTGGTTTATTACTTTGTACAACATTGAGTTGGCAAGATCCCAGATAATACTATCTGAGCAGGTGAGAAAAGAAGTGCCTGCTTCATGGGATCCTGCTGCCCTTGCTGAGTAAGTTCCTTTACTTGAAGCTCAATTTTCTGATGGCTTTTACCAATGCTTGACAAGGAGCTTGTTTGTGAAAATTTCTTTTAATTTAGGGAAAATACTATATTTATCTTTTTTCTCTTTTAAGATAAGATGCCACTTAACACTTTCTTTGGAACTTCAAATTGGTTAAGGAAAAGGAAAGTGAGAAGGAAAACCATTTTCTTTGTGTTTTTTTTCCTAATTGAAAAAGTTACATGAACATTGTTTCATGAAATGAAAAGAAGTTAGGGTAAACTACCAATAGGTCCTATTTTGGAGACTTATTACCCAATAGGTCCTACTTTGGAGACTTATTACCCATTAAATCCTATTTGATAAATTTATTAAGTGATAAAGATAAATTTATCAGTCTTTTATTTTTATGAATAAATTTATAGTGATAAATTTATCAGTCTCTTTGTTTTTATGAATAAATTTTAGTGATAAATTTATCACTCTCTTATTTTTATTATGTTAAATTTATTAGTTAGGACCTGTAGGTAAATAAGTCTAGTTAATAGGACTAATTGGTAAGTGTTGAATGTAAAAATAAAAACTCCACACCTACTCTACCTTAGTGTGGTAGGTGAGTGAGTTAGTATATTATGTGAGTGTGTTAGGTTAGTATTAGTGTGGTAGATAGTGGAAATATATAGTGGTAGATAGTGGAAATATATAATATGTAAGTGGTATATAATGGGTTTAATGGGTTATGATGATGTTTGTAATATCTCCTATATAAGGAGTGTCATTTGGTCTTGTAATATAAGATATTGAATACAATCAATCAATAATACATCAATACATACAATTTATTCTCTTTCTCTATTTCTCTATGCATTAATTTTTTTTACATGGTATCAGAGCGGGTTTAGCACCTAATATTTTCGCTTCACCGGCGGGCGGCAACCTCGCCTTGGCCGCCCGCCGGACCTCAACCTATTCCGCCGGATCTCTACACATACCGCTGCCACAAATTCCACAGCTTTCTGCAAAGTAATTAAGCCTTCTTTTCAATGAGCTTGTCGATCAGGTCTGCTGCATCTTGAACGGTTGCAATATTCTGGGCACTTTCTTCTTCCACACTGATCCCGAATTCCTCCTCCAGTCCCATCACAATCTCCACCGTGTCAAGAGAGTCAGCTCCAAGTGTTGCGAACTGTGAGTCTCCGGTGACTGCGGTCTCAGCTGGTAGTGCCAGCTATTTCCTCACTATTTCACACACTTTGTCTGCCTGCCTCTTGGTCCCCCAGGGTTCCAGCTTCTTGGGAAGCACAAACTCTTCTTTGATTGAAATTTTCAGCTTCTTGCACCAATTCATCTTTTGTACTATTACACGATGTAAGCACCAATACTCCACCAGGCACCACCAGCCTTGAGACTGAATCCCAATACATGATCCTTTTGATAGGGCCATCAGGATGCAGTCCAATGGCATCTAGAGTCCCCTTATCCATGACAAGTTGGTACTTCCTTTCTAGTTTTGTCTCCAGGACATCATCAACCAAAAATTTAATGTTGGTGACTTTGTCACGATCAGCAAGGCTTCGAGCAAGGTCAATTGCTCCTTCACTATAATCAGTTCCAGTGAGATCAGAAAACCCCTGCTTAGCAAGTTCTTGAAGTAGCAGACCATTGCCAGTTCCAATGTCCAGTACACTCCAACTGGTCAAATCTTTATCACTCTGTTCAACAGGCTCTGATTTTTCATCATCAGCATGATTCAGCAAGTGGCCTTGAGAAATGTGCTCTCTCTCTCTCCCCACTTTTCAATCTCTCTATTTTCCTTTCTTTTTATTTTACTGTTTCACCCACTCAATTCCATTTTTTTAAAGCAATCTTTCCCACCTCCTTTTTTTCCACTTTCCAACCCACCAGCGCACCTGCTTTTCACATTCCTCTATTATTCTTATTATTATTATTCAATCCTAAAAAAAAAAAAAAAAAAAAAAAACCAAACACCATTGCCGGTTTTAACAAAACCAAACAAACACTCATTTTATTCATGACGGGGATCAAACCCGATCACCATTTTACACAAAAAAAAAAAAAAAAAAAAAAAAACCCACACAACCGGCCTCACTTCTTCGCCTCTTCAGCTGTTCTCTTCTTCTTGCCTTTGTCTTGGGCGTCTCTTGCCGGTGCTGCCTCCGTGTTTCCCACGCCGCCGAGCACGTTCACTTCCCGTTGCTCCTCAACTGTCACATATGGCTGCCCTCCAAATCTGAGTATCACGGTGGCCTTCCGCTTCAGTTCCTTATTTTCTGCCTTCAGCACACATATCTCTGCTCGGGCATCTGTATACATGCGCTGGAGCAGAGCCAGTTGGGCTTTTACCTGCTGCACCTCAGTTGTTCTACTCTGAAGCCGGTGCGACAGGTTGTTGACCGCCGTCATTGTCTCAACACAAGACCTCAATGTATAATAATTGGCCTCAATATCAGATTGAGCAGCCATTATCTGCTCAACTGCCACCATCGGATAGTTCAAAGGCGCAAAACCAGGGGGGCTTGGTTGAGGTTCAAGGGCTATATTCTGGGTTGTGGCCTCGTTGAGGTCGGGAAAGAGAGTAAGACCACGGGACGAAGAGGCTATGTTCTGGGTAGCTGAACGGGAAGAAGAGGCCATATTCAGGGTTGGTTGTAGAGTGTTTCAGGGATAATCTCTCTCAGCAAAAACGAAGAGTTTTTCAGAGGTTTTTCAGCAAGTGTTTTGTTCTGTCTAAGCCTCCGCCTCCGCCTCCGTTAAATAGCCACAACAGCCACGCGTATCGCGCGCCGCTCGGCACTAGACGACAAATCGGCGCGCCTTTTGATGGCTCGACTTTTGATGGCTGTCGGGCACGCCTTTTGATGGCACGCCTTTTGATAAGATTGGGCACGCCTTTTAAGGGTCCGACAAGACTCTGTAAACTGTCCCGACATTGATTCCGGTTAGCTCCTATATGGGTCCGACAAGACTCTGTAAACTGTCCCGACATTGATTCCGGTTAGCTTCTATATCGGTCCGACATGACCCAATAAACTGTTTTCTACAACGGTCCGACATGACCCAGTAAACTGTTTTCTACAACGGTCCGACATGACCCAGTAAACTGTTTTCTACATCGGTCCGACACGACCCAGTAAACTGTTTTCTACAACGGTCCGACACGACCCAGTAAACTGTTTTCTACAACGGTCCGACATGACCCAGTAAACTGTTTTCTACAACGGTCCGACATGACCAGTAAACTGTTTTCTACATTGGTCCGATATGACCCCATAAACTATCTTCTACAACGGTCCGACATGACCCCATAAACTGTCTTCTACAACGGTCTGACACGACCATACAGTGTCTCCTATCTACTTTTATTTGTCAGATTATTTTTCCTGTTTTGTTACTCTCTCCAAACTCAAGTTGGTTAATTCCTAACCCCCTTGAGTTTGAGGGGGCTGTTGAATGTAAAAATAAAAACTCCACACCTACTCTACCTTAGTGTGGTAGGTGAGTGAGTTAGTATATTATGTGAGTGTGTTAGGTTAGTATTAGTGTGGTAGATAGTGGAAATATATAGTGGTAGATAGTGGAAATATATAATATGTAAGTGGTATATAATGGGTTTAATGGGTTATGATGATGTTTGTAATATCTCCTATATAAGGAGTGTCATTTGGTCTTGTAATATAAGATATTGAATACAATCAATCAATAATACATCAATACATACAATTTATTCTCTTTCTCTATTTCTCTATGCATTAATTTTTTCTACAGTAAGTACCCCAAGAAGTTACGAATAAGGAGAGAAATGATATCTAGAATGAAAAAAAATCACTTCATGTATTATTTTCCTTATTGATTTTAGGGTAACCAAACAAAGTAATAGTGAATGGACCCATAGAACTGATCAACTCATTTAATTGGCATGATGACATTTTGAGCAAGAAGTTAAACTTAAGAAGCATGGACAAGGACATGCGACACAACACCGATACGACACGGACACGCCGACATGCAAATTTTCAAAAAATACAGGACACGACACGTGGGGGATACACATGAAATATATAATTTTATATGTTTATCATATGTTTTATATATGAATATATCATTCATAGGTAATAAAAAATGCAATATCATACTGATTCTTGTAACTTTTTATGATTTTGTTTTATTGTTATATTCTAAGTTGTTTTGTTCAAACTTATAATTAGTTTCATCTGTGTTTAATTGATAGACACATGTGTTTAAGCGATAGACACGTGTGTCCTACAAGTATCCAAAAAGTGTCCAGGTCTTTAAAAAAAATTAAAAAATAGGACACGTTTTAAAGAGTGTTGAACACGTGTTGGGAAAGTGTCCAAAGAGTGTCAGTGTTTGACATGGATATGTCACCTTCTTAGAAGTATCCGTGTTTCTTAGAGTTAAACCAACCAATCTAAATGAAAATGATGATCAAGATAAATAAAAAAATTTCAACATAAATATGTTCTTTTATGTCCGATGTAAATGCCTTTTGTGACAGCATATAAAATAATAGGTGATTTTGACTTTTGACGTGTGGGTTGGTTCTTCTTCTAGTGGATAAATTTAAAATTTTCACCATCTTATGTTAATTTCATCAAGCAAGCAAATATAATTTTTATTGAGCAATATGCATCCCCTACATGACAGCGTATGTAACTACCGAACATTTACACGCTATGTACAGGTGTAGAACATTGGCCCATTAATCATACAGATATACAATTTCATACTGGAATATAGATGTATGAAAATGTGTGTAAAAAGAATGGAAAGAATTATTTGGCTTATCCATGAATGAGGTAGAGGCCATGTATATATAATAGATTCATGATACAATTTAGGAAACGATATAAATAAGAAAATAATACTAAATCAGTGATTGACACAATCACAGATTATATACATAATACTAAAAATAAAAAGATTCTATGTACTCTAATTTCTATATTCAACACTCTCCCTCAAGCTGGTGTGAAGATATTCAACAATCGCAGTTTGCCAAGGAATGACTGGAAGAAGTCAGAAAAAACTCAACGGCTAGTCCAAATAAATGCTACCGAACAAATCTGGTAGTTCACTAAATAAAAAAGGCCAAAAAGAGTTTTATACATCAGCACAACATCTTAGAAAGGGAAAAAAACAGGGACTAAACTGTGCTCTAGAAAAAACTGACCGGAATCAATGTCGGGACAGTTTAAAGGGGTCCGGACCGTTGTAGGAACTAACCAGAATTAATGTTAGGACAGTTTACGGGGTTATGCTGGACCGTTGTAAAAACTAACCGGAATTAATGTCAGAACAGTTTAAGGGGTCATGTCGGACCATTGTAGAGACTAAAGGTTCGTTTAGGAAGTGGGTTGGCTTTTTGATTTTTTGACTATTTTAGCTTGGAGCTAAAAAGCCTGGTTTGGTAAGAGCTTTTTGACTTTTTTGTGAGAGAAATAATGTAATGATTATGGGTTAAATGTGATGTTTTGTCTTATTAGGCTAAAATAATCTATTTGTATTATATGGCTATTTTAGCCCAAACCCATCTTCCCAAACAAGCCATAACTGGATGTTGAACTAGCAAGTGTGACACACACATAACTTATGACGTGGTGTTAAACGATGATGGCAACAGATGACTGAGTACGCCAAGGGCGGGCTTATTAGAAAGTGCACCAGAGGAGGCGGCTTAAGTGATGCACTAAGAGGGCGACTTGGGTTGTGTGCTAGATGAGGCGGTTTAGGTGGTTTACATGGTATATCACTATGCTCACTATGATATAGGTTTAATACTCCCTTCAAACTCAAATAGGTTTGAAGATAAAAACCTATTTGAGGTTGAAACAGAGGGAAAGACAAAGTGAAGTAGAAACACACAAAAAAATGGATTGCAAGTAAAAAAAAAAAAATATGATAGAGATATTTAGGATAGGAATAAACTAGTGGATTGAGGAAGAGATCACCAATATGGCAGTGGAATGGGTTGAGGTTTGGCGGGCAGCCAAGGCAAGGCTGCCGCCCACCGGTGAAGTAAAATTTCTAGGTACTTAATCTAGCTCTAATACCAAAAAGAATGAAAAGAGTTATTTGGCTTATCCATGAATGAGGTAGAGGCCATGTATATGTAATAGATTCGTGATACAATTTAGAAAATGATATAAATAAGGAAACAATACTAAATCAGTGGTTGACACAATCACAGATTATATACATAATACTAAAAATAAAAAGATTCTATGTATTCTAATTTCTACATTCAGCAATTCTTACTTGAGAGAACTTGTTCAATATGAAGCTTACACACCTTTTATACATAGAAGCAATTGCCAAAGTTCTGTTTTCTTTTTAGGTTTGACCATTTTCCTTATAATCCGTGGAAGCCACTGTAATTTTAATTGACAGTTCCGTTGATTTAGAGATTGATAGCTACTATAATACTTATTAGCATGATTTTCCAGGTTTATTGATAAATATGGTACTCATGTTGTTGTTGGGGTAAAGATGGGAGGTAAAGATGTAATTCACATTAAGCAGCTTCAAAATTCAAATCTTCCGCCAACTGAAGTGCAGAAATTATTAAAGCAATTAGCTGATGAAAGATTTTCGGAAGATGTAAATGGGGGCATCACAAAGAACACTGATAAATTATCAGGGAAGCGGAAGGTACACAAATTTCTAGAACCAAATCACCACATCAAGAGTTGATTCTTTTGTTTGCTCAAATTCACTTCAAATTTCATCTGTGCTCTTCCTTTCGACCTTTCACATCCAATGGCACTTCAAAGTGAACTTCCTTTTGTTATTAAAGTTGTAGGATGTCAAGTTAGCACACTAATGTTATAATATGCATATAAGAAAATTAAAATAAGTAATAACCTTCTTGAACTGAAATGATTGCCTGGTAACTGTTTGAACCCTTGTTTCTTTGTTTTGGTCTCTAGACCTTCATTTTGAATGCAACAGTGGCACACATAAGTCGAACCTAGACACTATGTTTTAAGTGGAAAACTTTAGCATAGCAAAACGAATAAAATACTCTTGGCCAGTGGACATTTGTGTACTATGTATACCTAATACAAATCATGCATAGCTAAATGGGTATGCATGTGTATTATACAGTGTAGAACCTAGAACATGGATCATTTTGGTACTTGTAACATGAACGGCAACATAGTATGCCACATGCTCTAAAATTTGGTACGATAAGAGTATATTCGTATAGATTACATTATAAGAATTTAAAATACTTATGGAGTAATTTTCTTTTAACAATTATACATCTAATAAAATGTAGGTTTTTTCCCCAAATTAATCATGTACCGACATTTTTATTAGCATTATGACTCATTGTTAACATTGGGATCTGTGAATTTTTTTTTAGATTAGATTGCTAAATATACTGTTTTGGAACGAAAGTGTACCTTATTTTGGAACGTGCATTCCAAAACATATTCTACTGGTAGCACTGGTAGAACCAAATAATAAAATAGTACTGCAAAACATATTCCTGGAAGATCCTGCTTCCTGTGCTTTGTGTTCTGATGTAAACTGATATAGGGTTATAGTGCCAGAGAAAAGCGCACACAGATTATTGTGTTTCAGCTTGAACACTGGATATTGTAGCATCCTCATTCTACTTTGAAATTCCAATTATCGTTGCAGGATGAACATTCTGTCATCTCGGTTCTTCATTCATCAATTACGACTTCGATAGGACCATCCATTGTTTCTCACTCAAAGAATGAGGTAAGCTTCTTTGTACCTTCTGTACCAGTTTTTTCTTGGATTGCACCCTTCGAAGAGCATCCTATTTTGAATAAACAAAAATAAAATAAAATAATTATAATAATCGTTAAAATACTTTTTCAGGATATATTTAGTGTCCATATCCGACGGGGAGGCATTGATAGTGGCCAAAGTCATAGTCAGTGGCTTTCCACTGTATCACAGTCGCCGAATGTCATATCAATGTCCTTTGTTCCTATAGCTTCACTTCTAATTGGCGTTCGTGGTAGTGGATTTCTTAGCCATGCAATTAATCTCTACCTTCGATGTGAGTATGCTTATCTCTGTATTGTAAATTTTCTTTATTGGGCAAAGGTCTAGTATTGTTTGCCATATATTCATGAAAACCGGTCAGAATGGGCTGTGGCTTGTTATGTGGAAAATTTGAAGAATGGCAACTAATTGTGCCAAACCAAGCATGGATGATTATATGTCCAACCTCTTTGCCTAGGTCTTAAAACCATTTTTGAAAGGACTCACAGCTGTTTCTTAGCCTAAATTTAATGAGGAAATGTGACTAAGCATGTCAACTACTATGATGTGGGAGATTGATCATGGAAAAGCCTACATCTGCACCTTATCGTGTTGAATTGAGTCGAGTCAGGCATATTCTTTTTTTTGGCGCTTTTATTTTGACATGTATAACACAAGCATGTGCTTGAGCTGAGACTTGAACCCTGCACCTTTACTTGGGGGTGTTGGAAGATGCCATTTAATTTGACGACTACTTGTCTTTTGAACTGAAACCATTATTTTGATGTTGTTTTCTTGTTAAAATCTAGCAAGAGTGTAATAACGTTGAATTTGGAAAATAAAAATTACTGACATTGTTAACATAATGTGATAAGATTTGGGTTTTGGTGAGTGGTTGGTTGCTTAGCAGTTAAGATAACTCCTATGTAGCACAAACATGGACACATGACATGAAATATCAACACGGTGATTTTAAAAATACACAGGACATTATATTTTTATAAATATATAATATGTCAAATAAATGAATAATTTATTTAATCGTAATGAAAAAAATAAACATAATACTAATTAAACTTAAAAAGGTATATATTTCATAACTTTAAATATTAAGATAACATTCATGTGACAATTGCATTATAAAGAATGCAAATCAATTGTAGAACATCGAAATACGCATGATGTATTCATATTGTAAATACTTTAAAATATATTTACAGTGCAAAAGTTGTATTATGGTAAATGCAAAACATTGTTACTATGAACATATTCATTATATAGGTCTTGTTTGGAGGATTTAATTACTGTCGCCGAAGTGTTTGCAAAGTGTTTCTTATTATGAATTTAAAATTTTAATTGAGACACGCTAAAGAAGTGTCAGACATGCTTTTAGAAATGTCTATATCTAAGAAGTGTGGACACAAACGTGTGACATGACATGGACATGGACATGATGACGCAAATTTTTTTTTTTTAAATGTAGGACGAGACGTGGGGGATACGTCCAAAATATATATATATATATATGATTTTATATATTTATTATATGTTATATATAAGAATAAATAATTATTATATCATATATATATATAAATATTTAAGTTAAAGACAATTATTTTAAAGTCTAAACGAGGAGAATAGGTATAAATTTACGTTGTTTTTGTTTTATAGTTAGATTCCAAATTATTTTATTCAAACTTGTAATGTGTTTTATGTGTGCCTAAAGTATTAGGAAATGTCCGATCAGTGTTGTGAGGTTTCGGTGTTGGACACAACATGTTACCTTAGAAATGTCCTTGCATACCTCTTCCATAGACGTGTCCGTGCTTCTTAGGATTTCTCTCTCTCTCTCTCTCTCTCTGTGAGTTTGAAATCAGATAACTAGACAACTTGGTACTAAAACTTTGTTGAATTGTTTGAAAATGTTTCTTCTACTTTAGTTATCCACCATTATGACTGAGTCTTGGTATTGACTTTTGCTCACATATTGTGGTCATATAGAATGGTTGATACCTTCCATGTAGATTGCACATGAGTGTAATATGTAGGATAGTATTTTATGCAAAGATAGCATTTCCATTCTTCTAACCAAGGCATTGTTACTTTGCAAGTTATAATAACTGGTTGTTCTTGGATGTTCAATCATGCAGATAAACCACCTATAGAGGAACTTCATCAATTTCTAGAATTTCAATTACCTCGACAATGGGCTCCAGTGTATGGTGATCTTCCACTTGCACCTCGGCGAAAAAGACAAGTGTCCCCATCTCTTCAATTCACATTTATGGGTCCAAAACTTTATGTTAATACTGCAAAGGTAAATTCTTGTCACTTACCTCGTAAAAATTGTAATATTATAAATTCAAATTATGGAAATGTTTTACATCCCATGCTTGTGATCGGTATCTCATTTTGTGGAAGGATGAAGAGGTGATTTGCCTTCTACATGATGGAGTGGTTGTTGGGACATTTTAAACTCTAGATTATCATGTCATGGAGCTGATGAGCGCAGCTTGGTACTTGGGTGGGTACAAGCAATACTAACAGTAGATTAGGCACTAAATTCCTTACTCTTAGGTAACCACCAGCTGAACCCTACAGCCCCGACAAATCAGCAACTTTCTAATGAGGCAGTGAGCCTTCAAATAGCTGAGATTGCTCGGATGCTAGTGCATTTAAATGTGCTGCAAAACATCTTTTTGTGATTTGTTGGACATGATCAAATTTTTCTTTCTTTTTCTTAGTTACCTTTTGAGATTGACGCTAAGAAGCACAGACATGGACAAAGACACAAAAATGGACACAGGATTCCAAAATTTTAAA
The DNA here is from genome assembly GCA_030407325.1 of Camellia japonica. Classification (NCBI taxonomy): domain Eukaryota; kingdom Viridiplantae; phylum Streptophyta; class Magnoliopsida; order Ericales; family Theaceae; genus Camellia; species Camellia japonica. The sequence goes on from JAPPVO010000014.1 coordinate 44,502,263, forward strand.
AAATTAGGATACTTGCATAGCAGGGATACAAATTTTTTTCTTTAAATATATTTATTTGCTATGTATATGAATATACACAAAGATATAAGAGAAAGCAATGTATACGTGAGTATATATTTAATTTTTTTACCCACTTTTCTTACTCTTTGTTTTCATATATTTTACTTTGACCTCAAAAGAAATTCACAAAGGTGTCCCGAGCTGTGTCCAAACAGGACACGTGTGTCAATTAAATGTTCCCAAAGTGTCCTGCAAAAACATAAAAAAATAGACACCACGTGGCATGTCCAACACGTGAACACGCATGTCCTCAAAGTGTCAGTATTCGTACGTGTCTGACACGGACACAACACCGAAATCGTTAGTGTTTCATAGGATTGACAGGATAATCAATTTAAAGCTGCTTTGACTGTTCTCTGAACTAGATTACAACCTAAGTCTTTATAAATCAACAATTTGCAGGTTGACTCCGGAAACCGACCAGTGACAGGGATCCGTTTATACTTGGAAGGTAAGAAAAGCGACCACTTGGCTGTTCATCTGCAGCACCTCTCAACTCTTCCTCAGAGCCTCCAACTCTTGGATGATCCTAGTTACGAGCCAATTGATGAGCCAAATGAACGAGGTTACTTTGAACCTGTCAAGTGGAGCATATTCTCTCACATCTGCACTGCTCCGGTACAATACGACGGCGCAAGGATTGATGATTTTGCATCTATTGTTACAAAGGCCTGGTTTGAGGTTAAGGTTGTTGGAATGAAGAAAGTGTTGTTCTTGAGGCTCGGATTTGCAGCCGTGGCCTCTGCAAAGATTCGTAGGTCAGAGTGGGACGGACCGGGAACCTCATCTCGGAAATCAGGATTCATGTCAATGTTGATGAGCACGACATTCAGTACGGCGATGATTCCGCCTGAGAAACCAACAAAAGTGGATTTGAATTCCGGGGTGTATCCCGGTGGGCCGCCTTTGCCAAAAAGAGCACCCAAACTGATGTTTTTCGTGGATACAAAGGAAATGGTGAGGGGCCCGGAGAATTCGCCGGGGTATTGGGTGGTCACTGGAGCAAAGCTGTGTGTAGAGGGTGGCAGGATCACCATCAAAGCTAAATACTCATTACTGACTATAATGTTAGAGGACTCTTTCATATGAGGAAAGGAAATTAAACAGGGGACAAATACATATAATTGTCTTTCTTTTTAAATTTTTGCTAATGTGTTGTACTGTACAGAGTTCTATAAAGTGAATAAATTCAATTGTATCTGTTGCAATTAAGGTTTTAAATAAATATTACTTTGGTAATTTCTGAATATTATTTGAATATATATTAATCATTATATATATATTTTTTCATAATTTTTCTGGTATATGGTCTATTATATGTGATATATCAGACATTATTTGATTTTTTTTTCTTTTTATTTTAAGAATTTTATTTATATTTTTATATTAATTTAACTGTTACTATCCTATATCTTAATATATATATATATATATATATATTCTTCTGTATGTTAACAAATATCTCATGATAAACCATGGTGTGGTCTATAGAGAATTTCTTTCTTTTTGTGATATTTTTTTTAAATAGTATTTCTCACTTATCATATGTATCGATTTTGAGTTTATAGATGACAAAAAGATAAAATAAAAAAGGAAATTGAAGAAAAATTATTTATTTATCTTATTTTTGTTGGTTCAAGAAAATGAATAGCATTAAAGTGAAAATTGAAAAGGTGATCTGGTTTGGTTGAATCCGTTCACAATTTTATGACTATTATCTCAATTATTAAAAAAAATATACGAATGTAAGTAAGACCCATTATTTAGCGTTAATTTATAGAGTAATTATGTTAAAAATGTAAGATTAATTATATTTTCTTCAATTCTCATAAAAGATAAATATAATTTACCTAGAGTAAAATAAAGGAAAAATTAGTCTAAGGTCCCTATCCCATTTTTAGTAATGGAAGAGATCTACAATATTATTTTATAATGTCTAAGGTCCTTCAACCTCGACACCTATATATCATAGAGAAATTTGACTTCTCTCTCTATCAACTTCTCCATTATCGAATCTCTCTCTCTTTCTTTATCTGTTGTGTCTCTTGTCTCCCTCAACTGTGTTTTTCTTTATTCTCTCTCATTAGCATCATTCACTTCACTACCTTCAATGGCGGTTGAGATTCCTTTAAGCCTCGCCTCCATCTCCTTTCCCCACTGCCTCGACGACGGCGATGCTGACAGGGTCATCTTCTTCAATCACGTGTGAAATTTGTTGAAGAAGAAACAAGAGTCTCAGTGGGGGCTAGGGCAGAGACCGAGGAGTCGGAAGAGAGAAAAAGAGGTTTTGGAATCAAAGGAGAAGATCTCGATGAGCGAGGGTTGATCACAATGCCTGACCTTTCCCACCCCCACGAGATGGGCGTTTTCCGACCGTCTGATCCACGAAGCACATGTCACGGTGCCCTATCTTGACGAACTGTCCTCCATCTTTTTAGAGAGAGAAATTTGAGAGAGAGAGTTCCTGGAGTTGAAAATGGTAGTGTTGAAAATATTATATCAATGTTCGGTATTATTTCTTGCCTTATGGTATTGTCCGGTGTCTTTTACCAAACTTCTGCCAATGTTCGACGATCAACAAAGTTGAATCCACTGCTCTTGGAAACTCTACCTGAGCAAGCTATCTAACTGCTTTAGATGCGGCGTCTTGGAATTGCATGACTTGCTTGAGAGCTGAATCGGAATGTGGATTCTATTCAAATGGTGCTAACCCAATAAGTTTTTTTTTTTGCCTAGTTTGCAAACCAGAAAAATTTATGCAATCCAGAGAAATTTGTGCAAACTAGATGACAGTGTTTGATTCTAACCCAAGTGTTGAGATTTGTGTAGCTAATCAAATTGTTGTTCCAAGAACAAATGCCAGCAAATTCAATGCTTGAAAATGCAGTTGATGTGTTTCTGCAGGCTAAGAAAATTGGGTTAAACCCTAGTATTTTTTCATGCAATTTCTTGCTTAAATGTTTGGCAGAAGCAAATAGAGTGGAATATCTTGCAAGTTTATTTGAAGAAATAAAGAAGTCTGGACCATTGCCTAATGTACGCACCTATACCATTATGATGAACTTTTACTGCAAAAGACATCATGCAGTAGATATTAGACAAGCTACTGGAATTCTAGAAGAAATGGAGGAGAGTTGGGAAAGCCCAACTATTGTAACATATAACACGTACATTCATGGGCTTTGTAGAGTTGGATGTGTTGAATTTGCTTTGAACCTTATTTGAAAATTGAGGCCAAAAAAAATCAGCCTGCCAAAAGTTACTATTATAATGCGATTATTGATGGATTTTGCAAAAGAGGCGAAGATGATGAAACTTTAAGGGTTATGGGAGAAATGAAGAGTTGTGGAATTTCACTAGATGTATATAGTTATTGGACATCCAAAGTTAAAGTTACAGTGTTTAGTTGATATCTGGACCTGTAGTAGGAATTTTCTCTGATCTACAATATTATTTCTCTGGGTTAGAAGGAATTTTCTCTGGGTTAATCACAAGTTGTTTTCACAAGTTGAAGAGGTGTTTCAGGACAGAGACAAATTCCCTTCCAACTGTTTCACTTTTTTATTTCAAATTTCAATTCTTTATAGCTTCTTCACTCAAATCCAGAGAAAATTCAAATTCCTCTAGGTTCATTTTGACCAATTTTCTCTGGATTTTCAAATTTCTCTGGATTCATTTTAACCAATTGACGGCTGGTGAAGTCAGAGAAATTTTCAAATTTCTCTGGAGTGTTGAGTCCAGGAGAGACAGAGACGGCAGAGAAATTTAAAATTTCTATAGAGATGTAATTTTGTGGAAAGACAGAGAAATTTCTCTGGGAGAGTGGGAAGTATATGGAAGGCAGAGAAATTTGGAGAAGCGGAGGGCAGAGAAATTTACAGTGAGAAGATTAGGGAAGGTCAGAGAAATTTTCAAAATTTCTCTGGACCAATTTTCTCTGTGACGTGAATTTTCTCTGGATCAACTTGAGGGACCTTAGACATTATTAAAATATTGAATGTCCTTTATGCTATAAAATCTTAATACTAGGGACCTTAAAAAAAAAACCCCTAAAATAAAAATTTCCAATCTCAAATAATTCACTAAGATTAAAATTAAAATAAAAACTAAAATTTTAATTTTCTTTTTTACTTTAGTGAATTTTCTTTCAATTTTGTAACTTTTTAATAAAATTTTTAAGATCTAATATTAGTAGGATTTAAGTTTTTATTTTTTATTTATTTATTATAAATTAAAAAAATCAATAAAAATATTACTAGAAATACAATTACCAAACCCCCTCAGTGTCTCAAGTTTGCTCCAAGCATGAAGACAAGAATCTCCCCTCCCCAAGCAACTCCTTTTCCTTAAAGAAATCAATCAAACAAATCTGGTTTTAATTCACAGGATTCTTTTTTGAGCCTCTGATGTTAAAATTTTATAGTGTAAAGGACATCTAATATTTTCATAATATCTAAAGTCTCTCAAATCGATCAAGAGAAAATTCGATCCAAAGAATTTTTTTGGGCTTCCCAGAAAAATTCTCCAAACCAGAGAAATTTGCCTCATTATGTGCAGAGAATTACTTTGGGTTTAAACCAGAGAAAATTGAAATTTCTCTGATTTTGTTCATAAATTTCTCTAGTTTTATTTAAAGAAAATTGAAATTTCTCTGACTTTATTCAGAGAGAATTTCTCTGTGAAGAATTGTGAAGAAAGCCTTTGTCTTAGCTTATCCAACAATTCTACTCCAAAATTTATACCTATCAAAACAATTCAACAATTCACACAATAGCTAACTAATCACAAAATTCAAAGATTACCCAAAGTTACATTAACCGTATTTGGAGTATTGAGTGCAATTTTTCTCTAAACTTTGGGGTCAATTGGTAAAAGGAAAGTTCAAATCAAATTGATTGCTTTTAAGGGTTGTCTTTTATTGCAGATGGACTACAGTGATTGTGCAAATCAAGAACAAAAAAGCCTTTGCCTACTGATTTTTTCCTATAAAATTGGTTTCAAGTGTTGGTTTAGACTAGTTCTTTTTTAGGGACACTGACTATCATCGTCGATAAAAGCGAGCATATTGGCTATACATATTTGAGAATCGTATAGCTTTATTGGAGCTTTGGAGGGGACAGAAAGAGCACACAATAATTCAAATAATGTTATGTTTTTGTCGTTTCTTATAGACTTTTGTATGCTTTTCTAGGTTGTGGGGTCGTGAAATCATGAGATTATTGTTGGGTTTGGAAGACTTGATTTACTGTGAGAGAGAAATGGGATTTGATTTGAGAGAGTTAAATTTTTTTGTGATATATGGATGTAGAGTTGAGGAATCTTAAACATCACAAAATAATATTATGAATCTCTTTCATTACTAAAAATGGTAGAGAGATCCTAGACTAATTTTCTCTTAATTCAAAGGTTAGTAATCCGGTGAAACTTTCTCAATTCCATCCTACTAGCCTGTGCAACTTTATCCTAAAATTTTGCGGTGCTTGATTACTTCAAATGAGTCGGCTTTTGTACCAAGAAGGATGATACATGACAATATTTTGGTGGCCCATAAAGCTTTTTATTTTTTGAAATTAAAGAAAAGGAGGGGCAGATGGGTACATGGAAATCAAATTGGACTTCAATAAAGCTTATGACCGGATTGAGTGAAATTTTCTCCAAGCATTGTTGAGGAAGATGGACTTTCATCATATGTGGATTCAGTGGATTATGCAATGTGTTTCAACAGTTACTTTCTCAGGGGCCAAGGCAAGGAGATCGTTTGTCTACTTATCTTTTTATTTTAGTAGCTGATGTCCGCTTCAAATTGTTAACAAAAAACCTCCATGATAAAAGGATTTCTAGATTAAAAATAACACGACACTGTCCTACCCTTTCCCATTTCTTGTTTGCGGATGATGTGCTTCTATTTCTCAGAGCGGATGTTGATGAGTGTACAAATACTTTGGATGTGTTGCAAGTCTATTGTGTAGCTTTATGTCAGGTTATAAACTTTGACAAGTCAAGTGTTCAGTTTTCATCTTATGTTTTACCGAAGATTAGTATTAGTATCTGTAGGCTCTCAGGCTTCAGACCATCACTGGCTGAGGCGAAGTATCTCGGCTTACCATCGTTCTGGGGAAGGTTGAAGGCGAAGGCTTATGAATTTATTGTTGAGAGAGTTTTGGCAAAATTACAAGGCTGGAAATTGAAGTTGTTGTCCCAAGCTGGGAAGGAAGTTTTGATTAAAGTTGTTGTCCAAGCAATCCCAGTGTCTGCAACGGCTTGTTTTGCATTCCCAAGCTAAATTCATACATCAGAAAATTTTGGTGGGAAGGAGACCTGGAAGGAAAAGGAATTCAGTGGGTGAGTTGGGGGCAGCTGGCTTTATCCAAATTCCATGGAGGCTTGGGATTTAGAGATTTTAATGCGTTTAATTTGGCTCTTCTAGCACGACAAGGATGGAGGTTGATGAAGTTCCCCAACTCATATTTGTTTAATGCTTCTAGAGGGAGACGTGCTTCTTGGGCGTCGTCTAGTATTATTCATGGAAGTAGTATTTTGTTACAAGGAGTAAGATGGCAAGTCAACAAGGGGGCCTCAATTTTGTTTTGGGACGACAAGTGGATTCCATCCATTCCTGGATTTAAACTTTTCTCTCCAAGACCAGTTAATTGTGGGTTAAATAGAGTAGTGGATGTGATTGATTCGGTACACAAGAGTTGGAAGGTTGAGGCCCTTAATAGCATAGTTTCAGCAAAGGAAGTCGAACTATACGTACTATTCCAATTTTGGAAAAGGATAATGAGGATTCTTTGGTTTGGCAATTCGAATCTAAGGGTTCTTACTCAATGAAGTCGGGTTATCATGAAGCTCTAAAGGAGAAAGAAAGGAAGTAAACTCAGAGACCGTCTTCATCTCTCCAGCTTCCCAAGAATCTTAGGAAATTCATCTAGTCCCTTAACGTCCCTCCGAAAGTCCGTCATTTCTGGTGGAGAGTATGTAAGAATGTGCTAGCTACAAAGGAAAATCTGCTCAAAAGGAATTGTGCTATGTCAGGTCTTCGTCCTATTTGTCACAAGAGGGTGGAATCTATAGAGCATCTATTAATTGAGTGTGATTGGGTTCGAGTGGTGTGGTCTGGGAGTGAGGTTGGTTATAAAGTTTCTTTGTCAGAAAATCAATCAATTTTGAAATGGGTTTGTAAGATGATGGAGTATTTCAATGACAACAAGGAGTATAATATGTTTTTCAGCTCAATTGCCTAGATTGGTTGGTTTGTGTGGAAAGAACGCAATGAGTTTGTTTTCTCTCAGAAACCAGTTGATCCAATCTCAAAGTTGTATCAAGCAAGGATGGCTAAGAAAGAATTTGATGCGAGGGCCAACTCGAATGGGGCAGGTCAGCATCACAGATCTACAAGTAACCAGCAAAGTGAAGATAAATGGCGACCTCCAGCTGCAGGGAAATTCAAGATAAATTGTGATGTTACTCAAAAGGGCTTTGATCTAGCTTCAATTGCAGTAATTATTCGAGACTCGAAAAGGAGGTGGTTGGATGGTTTGGCAAAAAAGATTGTGTGCTCTTCTTCTCTTCAAGGTGAGGCCCTCGCATGCCGGTTAGCTTGTCAGTTAGCTCTAGGTTGCAACCTTTCAGAGGTGGAAATGGCAAGAGGCAAGAAGTCTGTTATTCATGTAAGTGTATCTGAAACTGATCTACATGGAATTGTGGTACAATCATTTTTGACATCAAACAGCTAGCTGTGCATTTGAACCTGGGTTTTTCTTGGAGTCCTAGAGCAGCAAACAAAGCAGTGGATTGGGTGGCCAAGGCTTTTCTCAGGGATGTTCTTTCCCTAGATTGGATTTCTTTTCCTCCTTTGGCTCTTGGGGCTTTATTAAGAATGGTTTAATTTTGGTCTGCTTGGCTGTATTTCCTTTATGTTTTCATCTAAAAAGAAAGAAGCAACTCCTTTTCCTTGTTGAGAAAAGAATTTCCAACCCAAAAGCGTGCAAGATTCTATTTTCTCATTTGATAACGTACTCTACCAAACATCATTTCATTTTCCTTCCACCCAAACAACCATTTGTCTCACACTCAATACTAACAACATTACACCATCTGCAAAAAATCATAGTTGACAATGAAGCTAGCAATATGTTGCTGAAAACTTTCAAATTGAAAATTATCAACAGAAAAAAAACGTACCAAAGAAAAAAAGAGAAATTTCTCGAATATTACAAAGACAATGTTTGTTTAGATTAAAGCAAAATGGATTTCAAGAGTCTTTGAATAAGCAAAAAGTTTCTAAACCATTCCATGATTCGAGCCGAGGTCAAGGATTAAGTACACGACACTTGATCTTATGTAATTGATCAATTACATTACCTAACGCATATATGTTGATGATGGCTTCTATTTATAGCCATTTTATTTTCCCCATATCCTATAAGCTGCTCAAAAAATAGAATAATATATAGTTACAAAAACATGCCGGGATCTGTACCAGCCATGGCGAAGAAATCATCTCTGCCCTTCTCTCTTTTTCTACCATCCAGCAAATCCTAAGAAACTGCAGACCAAACGATATGCAAAGTTAGAGCATGTCTACTAGTTTTTGCTATTTTAGCAATGTCAACTACATATTTTGGTATGCTAGTGTATTAAAATTGCTATAACTAAACAATTGTGCGCTTCAACGGTACAATTGTTATTTCTTCTATAGTCCTTGCACTATCATTTGAGCCTCATGAGACAGGTAAAGAAAGTGCGAATTGACCAATTTGACAAAGAATCAAGATCACTTGTCCTCTATTTGTCTCCTTGAATCTTTAATGGTTCATGTGATTGTCTATGTCAAGATTCAAGAGGATAGATAAAAGGAACACGGGAGAGGGCATGTGTTATGGATTCTTTGAAATGAATCTAGATCACATGTCCAAAGAACCAACAAAGAAAGTAGCATGGGAGGGGATGTATTTTGGATTCTTTGAGAATTAATCAAGATCATTTGTCTCCTCTTATGCTCCCTTCTGTGTCTTTTTTAATCTTATCATAAGATTCAAGAAGACAGAGAAGAGAATATGGAGAGGAAGTGACCTGTCCTCTCCCATGCTTCTTTTTTGCTCCATTGAATCTTATTGGTTCATAATTTCATGAACCAATCAGATTCAAGGAAATAGAGAGAGTTTTTTTGGTCGAATTTTGACGGTGACAACTCCTTTGGCATGCTGTCGAAGATGCCCTTATTATTCATTACTTTGGCAGCAGGCAAAACTACTTTGTCAAAAGGCAGAGTCCAACAAGAAAAATCCTACATCTAAATGATAAATGAATGGCACAAACAAAAACTACAACAGCTTTAGTCAAATAGCATCATTTTTACACCTTCCATAATCATTGGCTTCCAATGCTTTGCTAGCATACCAAATTTCAATTCAATTGCAAACAAAAATCTATATATAGATTAGTACAAGATCTAAAATTGCAATTCAATTTTGTCCATTTAATTACAAATCACAAAGCTAAAGATGTCTGATTCATGTGATATTCAGCATTTGCAATATGCATGAGAGGTGTATATCTATCTAGTGATGGACATGAAATGTAAAATTGATGAATACAAAAGTAATGAAGTATGTAAAAATACCTATCAAAAAACAAATCAAGAAGTAACCCACAAAAAAAAAAAAATTTACATGCTGGTGAGGTTATGCATTTTATTTGTGGTTGATTGTTACAAAATTTTGTACTAATAAAATTACAAATTTTGAGCATTCCCAATGGATGGTGGGTGGGATGTTGTGTATGTGTTGTGTGGATGGTGGACCAACCACCATGAATATTGATAAGTAAGCTCTAAATAATTTTTCTTTAAAAAAAAGAACAATAATAGACCCATGATAAAACACTAACACCACTAAAGTCCAAAGCTTTCTTCGGAAAAGAATATTATTTTTTTGGGTAAGAAAAAAAGAGTTGAGGAAACTCATTTTTGATAAATTCTTTAATTTAGAGTTCATTAACCAAACAAAGTTTTATCAGATTTTATACATATCTTTCGTCGATCAGTTCTTACATTAAATCCTGTGAAAAAAGAAAAAAAGAAAGACCTTCTCAATTCCTAAACTAAATTGATTTTCTGAGGAAAAGTTTTGACTCAAATTATTTTCCATGGAAACAAACAGAATTGGATGACACAAATCAACATGCAATTGACCACAAAGACAAAACACAAATATTTAAAGAAAAATCGATCAAATTCTATGAAAACAACATCAAATTTAGAGAGAGAGGGAGGAATGGTAAATTTACCATGGAAACAAACGGAATTAGAAGACAGAGATCAACATGCAACTCTCAAACATACATTAATTGAATCAAAAAGACAAAACACAAATATTTAAGAACAAAAAACCAAATTTTGAGAGAGAGAGAGAGAGAGAGAGAGAGAGAGAGAACCTGAGAGATCGAAAGGCGAGGTGAGAGGAGAGAGCGTGGAAGAAGAAATTGGCTCCGTGAAGGAACACGACAACTCCGGTGCACCCCAGCACAAAGAACTCCACCATCATCTTCTCTCTCACTCTAAATTCTAATTCTTAATCTAATCAAATAACACAAACCAAACAAACTAAACCCACAACGTATGGATCACTATTTATATGAATGATGATGATGATGGTCGAACTCGAATCTGACTGGATAAACCTTGTCGGTCTTTGTTTTGGGTTTGGTTACTCCATAGAGAGAGAGAGAGAGAGTAAAGAAAGAAAGATCAAAATACGTGACGTGGATGTCCCTATCTATCTTCCCAGTCCTGCATCTACTTTGTCGTTAGCCAAGAGAGTCGGATTTCTAGTAAAACTAAAAAAATATGTAAAAAAATAAAAATAAGATAGATTAAGGGATATTTAAAATGATTTAAATAAATATATATTTTATTTATTTTTAATTAAAAGATGTATAAAAAAATTGACAGATAATGTGATTAAAATAAATATATTTATCTAAATAAGTATACTTATATAAGTTATGTTAAACACCTCTTAAATAAGTCAATAAAAAAAATATCACATTTAAATCTAATTATTTCACTTTTATTCTTATAAAAATTTTTTTTAGACAAAACTAATTTAATCAAATTAAATTAATAAAAAAATAAAAAGTAAAAATAAAACATTTCTCCCCAAACCAATCCCTTGTTGTGAGACTACCGCCACAAACATAAACAAACGCATAGCGGTTTCAAACAAGGACCACTCGCTTCTCACCGACTTTTCTTCTGTTCCTTTTATGTAGGGTGAATTACGAATACAATTTTTGGGATTTATTTAAAATATAAATTATTTTTTGTGATTTGAAAATTATAATACCTTTTGTTAAATTTTTTTATTTAACAGAATTAATTAAAAAAGTAAAATTTTTAACTGTTCATCTATATAATAATAAAATTATCTGAATTATTAATTCAAATAAAATTTTGACATTATTAAAAACTGTTAATTAACTTGATGATTTATTAATAAAAGGACTTATTCATTATGAAATTAGAAATCTTAAGGGACATAATATAATTTCTAAAACCGCAGGGTGTAATTTGTAATTTAAGTAAACCTTAGAAGATGTATTTGTAATTTACCCTTTTATTTATGTTATTTTATTTTATTTTTTTGTTGCAAATAGCATACTCATTTTAACAAATTAGCTATATTTTTTTAAATGACCCTGCAGTCTCATCTCAGATTGGAATATGTTGTTAGACCCCATAGGTCACCACAGGTCTTGTTCGATAATCTGAACCGTTCAATATGTAGAATTTGTTGAGTATTTCATTTTTACAAAAAATCATGTTAATTGGATATCGATAGTTACTTGATCAAATTATATTTTTGTCAACAGTAAATATAATTTTCAAAATAAATTATTGACAGAAATCTCATCCGATCAAGTAGCAATCGATATTCAATCAACGCAATTGTTTACAGTAATAAAATACTTAACGAGTTCTACACATTGAACAGTTCAGATTAAAAAGACCTGTGGTGGACCCTTAAATTTGAATAACACAGTCCAATCCACTATGTAGACTGAAGAGAATCTAAGTCACTTCTTTAATCTATTCAATTACGGGTCATCTAAAAATTTAACAATATTAAGTATTCAAAACTCATTCATATAAATATATCACCTCAATTATTGTGCATCACATATTTATTTTATAATATTTGAGTTAAATTTAATTCATATAATAAATTCTAAATATTTTTCTATATAGATTCTGTGTTCCTTTTTCAATAATTACTTTATCTCGATAGGAGTTGAAGCTTATGAGAAGATAGGAAAATTATTTAGTGCACTTGGGCTAAGGCCTTGTGATGGCTTTACTAGATTTTTATAGATTTAAACGGTTAAATTTATCACTTCTATGTTAGTTTGTAAGATATAACACAACAATATCACAAGTTAAATGATGTTAATATTATTTTAAAACCACTAAATAATGTCAAGAGAATATGCTCTAAATTATTACTATAATATAATTCATAGAAGAAAATAGGAGGACAAAGGTGCAGCATAAGACTTGAATTCAGCCATTATCTTATGCCTAATAAAGAATAAGAAAACACCTCATCTACTAGGTCAATCTCTTGGCCTTCGTAACAGGTTTACCCTAATCAATTTTTTCAAACCTTATCTTCCTTACAAAAAGAGGAAAAAAAAAAAATAAATAAATAGTAAAAAAGAGAGGTGGTGATGCCATTTTAGCTATTGACATTTTAATAATTACTTGATACAAGTAAGACGAGAGTGACTTATAATTGAAAAAGATTAAATATTATATTAATTAAAGAAGTTGATTAATAATATAGTCCTATATTAAAAAGAAGGGTCATTGTTAAGTAACTTGGTTTTACATATTCCAACCCCTTTATTAAAAAAATAATACATTCGCTTTATATCTCAAAAAAAATCCCATGATTTTATATTATATGTTTAGTAGCAGATAATGAAATGAAGATAAAGAAATATTTATAATAAATAAAAAAAAACTCCTCCATGTGACCTAGTTGGCTTGTAAGGAGAAAAGACAAAACAAATTAATAAAGAAAATAATATTTCTAATAAAGAAAATAATATTTCTAATAACTTTGAAATAATTAGAAAGAAAAAACTAAAGTGAAAAGTTAGAATACAAAAGAAAAAAAAAAAAAGTGCAAATCTATAATGTCCAATCGCACAAAATTGCCCTCCATTTTTTTAGTTTATTACTCTTCCAAGCTACTTACATGTCATTCTGTTGGTTGCTAATCTTGACTAGAATAATTTGCCTTTGCATTATCCAGCCAATCGGAGAAGGAGAGTTGACAAAAGCTTACCACTAGAGATAAGCATGGTCGGATTTGGATTTATTTTAGATAAAATCAGAATTAATTCGCTCTCTACTGTTTAAAAAAATTGTAATCAAATCAAATCATTAAAATTATTGAACCAATCTTAACCAAATCATTTAAACATAATTCGGTTTAATTTGAAACTACGTTTTCACATAATCTGTTCCTAATATAAAAAATATTCAACTTATCATAAATTTAAAATTAATAATAAAATACTCATCAAACAAACTACTCTTTTAATATTCAACAGTTAAACAAAAATATAACATTAAGCAAATATTGTTTAACATTAAAAAAAACTTAATATTTAACAAATAAACAAATGTGATTTAAGTTAACAGTAATATTATGAATTTAGAAATTACTCAAAATTATTATCTTGTTATTCAGATTTATTCTACATATGATCTGAACCCTACATTACACAAATTTAATCTCCACTATACCACCACCCATCTAGAAAAATCTAAGTTTCCAGACTTATTGTTAAATCCAATATTTGTTGGAATTGATCCTTTAATAGTGAGAGGGTAATTTATATGAAAATTGGGCCGAGCTGGATAAATTGGGCCAGGCTAAAGTAATGGGCCAGTTTGGGCCGCACTGCGGAATGCTAAGTAAAAGGCCGTCTGAGTTACTCCGGTCTGAAGAAGTAGCTTTGGTGTTAGACCGGTTACAACCGTGTAATTAGTTCGGTCACATAAGGCTTACTTCTACTTCGGTTAACGGATGTGGTGTTCGGTCTTCAATAATTAGTTCGGTCGTAGCGTATGGAAACCGAGGTGTGCTAAGTCCTTAAGAAAACTTGGCTCTGAAGTTAGTTCGGCTCAACTCTCTTATGGTTAGCTCGGTCTTAGCATGGGAAAGCCGAGGTAAGAGAATGGAAAGTAAGGGCCGAACTAGTATTTACTTCGGTCATATTGGAGTTTGGCCGTGGTAAAACCATCTCACTTGGTTCAAGCAGTGAGGGGGGTGTTGAGAGAAGCATTATCCCTCAGAAGTGTGAATTCTATGAGGACTCTACATGAAGAAATAGGAGTCCTACTAGGATTGTGCCACACGGAACCTATAAAAGCTCACCAATATCACCTTTGGAGGTAACACAACTTTGTTTTCTGAATACACAGAGCTTTTGTCTATTTGTCAAGCTTACTGACTTAGGCATCGGAGAGGTTTCCGGCACACACCCGCCGGCTAGCTCACGTGTGTATTTTCAGGCAGTTGAACGACGTCGTACGGAGGAGCGCAGACTTGGTCAACAGGATTATACGAGAAGGTGTATTTATTTCCCGTACAAATAGATCATTATTTTATAAATTTTTTCTTTTTGTCAATCGACCCTTTCTTTTATCATTCCTTTTGTGCTCGTTAATAACCAAATAATTGAATCTCTTATAGGGGTGACTATCCAATTTCAATTTTCTGTTTGGTTTTGCCATTTTTTTTTTATCATTAATTTTATAAAAGTTAATTTTACTAACTTTTACTTTTATGAGTACTTCGGCCTCGTTTGGGAACAAGTTTTTTTAGTAATTTTTTTGACTTTTTAGCTAAAATATGATGTAAAAAAAATAGTATCTTTGGAATGACTTTTTGATTTTTTACGAAAAAATGTACAAAAAGTAGAGAAAAAATGAAAATTTTGATTTTTTTATATAAGTTGTTGACTTTTTAATTTTTTTAGTGACTTTTTAACTTTTTAGCTAAAATCATCACTTGCCAAACGAGACCTTCACCATGTATAAGATGATTTCTAATTATAATAATCTCTAATTTTGCTCATTTAATTTCACTCTCAATGATATGGAATTAGAGACGCTAAATATGTGTGTGTGAGAGAGAGAGAGAGAGAGAGAGAGAGGGGGATAGAAGGGTTTGGAATCGCTTCACATGGGGGGTGGGCCACGTCATTGAGGGTGGAAGTAGGGAGATGTAGCACCACTCTTTCAATTATTTCATATTTTAGTCAATACCATCAATTTAATTAAGTATTTTATTAATGTAAGGGATATGTGTCATTTTTTTTTAATTTTAAAAATTAAATGTTTTGTACATTTTTTGAAAAATGAAAAAATATTTAGTAGATTAATTTATTATTTCCGTAAAATAATTTTTTCACAATATTTATAAAAAAAATTATATTCAATTATTAATGTATTCAAATTAAGTCAATATTTGTTATACACATACTTTGATTGTATTAATAAAAAGTTAATTTTACGTTCAGTGGCCAGCTAGTATTATTTATAAAGACGTACAATTTATTTTTTGATTAATTTTCTTCACCTCTTCTCTCAACCAAACAAAGCCTTCAATATACGAGGCCTGAATTATCTTATTCTTGGCATTTTGTCCTCATATTTTTGTCTTTTTCTCTTACAAAACCTCAAATTTAACAATTAAATCACATTTTGCTACCAAAAAAAAAAAATACGGGGAATTTAAACATGAGAGGATTTTAAGATAGGATGAGGAATATATTTTTCTTTGAAAATAGAATTTATTGGTACTAGAAAATATAATTTATTCATATTACTTTTGCAAAATGAGATTTTATTTTATTTTATTTTTTCTACACGGTAAAATGTTAATAGATTATAAAATTAAATTACTACAATACGTTTTTATCATTTCACTGGTACCTAAGTAGTATCTCATGATCACATAGACTACAGCTAAGTCACAAAATGAGATTTTAGTCATGTTCAATTTATAAAAAAATGGGAATTTTATTATATAGCATGTCTTTTATATTAGCTTTTTTTTAAGTATTGTTTGGTATCGTTTATAGTTTATAAAAAATATTAAAAATATATGTCTATTTTAGGTGAAGACAAAAAAACATGTTTGGTACATAAATATTCTTAAAACTTATTCTAAAAACAAGTGGAAGGATTAGTCTGATTATTGATGGTTAGAGACAGCAAACGTAGATGGTTGTTGGCTTGCTAAAGGTGATAACAAAATATGGTTTCTAGACGTAGGAGATGGTGACCGAAGGTGGTTGCCACTTATAAGAGGTGATTGCTGGTGGCCAGAGGTGATTGCTGGTGGCCAAAGGTGATTGCTGGCTGCAGAATGTAGTGGCTCAAAGTGATTGTCGACAGTCAAAAATGATGGCTAGTAGACTATTTAAAGTGGTGGTTGAAAGTGGTTTCCGACAAGAGATGGTGGTCAAAAATAGTTACTGACGATATGAGATGATTGCTAGCTACTAGAGATAGTGGCCAAAGTGATTGGTGGAGGATATCATTGGTGATGGTGATTGGTAATAGCGATGAGCAGTGGGAAGTGGTTGAAAGAAGTTGGAGAATGAGAAAAATAAAAAATAAAAAAAAATTAAACAAGTGAAACTATTTATTAGAGGTCATATTTTGTTAATTTATACTATTTATTTTGTAAGATTTTATGTGCAAATTACCCATAAAAAAATTACATATTGATCCAATACTAACAGTATACATGTGCTACGCACGGAAAGTCTTTCTATGTCCTCTTTTTTTTTTTTGCTTGCTTGCTTAAAATACATCCGTCTTTGCGTCTCAAAGGGATAAACGCAAAAAACTAAAAGCATGGTGCAAATGGGTAAAAGTATAATGTAAAAGGGTAAATTATCAACGGGTCATAATAGTTGGAATTAATTCTCATCAAGTCCTATTAAAAATAAGTTTTGATAAAATTATCGTTAAAAATAATTCTTTTGTGATAATTTTTTTATATATGTAGCTAAAATTGATAATTAATGACTTTTTTTTATCATGATTTTTATAAATTGTCGCTACCCTCTATAATTTATGGATGCTATTTTTTTATCAGCTAATTTTAGATGCTACGCTATAAATGACCAAATGGGTCATGAACATGATATTTTTATTTTTTAGAGCTCAAAAAACATATATTGAATCGTAGTTTTTTTATAAATGAAAATTAAAAATAATATTTGAGCATGTTATTGATAATAAAAAAAAAAAAAATTATAAATCTCCTTGTTACCATTTAGAGATTTCAACTGTACATGTTAATAAATTTTTTTTTTCTAATACTTGATTTTGCAATTTTACAGAACTAGATGTCTAAGTATTCTTATTAATTATCATTTTAAAAATATCTAATAATTTAGGAGAAATTTACGATGTGCACCCTTTTAAATGGTGCACATTGTAAAAAAGTTATGATTTTTTATAATGAACGTTATGATTGTTTGTGATGTGTGTTATGATAATTTATAGTAAAATTATAAATAGCGAATTTATGATGTGCATCCTAAAGTTAAGAATAATAATGTTATGACATTTTGTGATTTTCGTTATGTTATAACGTTTTTCAGTAAAAAAAAGTTGCGACTTTTGTAGCAAAAAAGTTATGACATTTTGAATTAAAGTTACAAAATTTTATGAAAAAATTATGAAAAATATACCATATGCACCTTATTTAAAGCGCACATTGTAATATCTCCTAATAATTTAATAGGTTTCAAATAACTTAAGTTAGAAAAGTAGTTTAAAAGCTATACATAACTCCTGACGCATTCGTGACATCTATAAAGTGGGGAAAAAACAGAAAAAGAAAAAGAATATCAATAAAGTCATATGTTTGATCTCATATTCTTCTAGTCTTGTACATATCACAGTATATACTTGTTTAAAAGTAACATTAAAATAAATTAACCTATTAATAAAATTATTTTCTTAGTAAAACTACTTCAATGATTTTTTTTTTAAATCAAAAGATCTATAAAATATAAAAATTAAAGGTATCCCTCTAAGTTTTAAAAAATAGAAACTATAAAAAATATTTGTAATAGAAAAAATATGTTAATTTAGATATAGGACCTACGATTTTTAAGATATATGACGCATTGTTAAATTTACCAATAGTTATGAAACATGTATGTAAAATTAAATTAGAAATTTGAACATAACAATTATTTCAAATAGTATATATTATATATATAAATAATTTTGAATGGATCTTTTTTAAAGAGAATTTAAAATAGTACTAAATAACCAGTAGTGCTAATTTTAAATGTTAATCATTAAATTTTTTATTCACTTTAAATAAATATGGTAAACTATGTTTATAAAAAAAAAATTGAAAATAGTATGATTAATTAAAGAGCTTGTAGAATAGGGACGTGTTTTTTCATATGTTTTAATTCAAAATTATAAGAAAAATTAAAAGAAAAAGTTTTTAATTATTAGACTCAGATAATGTTTTGAAATAATATAAGAAAATTGAGTGAGGACTTTAGAATTCAAAGACCTCACATATATAGTATAAGATTCATAATTATATAATTTCATGATATTTGTTTTAAAAAATATAAATATTTTATTTTTAAAATTATACTTGTCATTGATTTGTTTTGAAGATAAATATAATAAAATCATTTAGATATGATATTGAATTAATTTAAATTTTTCATGAATAATCTCTATAAAATGAACAATTGCAATTATTATAATGAGATCTATAGTGGGCCCTAACAAAACACCCCCTAAAAGCATCTCCAATAGACTCTTTAAAAGAGGTCAATTAGTTAACAGAATACTTTTCTATCAGAATTTTTTATTTAATAGAGGTCGAATTACCCTCTGTAATTTGAAAAATTATAAATATTTTCCTGTCAAAATTTTTTATTTAACAGAATTAATTGAAAAAGTGAAATTTCTAATTGTTCACCTATACAATAATAAAATTATCTAATTGAAATAAAATTTTAATATTATTAAAAACTATTAATTAACTTGATGATTTATTAATAAAAGGACTTATTTGTTTTGAAATTAGAACCTTAGGAGGCATAGTGTAATTTCTAGAACTACATGGAATAATTTGTAATTTAAGTAAATCTCAGGAGATGTGTTTATAATTTATCCAAAAAAAAAAAAAAGGTAATATTGGAGCACATAGATAAAAGAATAATTAGATAAAATGTAGAGCATTTATTTTTTTGTACTTCAACCCACAAAAAATAAAAAATAGTGTTGGAGATCCACCAATCCAACAAACAATGAAGGTATTAAAATCTCTCCCCTTTGTAAATTTATCATGGTTGATGAATCTCATTTAAAAATAAAATAAAAAATCCCCAAATTGTATTTCAAAATGGGTTTGGATTGCCTCTAATTCAAATATGGATTAGAATGTGCCGTTTGGATTTGTAGTGCCCACCACAAGTTTGGTTTTGATAATTTGATCAATTTATTTTAGGGTAAACTACCAATAGGTTCTACTTGGGAGACTTATTACCCAATAGGTCCTACTTTGAGACTTATTACCCATTAAGTCCTATTTGATATAATTTATTAAGTGATAAAGACAAATTTTATCAGTCTTTTTTTTTATGAATAATTTATAGTGATAAATTTATCAGTCTCTTTTTTTGATGAATAATTTTTTAGTGATAAATTTATCACTCTCTTATTTTTATAGTGTTAAATTTATTAGTTAGGACCTGTAGGTAAATAAGTCTAGTGAATAGGACTAATTGGTAAGTACCCCTTTATTTTATAAGGTCTTTCATATATATCATCTATAAAAAATTAAGTCGATTTAATAATTTTAGTTTGTTCAATTTATGATATTTGTCATAAAAAAAATAGATAATTTATTTTAAAACGTACACTTGCCGTTTATTGTTTTGGAAAAAAAATACGATAAATCAAATAAATTACTATTATCAAATCGATCTAATTTTTTTTTAATGAATAAAATACATAATCTATTATATAAGAAAAATGGTATTTTTAACCCACAAGCCTTATGGGAACTCCAATACTCCAATTTAAATTCCTTAATTTTCTAATATTAAAAAAAAAAGAAAAGGAAAAACTCCCACCCACCCTTAAACCCCATCTTTTACTTATCCTATTTTTTCCTTTATGCCTCCACAACCGCATCTTATTTCTTACCACCACTTTCCACAGCCGCATCTTATTTCTCACCTCCACTTTTTCTGTGAGTAATCTTTCATTGACTTTATTGTTTTGAAAAAAGATTGAGAGCTCCAAATTAAGAGCTCTAATAGCTCTAATTGGTGTGTGGGTGATGTTTTGGCCTTGGGTTTTTTTTCTTTTTCTTCTTTTTTTTTTTTTTTTTTTTTTTTTTGATCTTTCACATCATTAGTGCTCTTTTAGAGCTCCCAAATTAGAGGGATATATCATTTATGGTATTACTTTTCTTTTTGGCTTATTTTTCTAATGCTTGCTTTCGTTGCTTTTCTTTTCATTTAATTTTTTAATGCTTGCTTTTATTCTCATCTATTTCTTTATTCAATTGACTTCCATGCTTCAACAGCCGTCTGACTTAACTACTTCAACAATCAGCTATTATTTTCCTATAAGTAATCTTCAATTGATTTCATTGCTTTTCTTTTTATTTATTTCTTTATTCAATTGACACCATTGCTTTTGTTTTCATTTATTTTTTTATTATGAGAATGAATGAAAATATGATTATGTTTTTTTACATACATTCCGTTTTGATCAGACGGTGTGAAAAATAAATGTAATTGTATTTTTTAATTGAATGTATTTCTTAAAAAAACTCACTCCTGCCTATTACTATTAACCTAAACCCTATATCATGTCAGCCTAAAGAAATCCTATCACAGCAGCCTAAACAACAAAATTTGGGAGAGAGCAGCAACCTCACACAGTAGTTTGGGAGAGAGAATAAGACAGAATCTTGGAAGAAAAATATTTCAAAGTCGGTAAGTAAATCATTTATTTTTTAATATGATTGGATTGTATTTTGTGTTTGTGATTGTGATTGTGATTGGATTTAATTTATTTTTTAATATTTTATTTTTTATTTATGTTTTTTGAAAAAATATATTGATTAAGAATGATTATATTCATTAGGCTCACATAAAGTATCAACTATTAATGATGATTGGATTGTATTTTGTAATTGTGATTGGAGTTAATTTATTTTTCAATATTTTAATTTTAATCTATGTTTTTTGAAAATAAAAAATTAGATTGTATTCATTAAGTTCACATAAAGTACATATTATTGATAATGATGAATAGATTGTATTATGTAATTGGGTTTTTAACTCACTGTATTTTTTTTTATTTTTAAAATGATTGTTTTTTTTAACTATCAATTAACTTAATTTGTGATTGAGTTTTTCACTCACTATGTTTTTTGAAAAAAAAAATTACATTTTTTAATTATCAATTGACTTCATTTTTTTTTTAATTTTATTTCATTGTTTATGAGCAAAAATATGATTATGTTTTTTTACACTCCGTTTTGATCACACTATGATTTTATTTTTTAAATGATTGTGTTTTTTTACACTCCATTTAATTTGTGATTTCTGAAAAAAGAAGAAGATTATATTCATATTTTTTGAATACAATCACACAGTGATTGTATTTTTAATCTATGTTTTTTGAAGGAAAAAAATTAGATTGCATCTATTATGTTCACATAAAGTATCTACTATTGATGATGATTAAATTGTATTTTGAATATGAATTTCTTAATTTTCTAATTTAAAAAAAAAAAAAAAAAAACAACAACAACAACAACTTTCCCGCCCTTACTTAAAGAAACCCACTGCTACCTATTATTATTAACCTAAACCCTATATCACAATAGCCTAAAGAAACACTATCATAGCAGCCTAAACAAAAAGTTTGGGACAGAGCAGCATTACGCAACAGTTTAGGAGAGAGAGTAAGACAAAATCTTGAAAAAAAAAAATATTTCAAAGTTTGTAAGTAAATCATTTATTTTTTAATATGGTGATTAAAATTTTAAATTGATTAAGAATAATTGTATTTATTAGGTTCACATAAAGTATCAACTATTAATGATGATTGGATTGTATTTTGTGATTGTGATTGAATTTAATTTATTTTTCAATATTTTATTAGGCTCACATAATATACTTGGTTTTTTTTTTATTTTTAATATAGCATATCATTATGTTCAAATAATAGCACATATATACTTGGGTTTAATAAATAGTATAACCATTTTTTCAAATATAATTATAGCATAAGCACAACCATTTTTACAAATGATATGCTATCAATAATAGGTGCACAAGTATTGATAGCATATCATTTCTAATTAAATATAATTATCATATACAATCTAAAATATAGCACGGATATAATTGAGTTTAATACAATTCGGTTTGATTTGAAACCGAATTGTATTTAAATGATTTGGTTAGAATTCACAGACTTGTTTGGCATAATCTAAAAAAGTCAAAAAGTCACTATTTTACATCATCTTATTTAAGTCACATCACCTCTTTAACACATCACTTCAAACCTAACCCATACCCAACCCATATTTCATAAAAAGTCAAAAAGTGCACTTATTTAGATCATCCCAAATAAGATTCATAATTATATAATTTCATGATATTTGTTTTAAAAAATATAAATATTTTATTTTTAAAATTATACTTGTCATTGATTTGTTTTGAAGATAAATATAATAAAATCATTTAGATATGATATTGAATTAATTTAAATTTTTCATGAATACTCCCTACAAAATGAACAATTGCAATTATTATAATGAGATCTATAGTGGGCCCTAACAAAACACCCCCCTAAAAGCATCTCCAATAGACTCTTTAAAAGAGGTCTATCAGTTAACAGAATACTTTCTTGTCAGAATTTTTTATTTAATAGAGGTCGAATTGCCCTCTGTAATTTAAAAAATTATAAATACTTTCCTGTCAAAATTTTTTATTTAACAGAATTAATTGAAAAAGTGAAATTTCTAATTGTTCACCTATACAATAATAAAATTATCTAATTGAAATAAATTTTAATATTATTAAAAACTGTTAATTAACTTGATGATTTATTAATAAAAGGACCTATTTGTTTTGAAATTAGAACCTTAGGAGGCATAATGTAATTTCTAGAACTACAAGGAATAATTTGTAATTTAAGTAAATCTCAGGAGATGTGTTTATAATTTATCCAAAAAAAAAAAGGTAATATTGGAGCACATTGATAAAAGAATAATTAGATAAAATGTAGAGCATTTATTTTTTTGTACTTCAACTCACAAAAAATAAAAAATAGTGTTGGAGATCCTCTAATCCAACAAACAATGAAGGTATTAAAATCTCTGCCCTTTGTAAATTTATCATGGTTGCTGAATCTCATTTAACAATAAAAATAAAAATAAAAATAAAAAATCCCCAAATTGCATTTCAAAATGGGTTTGGATTGCCTCTAATTCTAATATGGATTAGAATGTGCCGTTTGGATTTGTAGTGCCCACCACAAGTTTGGTTTTGATAATTTGATCAATTTATTTTATAAGGTCTTTTATATATATCATCTATAAAAAATTAAGTCGATTTAATAATTTTAGTTTGTTCAATTTATGACATTTGTCATAAAAAAAATAGATAATTTATTTTAAAACATACACTTGCCGTTTATGTTTTGGAAAAAAAAAATGATAAATCAAATAAATTACTATTATCAAATTTATCTAATTTTTTTTAATGAATAAAATACATAATCTATTATATAAGAAAAATGGTCTTTTTAACCCACAAGTTTTATGGGAACTCCAATACTTCAATCTAAATTTATTAATTTTCTGATATTAAAAAAGAAAGAAAGGAAAAACTCCCACCCACCCTTAAACCCCATCTTTTACTTATCCTATTTTTTCCTTTATGCCTCCACAACCGCATCTTATTTCTTACCACCACTTTCCACAACAGCATCTTATTTCTTACCTCCACTTTTCCTGTGAGTAATCTTTTATTGACTTTATTGTTTTGAAAAAAGATTGAGAGCTCCAAATTAAGAGCTCTAATTGGTGTGTGGGTGATGTTTTGGCCTTGGGCTTTTTTTCTTCTTCTTCTTCTTCTTACCACCACTTTCCACAACCGCATCTTATTTCTTACCACCACTTTCCACAGCCGCATCTTATTTCTCACCTCCACTTTTTCTGTGAGTAATCTTTCATTGACTTTATTGTTTTGAAAAAAGATTGAGAGCTCTAAATTAAGAGTTCTAATAGCTCTAATTGGTGTGTGGGTGATGTTTTGGCCTTGGGTTTTTTTTTTTTTCTTCTTCTTCTTCTTTTTTTTTTTGATCTTTCACATCATTAGTGCTTTTTTAGAGCTCCCAAATTAGAGGGATATATCATTTCTGGTATTACTTTTCTTTTGGCTTATTTTTCTAATGCTTGCTTTCGTTGTTTTTCTTTTCATTTAATTTTTTAATGCTTGCTTTTCTTCTCATCTATTTCTTTATCCAATTGACTTTTTTGCTTCAACAGCCGTCTGACTTCACTACTTCACAATCAGCTATTATTTTCTTATAAGTAATCTTCAATTGAATTCATTGCTTTTCTTTTCATTTATTACTTTATTCAGTTGACACCATTGCTTTTGTTTTCATTTATTTTTTTATTATGAGAATGAATGAAAATATGATTTAGTGTGTTTGGTTTGATTTTTCTAGATTAAATTTTTTGAAAACTGAGTTTTCTGTTTTTCGTGTTTTTTTATTTTTAGTGAATATTTTTAAAATTTTAAACATTTTTTTTAGTTTTTTAGATGCACCTTACTTTGATGTATCTAAAAAGTAAAAAAATTGTAAAAAAATATTTTAAAAAATTAATAAATACATAAAAATACAAAAATGTACTGAATTTTCGTATTTTTTTTGTATTTTTGGTATTTAGTGAATTTTTAAAGGTTTTTTTCATAAAATTTTTTATTTTTAGGTATATTTATGTTAGGTATATCTAAAAATTAAAAAAATTGCTTAAAATATTAAAAAAATTCATTAAAAAAAAAAAATACGAAAATAAAAAGTAGAATTTTCTAAAAACTGTTTTCAGAAAAAAACCAAACAAGCTGATTATGTTTTTTTACATATTCCGTTTTGATCAGACGGTGTGAAAAAAATGTGATTGTATTTTTTTAATTGAATGTATTTCTTAAAAAACCCACTCCTGCCTATTACTATTAACCTAAACTATATCACGTCAGCCTAAAGAAATCCTATCACAGCAGCCTAAACAACAAAATTTGGGAGAGAGCAGCAACCTTACACAGTAGTTTGGGAGAGAGAGTAAGATAGAATCTTGCAAGAAAAACATTTCAAAGTCGGTAAGTAAATCATTTATTTTTTAATATGATTGGATTGTATTTTGTGTTTGTGATTGTGATTGGATTTAATTTAATTTATTTTTTAATATTTTATTTTTTATTATGTTTTTTGAAAAATATATTGATTAAGAAATGATTATATTCATTAGGCTCACATAAAGTATCAACTATTAATGATGATATTGTATTTTGTAATTGTGATTGGATTTAATTTATTTTTCAATATTTTTAATTTTAATCTATGTTTTTTGAAAATAAAAAATATAGCGACCCCGGTCTTTTTCCTTTAGATTGTTGTATCCGGACTTGAGTTCCGTGGATCCAGGCATTGTGTATTGTTGTTGTTGTCCTTTAATTCTTTATTTTTGAGTTTTGGGTTGAGTTGGGCAGGGTTGTTACAGGTTGGTTGGGTTGGAAACCAAGTGTTGCTGTCCAGATTTTTGGAGCTTCGCTCGAGCGAGGAGTTGGTCGCTCGAGCGAGCTGTTGTTTTTGTTCTTCGCTCGAGCCAGGGTTTGGTCGCTCGAGCGAGAGTCTGCATCTGGGCTTAGGACCTGAGAGATGTGTTTCTTGGCTCGAGCGAGCATTTCTTCGCTCGAGCGAGCGAGGTGTATGTTTTCGAGTTCTTCGCTCGAGCGAGCATTTCGTCGCTCGAGCGAGCTTCTGGGTTGCAGACCTGAAGCATCGAGTTTTTGGCTCAAGCGAGCTTTTTCGCTCGAGCGTGGATTTCTTGTGTCTGGTCGCTCGAGCGACCATGTCTTCACTCGAGCGAGCCTGTTCAGTTTAAATAGGCAGCAGCGGGTTTTTTAATCAGTTTTCTATCTCTTTTTGTTTCCAAACCCTAGGTCAACCCTTCTCTCTCCTACACACTTCTACCCTAGGTTTCATCTAGTATTAGGGTGTTTCTACCCTAGATCCTTTATTAAAAAGTTAGAGTGGGTCGAGGGCTTCAGTTTAATCTGAAAAATTGGGTTTTGGAGCACTTTGGAGTTTGGGTCTTCATCTTCGTCTTTCTTTTGGATTATTTCTTCGAGGTAGGGATCTCCTACTCCAATGTATACGTTTTGTTCTAAGTTTTAGCATTTTAATATGTTGGGGGTAGTTTGGTAATTTTGGGAAAAACCCTAGTTGTTGCATTAAATTGAATTGTATGTTTAATTTAAGGAAAATTAGGGAAATTAGTTGAATTCACGAAATATGGGGAATTATTGATTAAATGGGGTAGTTGGTTATTTTAATCATATGCTATTGAATTGTTGATTTAGTTATTTTCTGTTTAGAGATAACTGTTTTGGGCTATCGGTGGAGGATAGTCATGATTATTGTAGACATTGCATGTGGATTAGGGACAACTGGAACTAATCACATTGGTTTAGTCATTAACTTTGACTGTTGAATTAATACAGACATTAAATGTATTGATGTGTGTTGTATATGTTATGTGTTTACATGCATTGCATTGTTTGGGAGGAGATAGGGGATGTACTTCACGGTTTAGGGGAAGATAGGTGATGGACCTCTAAACCGGATTTTGTTTGGGAGAAGATAGGGGATGGACTCCATTAGCATCACTATTATGTGTGCTTATTTATATTGAAGTGTTTTATTGATACAGCACTAAAATGTGTATCAATCTGGAAGTGTGAAGTGTTTTGATATGAGCCTGAGTCTCATTTGTGTTGTTGATATTGGACGTAATGTGAATATGCTTTATAGCTCACAGTTGTAAGTTTGGTCAGGTTCTGAGCCATATTGATAATAATGGAGATTGATAAGTGTCATAGACATTAGTGTCTTAATACTGTATGTTGATATAATTGATTATCATGCTTAACCAACTATTGAATGCTAGGACTTTATTCAAGGCTTATATTTGGTTTAGTATTTTCCTACTGGGCTGTGGCTCACCCTTTATGGGAACATCATTTCAGGTTCAGGTGATAAGCTACTTCCAAGGACTTAGCTTGGAAGGACTTGGATTTGAAGACTAGATTAGTTTTCTGTTTTTATTTGAATTACATGTAAACATTCAAGCCTAGGGCTTTATTTGTATTTGAGTTAGAACTCATATTTTTGTGTCCAAGTGTTGGCTTGGCAAGATGTAAGCCTGTAGGGCATTTATATGATGTTACATGTAATGTTTTCATTTCGTAATACTCTGATGATTGAGATAATGCAATGTTTTCTTTTAATAATGCAAGTCATTGTTATATGTTTAATGGGTTATTTTTTTTGAGGGCGTTACAACTTGGTATCAGAGCGTACTGGGTTTGAATACTTTGGGTACGTGGGAAGTGATTAGTATCACAATGGGTTCATCTCGTTTGATAGAGACTTAGTGTAATGTTATATGTTTATTTGATAACATGTTTATGTGATTATGTGGGTATGGAACGTAGTTTCTAGGATGTTGATTGGACATTGAGTTTCTAGTAGTCTTGTTGGAAAGGCACTTGATCACTGCTGCTTCCAACCGGAACTATAGTAACGCATTGGGACTATCATTATCCGGGAATGAAATTCGTAGGTGCTTATGTGATTATGTGCTTACGTGGAATGAATTATTGTTGTCCAATGCATTAGGACGCGAGTGTTTAGCTTCGGCACATTTATTATGTGCTAACGTCTTTGTTTCTTGTATTAGGATGTCAGGACGAGGACGAGGTCGCGGTAGGCGTGGTAGGCCGGGTAGGCAGGAAGTGCCTGTGCAGAGGAGGTTCCAGTAGTACAGGAGATTCCGGCAGTTCAGATTCCGGCAATGCAGGAGGAGTAGGCCAGGCCAATGTGGCCGAGCCAGTAGGCCAGCAGGCTATGGACGCTTTAGCCCGAGAGATAGCAGGGGCATTCAGGGAGTCTGTAGGCATTCTCAGAGCTGAGAATCAGGCTCAGGTTCATGTTGCAGATACGGGTCCTTCTTTTCTGAAGAGGGAGTTCTTCCGGTCCAACCCGGACGAATTTTTAGGTGATCCTAAAGAGCCGCTTAAGGCAGATGAATGGCTCGAACAGACAACGAAGACGTTTGAGATGCTAGGCATCGAAGACGGGGCACTGAAGGTGACCTTGGCATCTTTCCAGCTTAAGGGGGATGCGGGTCAGTGGTGGAAGTTCACTAAGGGCCGTATAGGAGGGACTTAGGAGGCTTTCGTAGATGCTTTCCGAGAAGTTCCTGTCTTCAGCAGTTAAGGAGAGGTTGAGGGAGCAGTTTTTGCCAGCTTAAGCAGAACAGTTCTTCAGTGGCGAGTTTGAGGCATCGTTTACTAGCTTGTCCAGGTTTGCACTGAGTTGGTGGCTCTGAGGAACGCCGTTGCATTGAGTTTGAGAAGAAGTTGAGGCGTGGCCTCAAGTTGAGAGTAGTAGGGTCTTTGATTCGGGATTATGGGCGTCTGGTTGATGCTGCAGCCCATACTGAGATTATGATGCAGGAAGAGGAGGAAGGGCAGAAAGGCTCCAAGAGGAGTCAGGATGGCCAGAGTGATGGTAGGAGAAGAAGGGTTTTAGAGCTTAGCAATCTCAGGGTAGCTTTTCTAGATCGACTTTTCCTGTGCCGAGTGCTAGTTCGGGGAGGCAGCCAGGGAGACATCAC